>VZSE01003637.1:111728-151719 GCA_013398275.1 Promerops cafer | reverse complement strand
CAGCGGGTCAGTGCGGGCGTGCGGGGCCGGGCACTGCGGGGCGCGGGGGGGCCTGGAGGGTCGGAGCGGCGGAGGCCGCCCGCTGCCCCCTGAGGGGACTCGCAGGGGCCCGTGTGTGGTGAGGGGAGGTGGAGGGACCGTGCAGGAGCCGCTGGCCCTGCTGCGGTTCGTGCTTTTCCGTGCTCATTGTCAGCCTTTTCTGTTACAGAAACATCACTCTTAAACTTTCTAGCCTTGGCGGTTTTCTGTCACGGTTGTGCTCCCCTCCAGTTGGACTATATATAGCTTAGAGAATATGTATAAAAATATATATATACACACACACATATATGTAGACACACTCATATATGTACATATATATGTTATATGTATAACATATGTACATGTGTGTACATAATTTATAGAAAACGTGTATATAACATATATAGCACATATATTACATGTGTATGTATAACATTGTACTTAAAACTATAAATGTGTAGAACATATACAATATTACTTTATATATATACACACATGTATATACATCGGTAATAATGGTATGTTTTATGTCTGTCAGGAAGGTGCATATAATTATCTCCAAGGTGGGTGCCAAAAGGATGGTGCCAGACTCTTTCCAGCTCTTGTTGCCCAGTGACAGGATGAGGAGCAGTGGCCATAAAATAAAACACAAGAAGTTCCACCTCAACACAAGGAAGAATTTCTTTGTGTTGAGGGTGGCAGAGCTCTGGAACCACTGGCCAGGGAGGTTGTGGAGTCTCCCTCTCTGGTGACATTCCAGACCCATGTGGACATGTTCCTGTGTCACTGTTCCAGGTGACCTTGCCTGGGCAGGGGGGTGGACTGGGTGATCTCCAGGGGTCTTTCCAACCTGAATGATTCTGAGGCTCTGTGTAGGATCTCAAGGGAGGTGTCAGAGGATGGGCCAGGCTCTGCTCGGTGGTGCCCAGCAGTGGGACAAGAGGCAAGGGGCAGAAACTGATACCCAGGAACTTCTACCCAGGAAGAACTTTTTCATAGTGCAGTGACCAAGCACTGTATCAGATTGTCCAGAGAACAGGTGGAGTCTCCCTCTCTAGAGATATTCCAGAACTGTCTGGACACAGTCCTGTGCTGTGTGCTCTGGGATGACCCTGCTGGGGCAGGGAGGTTGGACCAGATGACCCACAGTGGTCTCTTCCAACCTGACCCATCCTGTGATTCTGTGCCTGGGTAGATGCTACTAACAGATGTGCTGAGTCTGACAGAAATAAAGTTTATGCAAAATACAGGGTTACTTCACCAGCAGGGAAGGATTTCCTTTTTGACACGTGCATACAGTCCAAAATTTTAAGCTTCTGCCACATCTGTAGCACTCTGGGAGCCCACTTGGGCAGAGGTGGTTCTTGAGATGGGAGGCAGTTGTGCCCAATAATTAAAATAAGAGAATCTTACAAAAGAGTTGCCACTCTCCATAGTTAAGCTCCTGGTTGTTCTAGTGCCAGTAATTTTAGTTTTGTTTTTCCCTTGCAGTGATGAGAGTCTCTTCGTGTACAATTGCAGCAGTGCAGAGAAGCAGCCCTTAGGAGAGAAAGGGTGAGAAAATCTGTTCTTTTCCTGGAGGGTGCATCTCTGAGCTTGTGTGGCAGTGAAGGCAGAAAAGAAAGCCACAGGATAACTCCTTGAGCAGGTGAAGGGTTGGTTTTGCTAACCCTGATGGATATATGGATCTATTTTTTGTTTCTATTTCATCCAGAGTTTCATTCCACTGTGCACCATTTTATCTTTTTGGTTTTTTTAAGAGAAACAGCAGTGGCAAAATCAAAGTCAGTAATTCTCTCTCTTGTCTTTCAGTCAAGACATTTGTGGAAAAGTCCTGCATTTTTTGTTAGACATCTAAGACCAGAGAAAGCACTCACATAAGTTCTCCACCAGATTTTAAGTCATGAGAGTTCAAAACACACACACATGAAAGTATTTTTCTTAGCTTAGATTCAACCACTGGACATTGTTTTACTTGTAGCCAAACAGGAAACATTTTACTGTTTTCCTCATAATTTATATCAAGACAGCACAAACTTCTGTTTTCTAAACAGGTTTTGATACAGGCTTAGACCTTCTATCAGTTTCCTTTGTCTTGGCTTATTTCTTTGCATTAATGTCCGTGTTGGCTCAACATTTTAAGCAAAATAAAAGCATTTAAAGTTTAACTTTGTTCCTCACGGTCCTGGTGGTTTGGGAACAACCTCCTCAGGGAATTTAGTAGCTATCAGGTTGTGAACTGTTGGTCCCCTTCTCTTTATTAGGCAGGATGGAAAAGGGACAGATAAAGGAAGTGATGACATCCTGGCTTTTGCCTTCTCCCCATCAGGAGATTATTTTGCCTTGACAGATGACAACAAACGCCTGATTCTGTTCCGTACGAAGCCTTCCTGGGAATGTGTTAGTGTCAGGTAAGGAAGCAGGATGGTGCATGCTGTTATGGAGTTATGGCTGATGGATTTAGAGTCCTAAAATGAGAGTATTTGGCATGTTGATACTTGTTATTACTTAGCTTCTTGTTTGTTTTGTTTTTTTTTTAAATTCCCTCGCTCAAACAAATGTCTTTGAGAATTCAGAGTATTTGTCAAGAATTGATGTGTAGTCCTCCCCTCACCAAGAATGGTAGTGAGGATGATTAATATCACTGTCCAAGGAAGGATAATCTCTTTCCTTATTCCAAACCCAATGTTTTTTATCTTTAAGAACTAAAACTCTACCCTCTCTTGGTACACTGAGGTTGGGCCTGTAAGACTGATTCTGAGCAGTTCAGTGAGTGCATTCTGTGTTCCTTCTGATTTTGAGGCATTTTGGGGAGTTTGTGAGCTTTCTAAAAAGTTGTGATCTTTTCAAAAAGCACATCTTTAGAGATGCTGTGGCTGCTTTTCTTCAGTACATTCCTCTTGAGGAAACAGCCTGTAGCTGTCCACCAGAGGTCCTCCAGTTCCAAGTTTTCTACTGCTGCTTGTGACAATTCTCTGTAGAAGAACCAAGACTGTGAAGGGCTTCCTGAGAAAGTACCTGAGCATGTGACACCTCTACTTCTGTTGGTCTCTGACAAATGTGAGACCCTGGTTGCAAAAAAAAAATCAAGTCTCTGTAGCTTGGCTATGTAGGATACAGGATGGACCCTTGGGGTTAAACAGTGTTGTAGTGAGGAAGTGATCATGGCATGCAGCTGTGCCAGGGATGTTTAGGTTGGATATTAGGAAAAGGTTTTTCACCCAGAGTGGCTGAGCACTGGAACAGCTCCCCAGGGAAGTGGTCACAGCACCAAGGCTTACACAGCTCAAGAAGGGTTTGGACAACACTCTCAGGCACAGGGTAGGATTCTTGGGGTGTCCTTTGCAGGGCCAGGAGTTGGACTCAATGATCCTTGTGGGTCCCTTCCAATTCAAGATGCTCTGTTACAAAACCAGAAATGCCCAATTCTGTTCATTCTATGTCCTGCCTTCCCTGCTGCCCTGCCTTGTGTGTCTTGCCTGTAACATGCCACTGGATAATGGTTTGGTGTTTTAGTTTCTGCTGAAAGTTTAAGTAGGACCACAGCTGGATTTTTTGGGAATGTAATTACCTCATATTGGGAAACTGGGAATACTGGCAGAAGGCTTTCTGCATGGATAAAAATGCCAAAGTTTGAGGTATGTGACTTGTGTTGGTGTTTTGTGGCAAGCTGTATAAAGGTCTCACACAGTGCTGGCCTTTGTAGTCAGACAAAGGGTAACTTTTGAATCTTTGTGCTTAAGATCACAGGTGGTACAATGAACTTGGAGCAAGACTTTCTGGCTGGCAAAGTAACCTTTTTTGGAACTGTGTTGCCTGTGATCCTGTTGTTGTGGTGTTCCTTTAAACAGCCACTAAAAAGTCTGGGAATTTCTCTCTTCCTACCTGAAGCATAGTGTATTGTCCTCTTGCCTCCACATGGCCACTGAATTTCAGAGTAGGTGAACATAAATATCCATTTCCTATGATCCTTGGTGCCCACAGTCCTGTGCTGTCATACAGGGTGTGTTTTCTGGCATCTGTGGTCCTTACGTTTATCTGAGTAGTTGTAAGAAAGCTGTTACCTGCCACACTGGCAGCTGGAATTATGAGATGATGGCAGATGATGAGGGAAACTCAGAGTTCAAGTTCAGAGCTTTGTCTGGACAAGGAACATGGAGCCTGTGGCTCTGTGTCTTGGGATATGAGGAGAAAAGAGTTCCAAGGCTCTCCATGAAGGGCTTCCCTTTCCAGTACAGAGTGGCAGCTGGAGTAGTTCCTACACAGTTTTTAGAAGTGTTGCTGCAAAGGACTCCTAATAGGACAAATCCTGCCTTGTCTTTTCTATGTGTTTAACTCATGTTTTTATGATGCAGAGTGCAAGGAAGTCTGCCAGCCTTCATTAGAGTCTTGGCATGCTGCCTGGGTGAGGTGCTCAGTTGAGAAAATCACAGAGCAAAGTGCCCTCATGCAGCTTTTAATGGTCTGCTGTTCCTCTCCCCACCCCGGGTGTTTGCTATTACATAATTCACTCATTTACTAGACTCAAAAGTGCTCTTTCAGCCCCATAATGTTGCTCTCATCACTGCCATTTTAGTAATGTTGCATCTGAGAACTTTTTGCCCAGCCTCTTGGTCTGTTTAACTTCCAGACTTGCTGAAGCTGCCATCCAGAGCTGTTCAAGCTGTGCCTGTGTCTTTCAGGTTTGTGAACAGGAGATGCACGTCCCTGGTTATCACAGCTGCAGAGGATAAGATTTTTGTTGCAGATAAGTCTGGTGATGTCTATTCTTACTCAATAATAGAACCTCAGGCAGATGGAAAACTTGAGCTGGGTCATGTCTCTCTGCTGTTGGATGTGGTAAGTGTCTGCCTGTGTGTATTTACAAACCTGCATTCCTGCTTGTGCTTGGGTCTATCATTGTTGCTCTTTTCCCAGATTCGTGGTTTGGTTTCTTGGGTTTTTTTAAAATTATATAAATGAAATGTGGTCCAGATTTCTTCCTACTGAGTTTGTGTTGGCAGAGTTTGGTAAGGAAACAAGCTTGTGAGTGTTGAAAAAGTCTTCATGTTACAGTCACAGAAGTCTTGGTGACAGAGTGTCTCTGGGAGTTCATCCACTCTGCCATGTCAGCTGAGCTCTTCAATGTGATAAGTTTCTTTTTGAGATGCAAGGGGTCTTCCAGCTGTACTGTAGAGGCTCAGTGGCTTTCACTGGACCTGGAAGTCAGTGTTGCTTGTCGTAGTGAGAGAGAAAGGTACTGTCACAAAGATACATGCTTCCACTGTTGGTGGAAAAAGTGGCTTAGTGTTTGTACCTGCCTTTTGGGGTGAGGAGGTACGGGTTTTTTTCTTAGTTAAGAATTCCAAGCCTGGAACTGCTGGCCACTAAAGCTCTCCCTTTGCCAACAGGCCCTGAGTCCTGATGACCTGTATATCCTAACTGCAGACAGAGATGAGAAGATCAGAGTCAGCTTGACAAAGGCTCCCTACAGCATTGTATCCTACTGCATGGGACACAGAGAGTGAGTGCCTTGTGTGCCAGAGCCACTGTGTGCAGCCAGTCCCTGCACAGCCACCTCCATCCACTCTCAGTGGGTGAAATCTCCTCAAATCACATTAAACACAGCTTGGTCTGTGATAGAATCATGGAATGGCCTGGGTGGAAAGAGACCTTTAAAAGTCATCCAGTCACACCCCCTTGCCCTGAGCAGGGACATCTTCAACAAGATCAGGTTCCTCAGAGCCTTGTCCAAGCTGGCCTTGAATGTTTCCAGGGATTGGGCTCTACCACCTCTCTGGACAACCTGTGTTTTACCAGCCTCATTGTAAAAAATTTCTTCCTTATATCTAGTCTGAATCTAATGAGTTTAAAGCCATTATCCCTCCTGTTGCAACAGGTCCTTCTAAAAAAGTCTATCCCCATCTCTTCTATAAGACTCCTTTAGGAACTGGAAGGCTGCAGTAAGGTCTGCCCAGAGCCTTCTCTTCTCCAGGCTGAACAACCCCCAGTTCTCTCAGCCTTTCCTCACAGCACAGGTACTCCCGCCCTCTGCTTGGTTTTGTGGCTTCCTCTGGACCTGCTCCAACAGGTCCATGTCCTTCTTGTACTCAGGACTCCAGAGCTGGGCACAACCTCCTCTGGGGCCTCACCAGAGCAGAGTAGAGGAGCAGAATCATCTCCCTCCACATGCTGGTCACAAGAGGCTCCAGAAATTATCTCAGGATGGAGCCTGTCTTAGCCTTAGGAAGGGAAGTCTTAGGAACTGTCTTTTGAGGTTTGAACATATGCTAATTAAATTAATGTCATCTCAGTGCAGAACTGAGACTTGTTAGGTTCTGTGGTAATGCAAAAAACACCTGGCTGTGTCACCAGGATGGATAGAACATGCCTGCCTAGACACCACACTGCAGTGTGCTGGAGACTGCTCTGTGAAATACATTCAAGGAAGGGAGCCTACAAGGAAGATGGAGAGTCTGTAAGAGCTTGGAGTGACAGGACAAGGGGGAATGGCTTTGAACTGACAGGGAGTAGGTTTAGATTAGATATTAGGAAAAAATACTTTACTGTAAGGGTGGTGAGGCACTGGCACAGGTTGCCCAGGGAAGTTGTGGATGCGCCATCCCTGGAAGTGTCCAAGGTGTTCATTAGTGGTTGCAGAGTGAAAAGCAGTGTAAATTAATTGAAATATATTCAAAAATTCAATATTTAAATTAGAAATTAATAGAAGTGTTAAATAAAGCAATAATTGTCTCATTTCACAGTCCTGGATTTTCTTCTCTCAGTGGGGCTCATGGTGATTTTTGCTGGATCTTTGTGCCTGCTTTGTCCTGGAAGTTTGTATTACAGTGACCAAATCTCTTCCTTTTATTTTTTCACTCTATGGCTTTAATGCTATGCCTGTTTTCAAAGGCAAGACTGTTCCATTCAGGTCATGTTCTGCTCAGGTCACTGTATTTGAGATTGGTGAGCTCTGAGATAATAATGAGCCCCAGAAGTTCAGGTCCTCATTGCTCACCAAAGACAAAGCAGGATCACCAACTTCTGGAAAACAGAACTTCTGGCTGACTGTAGGCACTGGTAAACTGCCACATTAAAATTCTGTAGAGATTGCTTTTAAATGATCTCCCAACTGTGGCTGGGTAGATGTGGCACTCTGGAGGCTGAGCATCACTGTTGTGTTTTAAAGGATCTGTTGATTCATGTTTTTAATGTGCATCATGAACTGAGAAAGGGGAATGTGCTACCTGAGTAAATCTCTCTCCATTGGCATTTTTTGATCTAAATGTTCTCAGCTGGGAGGAAGTCAGTAGAATTCCCTGAGTGCAAATGGGGAAATGTAGTTCTTTATTAAATAGAAAGTCAGTAGTTTGTGTAGTGCATATTTACTAAGTACTGGTGGCATTTTCTTCTTCCTCCTAATTATCTTGATGTGGAAAATCTGTTTGTTTATTGTAAGGTTCTCTTTGAAACTGCTGTTTTCTCTTACTCAGTGTGTTTAAAGACCAGGGTGTCAAGCAAGAGAGTTCAACTTTTGACTGCTTTTCCTTTAGGTTTGTAAGCAAAATACTTGTATTGCCCAACTGTCCTGACCTGCTGTTGTCAGCTTCTGGGGTATGTATTGCAATTTTGTCCAAAAAGACTTGGTTTTTTTGTATGTTTGGGTTTTTTTAATTATTATTTTACTTGTGTTTTGGCCAAATTCCTTGGGATACTTGGAATAATCTCTCATGTTTTGCAGCATGGCCTCCCTCCTCCTCTTCCTCCTGACCCCTTTTTCTTGGTTCTGTTCAGTGTTCAGCCATTCTGTTGCTGGATCACGTAAGAACCTTTTACTGTGGTTATAGTAAAGGCATCTTTGGGATGGTGAAATTACCATTAACTCTTGCTCTGGAGCACAGACATTGTCTGCTTGGATGAGAACTGTAGAAATGAATGTTCCCTCCCTTCCCTCCCCAGCCCTTTTCCTGAACTGATGGCATCCTGCTGCCTTGCCACATCTGTACAGAGATGGAGTTGGCCTAAAAGAAGGGAAACTACTCTTTGTTCCCCAGACTACCAAAACTGCACAGGAAACAAATAATGTTTCCTGTGAAGATGTGAAGACACAGTAACTCCTGGCATTTGGTTTCAGCTGCTGTTCTTGCTTCCCTAAGGCTCTTGTCCCTCTAATTATTGAAGCAGCTCTAGTGCTGCACATGGCTGTATTTCACTCTTAGCAAATGCTCTTGGCTTTGTTTTTCCAGAGAAGTGTTTAGTCTCTCTTCAGGAGGTTGCTAAATCAATTGAGAATTTGGTTGATAACAAGAGCATGGGGCAGAGAAGGGCAGCCTGGAAGAATTGCCATTAAAATGCTGAGCACAGGCGTGACTGTGCTGTTGGAGACAGGCTTGAAATGCCCTCCTCCAGCTACCCAATTTCCACTTCAAAAGGAGAATTAAAATTAGCATGATTGAATAATTTAGAATGCAGGGGGAAATTATGTTAATTAAAATGCTTTATCTGCAATTTGAGGTCTTAACTAAGTGACTATTTAGCAGCTTCTGTGGGGAGCTCTTCAGGGAAGCAGGGTTTAGCTGAAGGCCAGGAGTGGCCTCTCTCTGCTGGTAGTAATAGACTTGTGTCCAATTCCATCTGTCCAGGACTCCACTCTGAGACTTTGGGAGTATAAAAGTGGAGAAGAAGTGCACTGCTGTCAGCTGAGTACCATCTGTGGGCCTCAGGCAACCAAACCAGACCAGGTATGTCCAAGTGTGCCAGTGCTTTTGCTCCTGATCCTTGGGACTGCCAGATGTGTTGGTTGCATTTTGTTAGGAGTGCTTCCCTTCTGTCACTGGGTTTAGAACATACAAAACCTGTTAAAATAGTCTGGGATTTTGGGAAGATGGTCCCTGAAATCCATTCCTGTGTTTTGTGTGAATTTCTAAAATGTGCCAAGCAGTGACCAAAAGAAGCTGCTTCTGAGTCTTCCCAAATGTAAGTTCTGCACAGTGGACAAAGCCTTCACTTGAAATTTTTTTTCCAAAACCACAGATGTTGTAGTCTCCTAGGCAGAAAATGTCCTGTGACACTGGTAAGATCTAAACATTTGCCCATTTTTAAAAAATGCTTAGAATTTCCAGTGCTAAAGTTGCAATTTTCCTGAGCAAAAAGAAGCTTTGTAATATTTTTAACCAGTGACCTGCAGTAGTGCCCTGTGGAGTCAAAATGCTGGGCTTGTTATTTTAGGTTCTCTAGCAGCTGGACAGTGTCCAGAGTTTAAATGTGTGAGTCCTACACAAAAACTGAACACCCCAGGAGCTCTCCTGAGCTTCCAGCCTGTACATCAGCAGTCTCACACAAACAAGTTTGGGGTGCTGCTGTGATTTGAGATGCTCACCTGATGTGACCAGTTGTTCTGGTAGTGCTTGAAATCTAGTTTTGTTTTTTTCTTGTCATTTAATGTGGCAGAAGACCAATTAGCAGTGAAATAGCACTGTCCTTGTCCCTGCTGCATGCATGGAATTAAACCACCTACTCATCTGCTGGGTTATTTGAGTTCACCTCACCACCCATCCTGCTGCATGTGATTTTTCATGTGAATCTCTAAAAACACTTCTTTCCCTGCAGACCACAGCTGCCTCCCACTTGCCAGGTGACTGGGAAGCCATGCATGGCTCTTGAGGCAAATCCACTGTGGAATCCATATCCAGGCAGAAATGGAATTGAAAACTTCTGCTTTCCCTCCTTTGTGTTGTGGTTTTGGTAGTGGAAGTGTGTTGTGCTTCACCTCCCAGCAGCTGAGGAGCTGCTTTCATCTCAGCTTTCCCATTTCCATACTGGAAATCTTGGGTTTGGCCTAGAGTTCCTGTTAGCTGGAATTCAGGGTGATACCCATATGGACAATTGAACCTGCTCCTTGGCCTTGAGAGTCTTCTTGAAAACACACCTGTGCCACAAACCTCTCACACACTTTCACAAGGTCTCTGCCTCATTTCATCCTGATGCCAGTGCTTGAAATCTTTGAAAAAGCTGTTCTTGGGGTTTTTGACAAGTGAAAAAGGTACAAGATTGGGTGACAAGCCCAGCTAACTGGTATCCACTGATACTCTGGGTGTGCAGCAGGATTTGAGCATTTGTTTTAGAGGGAATAATGGGTTTATTTTAAAACAGTTTGCCTTCTAGATTTATAGGATCACTGAGGACAAGTAAGCAACTAACTGAAGTGGGGAATTCTGTTATTAATGTTAAAAATGCTGTTTGTTGCTTAGACTGGCTCAGCATTATTAAGATGGCTTGTGTGTAAATTAGCAGTGCTTGATCTGACACTGAAACCTAATTCCACTGATTACAAACAAGCAAAAAATAATATTGAACTATATAATAAACCTTGAATGTAGCATCAGATAAAATAAAAAATGTCAAAAAACTTGTTGCTGCAGGTAGAAACTGATCTAGTAAAACCTCTGCAACTCTCCTGGAATGTTTTTAAATTTTAAACTTGCCTTGTCTCCTAATAAAATCCCTTCCATGAGATATTTGTCATGCTGATGTAGCCTCAGGAGAAATTGGAGGTGCCCTTTGCTTGAGGAGTCTCCATTTAGCTTCTTTACCTCAGTGTGAGTAAGCAAAGACAGAAAGGGAAAGCCCATAAACAGTGGGCTAATGAATAGAACACAGCAATTAAGTAATGAACCTTATTCCTGCAGTGCTTTGCAGTTTTTCCATCCACTGCCACTTGTGGTGGTGTTGGAAGCCACATGGTGACTTGAATCTGTGAAATCCTGGATACTGCTCACTCTCACAGGTGTTCTGCAGTGAAAAGACTTGTGTTCTGCTGGCATCATAGTGCTAGGAATGCCAGAGGTGACAGCTGGTGACAGTGTTTAGTCATGCTGTGCATCCAGGTATGTCACAGATCATCTCCACAACCTGGAGTGACATTCGTGGTCTGAATTTAAGGACACAATCTCTTGAGTCAGCACTCTGCAGCTTGTAACAAGCACAGTGTCTGCAAAGGACTCTGCAGCCAGGGATCAGATGGAGATATAAGTGCTTTTTCTTCTTTTTTTTTTTCTTGTATTGTTACATTTCATTTTTACTATTGATAGCCAGTGTGAATGCACTGGAGCTTTAAACACAGCTTGAAGCTCAATGAGGATGGAATCATCAGTAATGGTAGGTCATGTGAGCACAAAAATGTGGGCTTATTTTGCTTGGCAGATGATGAATATGTGTCTGTTTGGGGAATGTAGGAGTGTTTTGAGCAGTGTAGCATTGGTTTCAGCTGATGGCTTGCAGATCCTCAGTTCATTTTCCCACTAGAATGGGAGTAATTCTCTTAATTCCATAGTGCTATATAAATATTTTCCTGCTTCAGAGCTTTCACCTCATCTGATCCTCTTGACAGCAGAAGTTTGTTTAAAGTCCAGAACATGAATTGCACAACTCTGCCCCAATGCACCAGTACATTGATTTTTTATAGGGTCACCTCTTCTCACAGATGACATCAAATGTTAATTTTAAGGTGTTGGCAGGCTGATAAAAGTGTCATATAAATACTGACTTGAGTTCAGAGAGTATCAAGTGAATATCTGTTTATCACAGAATGTTCTTGTAGTCCTTCCTTAACTGATTTCATAGCCTTGTCCTTGACCACGATACTTCTGTGGGTCTTGTATTCATTTTGCTGATTTTTTAACTTACCCACACATGGAAAGAACTTGGAAAGAAGATGCATTTTCTTGTCTCTTTCCAGCTGTGAATAAAACTTGGTTTAAATCAAAACAGCCTCCTCCTCCCTCCTCCTGTGGGTTGGGAGAGAGCTGCTGCCTAATTCAAGTTCACAGAACCCTTTGTCTCTCTAACAAAGCACTTGGCTGTGTAGGTGGGCACTTCCCTGCATGTTTGTCAGGCAACAGGCAGAGAGGCAGTGCTTTGTTATTAGAAATAAATAGCACAGGTTTCAGATTTTATACATATATATATATATATATATATATCTTGGTTTGTTCCTTGAAGTGTCTGAAGAACCCACTCATGGCTTACAGTAAATAGGAGCTGTCAGTTCTACTTCAAAGCTGTGGTACAAGTGGCTCCATCCTGCAGAAACAGCATTTAGCCACATTAGCTGCAGAGAACCTTTCTGGTTCAGCTCACTCATCCTACTTGGTACTTGGAACCACCTTTGGTGAAACAGGGGTCCTGGGTCCCAGTGCTAAATATGGACTAATAACCTCATATTTCTGCAGAGTAGCAGGAGATCAATCCCATCTGTTCCCAGGAGCTCTGAACCATATCAGTCCTTTTGAAAATGTTTTTTATTAAGTGCTCCTCTTCTGTCCAAACAGGTGGTTGAGATGAGTGAAAAGTGTGTGCATGCTGTTCTTGCTTCCCCCTATGAAATCATATCACACAATTTTTCTCATGTGCTGCAGGAAAAAAAATTGTTTTCAGCTCTGTTATACCATGAATTAATTTTCTTTCCCACAGTTGGTTTATCTCTTAGTGGTTGCATCATGTGCTGTTGACACAATAGTTAGCTTCTGGTGTTAAACTTGCTGACTTGAATTTTTGGAAGCTGTACAGCTTGTTTTCCTTGCCTACATGGTTTGCAAAACTGTGAAACAAGCACCCTGACAATGCCTATACATCAGCTGGTAGCTGCAAGGCTGAAATCCTGTGGTAACCCCCAAATTTACCCTCCCTTAGTGAACCAGAGGTTCTGTCCAGTCACCAGTGTCATGTTAGGGAAAGAGGTGGAGGTTTAAAAAAAAAGAGTACTTGAGGATACATCAGAATTCTGCCAGCAGAGTGTCAAGAAGATGTATTTTCCCTGCCCTAAAGGAAATAACTCTCTGCTTCTCCACTTGGAAGGTTTTAGTCATCAGCATTGTTGGTGTTGTCACTGCTTATAAAATGCACTTGAGAACCAGCCTTTTGCTGTTGCAGTTTTGCTGTTCACATTATATAATATATACTTTTGAAAAAGCACCCCAGGACATAATTTTGCAGTTTCTCTGCTCCTCCCAAGTTCTTCCCACTCTAGGAGCTCCAAATCAGCTGTTTTATATTTCAAGTAGAATGGTTTGTGCAGCAAAGGTGCTGCTTCTCTCCCAGATAAAACTGTGTAACTTCCAAATTAGGAGTGTGATGTGGGGTTTTTGTTGTTGTGTTGGTTTTGTTGGTTTTTTTTCATGAGGAAGATGGCCTCAGGCAGGCCTTCCTTGTTGTTCAGAACACATTTTCTGTGGAGCAGGATGGCTTCACCCAGACTCAGGTTGAAACAGAGGCAGCACAGCAGGGATATTAAGGATATTAGCTATGCATCACTATCTTTGTTTTTTAACAAACAGAACAGCAGCTAATAGCTTCTGTTTGTAATATCTGAGCTGCTGGAGTGATATTCTGCCTGAGCAGGCTTAATGTCAGTGCTTTTGCCATTAGCATTGCAGGAGAGAATGTTTGAAGGTAGTGTATTTTCCTTAATCTGTTGGTTTGTCTGCTAAGAGTAGTTCACTCAAACCTTTACATTTGATCTCTGGACAGTGTGGAAGGGAGAAGTGTGGAAAACTTCATAAAACAGCAAACATTGGTACAAAAATAACCTTGAGTGCAGTTAGAAGGTAATTAAGTTGCTTAACTTGCTGTAAATTAAGACATCTGGTAAATTTTAAAGGCTCATAGTGAAATGGAATGTGAATTTTCTGTCCATAAATGGTCTTAACTTAAAAGGATGGGGTTTTTTTCCTATTCCTAATAGAAATACACCGTGTCAAGAATAACCTACTGCTGTCAAGGTGGTTATGTTGCCATTCTGTGTGACAGGTAAGAATAGATGGAATAATGCCTAAAATCATCACAGCTACTGCAAAGGCATGAGCAGCTTTCCCTGCTGGCTGTCCTGGCTTTCCCTGAGCCTGGAGTTCTTGGTACCCTGGATCTCCAGATGTCCAGGAATGCCCGTGGCCTCCCAGGGAGCCTCTGTGTCCTGTACTTGCTCTGAGTGCACAGGGGAGAGCAAGGGTTACCTGGCTTAGTTAATTTTTGTAGAGTCTGTGATGCCTTTCCCTCAGTGGAGGAAACATGAGGGTGGGATGTACAAGAGCTGGGGGATGTTTTATTTTGGCTGGTGCTCAGCTGTATATTCCTCCAAGTGCAGCCCTGTAGGCCAATGTGTCCCAATGCAACACTCCTCATAAAAGTCCTTAGTAATCCTTATGAAATTCTCTTTACTACCCTTTCTTTTAAAGAGGAGGCAGCACTGGCTGCTTTTTCTTTCACATAACACTTGAAAAGCTGTTTGACACTTTGGGTATTTACAGTTTCTGACTCAGATCATGTAAGCAAACAGCATTTGAAGTGCTCATTCTAACCACTTGGCTTAGGCTCTGTTTGGAATTAGAGTGGGTGTCTGTAGTTTGCTGTACAAGTGATGGCTGTAGGTGGATTTGGTAATAATGGTAATTAAGTTTTTCCTCTCGAAAGTATTCCCACAGTCTACATCTTTCAGCTCGATGCCACTGCCCAGCAGCTGGTTTACAAACAGCAAATCTCTCTGAAGCACAAGGGCTGGGACATTGCCTTTGAGGAAACAGCAGACCTGTGGATTTTGCAGGAAGACAAGGAAGCTCCTCTTCTTTTGTACAGAGCATGTGATGGACAGTGGAAGGTACTTTTTTAATGCTGCAAATCCTGAATGTTTGGTGATGTCTTGAGGCCACCACAGAAGTGGAGTTTGCTGTTCCATAAAAGCTAAAAAGGCACCTTTCTCTCTGTCTTGAGATGGGGTAAAAGCCATAGATACACATCTCATTCTTCTTCTCATCTGTGTATGATGCAGAGGTGTCAGGAGCTTGTTGTGAACACCAGAGTGTCTGTTCTCAGCTGAAGCTGCCATCTGGCACAGCAGGATCAGAGTGCTTGTCAGCACTCAGTACTTTAAACCATTGCCTGAGCTTTCTGTGGGCTTACATATATTTAAAAAAAAAAAAAACCAAAAAAAACAAAACCACAAACCAACAAAATCCCTTTGGGTTTGCTCAGGAATGCTTTCCACACAGCTTTCCTTGTGCCTGCTTCAGGGTATCCTTTGCAGGACAAGGCATTCTGGGAGCAGTAAGGGAATTACTTTATTTTCAGTGAGAACAGGGAATCAAATTTGGGGTATGTGCTATCAAGTTTTTATTGCCTATTAAGCAACTGGAAACTCATTTGTTATCCTTCTAAGTCCCCAGCTAATTATGGTCTGGTTGTGAAGTGGTTTTAAATGAAACTTCTGAGTGTGTTCTTTGACCCTAACGTGTTCCCTGGGATATTTCTTTTCCTCACAGATTAGTTAAGCGGGAATCAATTTCTTTGTTCAAATGGCAAAGCTTTCCTAGCAGAACTTGAGATCTCAGGCCAGATTTCAATAACAGTCCTAGAGAAAAGGATCCTGGAAGACATCATGGAGGTTTTACACTTGCTCTGTTTCACTGCACTCTTCTGAGAGCTGTTGCATTTTCAGCATGCTGTGAAACAGAAAATTGTCTATTAATCCCAAAATAACATGCAACCTTCTTTCTTTTCCCAGGCTGTAACTGATGACAAAGGACTACAGAAGATGTCAAAATACATTCAAAACAACTGGACAGTGTTTGAAGGTGAGAAATTTGGCCTAAAGGTTTAGGGAATGCAGTTTTTACAGCTGCAGCATAAGATTTAGAACAAGATTGGAGTTCAGGTCAGTTCAGCTGGCTGTTGAAGTCACTCAGTCTTTTCTCAGTTTCATCACTGTCTGGTGTGGAAGTCAGTGCAGATAATGAAGTGTGTTGAGGGCTCTGTTATCACAGAACCATGTAGCTATTCAGAGCTGAATTGCAGCATTACAACTTTTCCTTAGACACCTTATCACAGGGATGCATCCAAACAGCCTCTGGCAGAGCTGCTGGAGTCTGTCTTACTGCTGTGGTATCAAATACTGGTGTTTGTTGTCTTGTCTCCTGCCTGGGTGTGAGTCTTTATCACAGGTACAGTGGAGACAGTCAGGATGGAAGAGCTGTGGGAGTAGCAGTTCTGCTGTAAAGATGGGCTGTTGGGTCCACCTTGGCAGGGCAGCATGTGGAGCCTGCTGTGACTGGAAGGTGTGACCCTGGATGGGACAACAGATGACATTGCTTAGTGTCAGGACTGGCTCATTTTTTTCTTGCTTCCTGCCCCACTCCCAGTCTCTGTCAGAAAAATAATGCCTGGCTTCCTCATTCAGAAGCACCCTATGTTTCCAGGATTTTTTGTATTATAAAAAGCACCCAGCTGAAATTATAGGAGTGGTTGTGGCTGCAGGGTAGAGAAGGGCTGTGGCATGTGCTAAAATCTCAGTAATGTATTGAAACTTCATTCACAGAAATTTCTATCCTGTACAGGGAGACTGCACTCCTCCTTAAAAAACATGTTACAGTTCCCACCAGTCTTATGGTCTGTTCATGCTGGCCATATGTAAAGATGGAAGAGCTGTAGAAATGTTCAGTCTGGTGTAAAGTCTCCTTAATATCTGGATTGGATGGTTTAGCATGTAGCTGTCATTAAGTTGGTCATTAAATTGTAATTAAGGTGGTGCAGTCTTTGCAAGTCAGGTGTGCCTTTGGAATGGAGATGTTTGCATGGAAATGTTGCAGACTTGATAGTTACAGGCAGGCAGATAATTAGGAGGATGAGGTCTGAGTGAAAATGAGCACACAGAAGTAGAGAGAGCAGGCAGGGGGAGAGGGTCTGGGCATAATTAGCCCGTGGAACAAACAAGTGTGAAAGCAGTTACTGGCTCACATGACACGGTTCATTATTGTTAATTAGTAAGGGGAGGCTCACTTGATGAGCACTTATTCCAGTGCATAATTAGTGCTTCAAAGGTAGTTACATCTTCTGAAACAAGTGATCGTTACATTGTTTGAATTCAGCCCTAATCCTGCATATTGACCTTTTACAAACTTTTCTCACCTGTCTGAGGTTTCTGTAGGATTTAAGATGCAATGGTCAATCTGGAAGTATCACAGAATCCTAGGATGGTTTGGGGTGAAAGGAACCCTAAAGACAGCCCAGTTCCAACCCCCTGCTGTTGGCAGGGACACCTTCCTCTAGTCCAGGTTGGTCAGAGCCCTGTCCAGCCTGGCCTTGAACACTTCCAGGGGTGGGACATCCACAGCTTCTCTGGGCAGCCTGTTCAAAGTGCCTCCCCACCCTCACAGGGGAGAATTTCTTCCTAACACTGAATCTAAACCCACTCTCAGTTTGAAGCCATTCCCCCTTGTACACATTAAACAGTTTGACATTGTGCTGTAACTGATCCCAGAAAAGGATTTGGTGCAGACTGATCAAGTGGAGAGCAGCATGGCTATTCAAACTGGCAGCATGCAATTTCTCCCAGGGCCAAAGGCCAGCAAAGCCTGTGTGAGTGCAGCACCCCTGAAAGTGAAAGCTTGTGCTTTGCTGAGTACCACAAAGGGAAATTTGCTTTGTCTGTCTACCAAAAACCAGGGGGATGCTGTATGTGGGTTTCTGTGCAGTAGCACACTTAGCTTCAGGACCAAACCTTAGCAGGTACTGGATTTCTCTTCATTTGTCCTTTAAAGATTGTGAGTTTTGGTAAGTGGGAAGAGGTGAGAACTGGAGATAACTGTCTTTGTCAAGTGCCATTCCAACAATTTTTTAGAAATACGGACCGAGCCAGCTGGTCTCATTCTGTGCTCTCTACAGAAACAATCTGATGAGGGATTTTTGCATAGCAGTTAATTCCCTGCCAAACTCATCTAAACCCACAGTCTTGGGGATGCTGTGAGGAATACAACCCTGAATTCACAGAAGGTGTAACAAGGCCCTTGGAACAAATGCTTAGGAATCTATGTGCTATAGAACACGACCATTTGAAGTGTACTCCTTTGTCCTTCTTTTAAGTTAATACTCTAGGAGAAAAGCCAGCTAAGCACAGTTAGGTGGCAACTCCCTTTGTAGTGCTTGGGTCCCAGGGAACAACTTCAGTGGTTCAGAAACAGAAGCCCTGAAGTCTGCAAGTGTCCAGTGTGTGAGGAGAGCTGTGTCCTCTCTTTGCTTCACTGTGAGGTGTTTGATTCTGTATGAATTTTTTAGCCTAAAAATGGAGGCTGTGCCTGGCTGGTGAATGCTGAACAGGTGCTTGCCAACACAAATCAGGCTTACACTGTGTAAATGTTGATATTTAATCACAGAGTGGTTTGGGTTGGAAGGGATGTTAAAGATGATCTCATTCCATCCCCCTGCCATGGGCAGGAACACCTTCCACTATCCCAGGCTGCTCCAAGCCCTGTGCAGCCTGGCCTTGGACACTTCCAGGGAGCCAGGGACAGCCACAGCTGCTCTGGGTAACCCGTGCTAGGGCCTCACCACCCTCACAATCAAGAATTTCTTCCCAATATTTAATCTAAATCTGCCCACCTTCAGCTTAAGGCCATCCCCCCTTGTGCTGTCACTACATGCCTTTGTGAAAATCCTTCTCCAGCTCTTCTGAAGCCCCTTGAGGTATTGGAAGGCTGATACAGTGGATAGGAGCACAGTACATGAATTGGAATGCCACTACCTAAAATTACAGTGCAGGAAGTAATCGATGAGACCGCTGAGGGAATTTACACCTCTGTTCTTGCTTGGCCCAACTACAGGTTTTGTTGGTGCAGAGAGCTACTACAGCCACCTCTACAAGGCCTCCTTTGATAACATGGACGAGTACCTGCAGAGGAAGGAGGAAAAGTTACAGCAGCAGAAGAAGAAGAGGCAGGATCTGCAGCGTGGTTCCAATGGACAGGGAAAAAAAAAGATGAAGACTGAAGAGCCATCACTATGACTGCTGTGAGCTTGTGACCTTGGCCTTGAGGAAAGGAAGTGATCCAACTGTGGACTGTTTTTACATAAAAAGTGAATTATGCAAAAGGACTGGTTTAAAATTTTATTCAAGTTTTCAGGCAGGCTGATAGGACAATACCCTGTTTGGAGCAAATAATATGCATTTACAACATACCTAAACTTCCTAGCAGAATACAGTGTTAGTGGCTGAGTCCTGGCAATCCCTAAGGCATGTTATATGAATATTGGAGATGGTCTTTTCCTTGAAACAGGATTTTCTTTTTGCCTACTGTGTTCAGGCTTTGTTTTTCAGGTAGGAACACGCTGATTAAATTGGATGCAACTTTATTACTTTTGTTTTGGGTTGTTTTGGGGGTTTTTTTAACTTTTTTAAAAGTCTGTTAGTTAATGTAACTAACTTGGTGTACCTGAGTATGGGAAAGGGAGTGTAGAAAAAATTCTTGCTGGGTGTGAGAGGTTTTAGCTGAGACTTTGCCTTCTCTGTTTTTATCGTTTAACTTTGGTTCATATGGTTGGGATTTTGCCCAGCTTCTAATCCATTACTTCTTACTTGTGGAATATCTCTGTAGGAAGAAGTGCAAAAGTTAATTTTGTATGCTGCAAAGTAAAAGTAAAATGTGTCAGTCAATGCTGTGTTGTTGGAAGCTCCTTCCATTGCAATATGATCCTACTGGTGTCTGTGAAAATCATTCCAGAGGCTTGGGAGCAAAATTTGGAGTGCATCCTGCTTTTTTCATCGAGAACTTTTCTTTACTTTAATTATCCAAGAGACACATCATCTTGAGAAGTTATCAGTAAGAGCCTTATGGGGCCACTTGTTGCTTCATCAGGGGGCAGATGTGTTCATCTGCCAGATGGTATCATGTTCATGTGGAATATAATGTCCTTCACAAAACCAGGTGTGGAAATCTGTACAGTCCATTAAAAGTACTCAGAATTAACCTGTGCACTGTGAGTGGTTCCTCTGGAGTGTCTGGACACGTAGAATTTTTGCATTCAAATACAGATGTGCAGCCCAGCTGCTTGGTTTGCTGACAGCTTCTCCCTTTCACCCGTGGAAGATGCTGAATGTCAATAATAGAGCTCAGCAACAGGTAGACAAATTTCTTGGTAGTTCACCTAAATCCCATGCTGATGGGAAGCTGGGATGAAAAACCCTGTAATTTCAGTCTTGTGAAAGAAGGTGTGGGGTGAAAACCTTCTGGACTGTACCTGAACAGCCAATACAGTGGTGCAACACTGGTGATGAGGATTTTTCTTGGTTCTCAGGAAAGGGTGAGAAGCTGCCATCTCAAATGCTTTATTCTGGGTAGGAGTGGTGGCTTGGACACTGAGGCACCTGTGGTGTGATGGTGGCTTTTAAAACTTTGTAGTTCCTGTGTTCATTTATTTGAAGAGAGGCTCTAGGGAAAGCAGCTGGGGAAGCACTTAAGGAAGCTCAGCCTCAGAGTGCAGCTTTTATTTAGGAGTAGAGTTTGCTGGTGTGCAGATTCTGTAAAATACCACCAGGAACAGGCTTGTATTGACACTGTCTGTGAACCAGACAGGACAGCAGGAAGAGGTTCTGACTAGACCTATTGCTAGCTGTGGAAAAGAAATGATGCCATGATGAAGCTTGCAGAAACCATGCAAACTCCAACATTTTTGAACAAATTTGCATCTGCAGCAGGAGCCTGTATTGGGTCCTCACTGGAGGAAGATCTGAGGAGGACACAGCCTTCAGTGGTTGGTTGCAGATCCTGCATGTCAATATGGTTAAACTTCTAAAGGATCAGAGACTGCCGTGGCAATTCCTGTTCCTGAGGGATATTTTTCCTCAGCCCAGGATAGACCTTGACAGTGATCTCCACTGGCTGCTGGCACTCCTGTGATCCTCACCCTGCTGCTCTCCTGGAAGAAACCCAAATTTTCTTCCAACACTTGAACTCATGACAGATTGCAGTGTGTGGGAGTGACATGAGATGTGATATCTGGCAGATGGCTCAGGTCTTTTTGTTCTTCCTGCAAGTTCTTCCCTATTCCATTTCATGTTTCCTTTTCTTCACACAGCAGTTCCTGAGCTTCAGTTGTGAGACCTGTGCCTGTGCATTGCTTTGAAGGGCTCTGTGGAAAGTGATCACAGAAAGGAAGCTTTGCTGGAAGGTCTAAATCCTTCCTTTAGACGTTTTCCAATCTGCCTTGTCTAACTGCAAAACACACAGAAATCATTAAAAGGGAGTGGATACCACTGCTGCAGAGAGGGAGACAACACTCCTCTCCCTGGTATTTGAGCTATTTATTTCTAGTGGCTAAACTTGATGTCACTTGCTTGTGTTTATTTTCTGAACTTGAACCAAGGCCTGTCTGTGTGCCTGGCAAAAGGGGGTGGGTCAGTGAGGGTGTAGTTTTATAGCAGGACTGGAAAACCTCAGACCATTCCAAGAATATTTGTAGGCCACTTAAGTTCACCCCACGCTGCACTGGAGCTTTTTGTGGCAATTGTGCAACTCCCCTGCCTCTCTCCAGAGCACTGACAACCCAAGGAGCTTTTAAAAATGCAGGTAGGGGAAAAGGTGTTTCTTTTCCTCATTATTTCAAACTAAAACATATCCTTCCTACTCCCGTTGCTGGGATTTCACCAAAACCCCCTTCAGCAGCCCAGAGTTGAGCAGAGTGACCTTTTGTCTGTCATAGCAGGAAGGAGCCCTAATCAAATGCAGCCCAGAACTATGCTTTGGAACAGTCCTTACATTTTTAAGAAAACTTTGAAAACAAGCTTGTTCTATAAACAAAAGTCTGTAAACAAAGATGTTCCCTTCTTTAAAAATAAAAACCCCAATACAATGTAGTTGCTTTATCTCCAGGCTAATAAAAAGTTGCTGCCAATTTCAGTGCTCTCCAAAATCTGCTTCAGCTTTCTTTGCTGAACTATTTTGCGTGCAGTGCTTTGATCTGAGGAGGAAACACCCTGTGGGTTTAACTCTTACTGGTTGTCCCTGCTGCCATCAGTCCTGGTGACGTGGTGGGAGAGCAGACCAGACTTGGAGTGTGGTGAGGGAAAGCACAATGTGATTTGTCAATAGTTGTGGATGCAGAGGCTGGAAAGAGAATTAAATGTTGATTTTAAATGTATTTGCACAGGTTATCTCCCACTACTGCACACCAATACTTTCAGTAATCTATTTTCCCCCTCTCCTTTTCTATTTATAGAGGTGATGGATGTGTTTGCACAGATAGATGTGCCCATGGGCACGACCTGAACATCCAGAGGAGTGGCTGCCCCTCATTTCCTAACCAGCACTTACAGCCCTGACTTTGAACAGCTTCTGGAAAGTTTATTACAGTCCGTGCCCATTGGAAATGGGAGTTGGGTGCTGTTGGTTGCTTAAGTCAACATTGAATTCAAACAGCTCTTTATAGCTGGGTGGAGGTATTAACCCCAGAGAATCAGCATGAAGCAAATACAGGTAGAAGCAGACTGAGCTCAGCCGTGGAGCCTCCCCTGCTTCTGTCAACAGCAAGGCCCCAGCTCTCCATGGAAAAGCTTTGGACAGTTACTCACCTGTCTGAGATTTATCAGCTTTACACCTGCAGGCAGGATGGAATATTTCTGCATGTTGCCTGTAGGGATAATAAGAATTTAATTGTCTTAGCTGGCATGGAAATTCTGATTTTGGACTGTCAGACCTAGTTTTATATCTATATCTATATATCTAGATCTAGATCTATATCATCTCTCTATCTCTATATCTATCTCTATATCTCTCTATCTCTCTATCTCTATATCTCTATATCTCTATATCTCTATCTATATCTATAGATATAGATACAGATGTGTATGTCTGTATGTATATGTGTATATGTGTGTATAATATGTATATATATGTGTGTATATTTACACACATAGAGATAGGAATATATACATACACACATATATAAAATAAATATATATATATGGATATATATATAAACATATAGATATATATGGATATATGTATAAAAAAATATATATATATGCAAGAAACCCCCCCCAAACAAAAAAAACCCCAACTATTCATGGACCTAAACTTCTTTCTGACACAAAATAAGGAGATCCTCACCATGTGTTGTATCTTGCTATTATATCACCCTTTGGCTTAAGCTTCATGTGTACTTGGGAAAGGAATTATCCTGCATGCTGCACGTGGCCCTCACTTCCTCAGCCTCCGTGGGAGAAAGAGACAGCCTCAATCCTGTGAAATGTCCAGGGAGCAGCACAGGTTGGCACTTGAGGGTTTTCCATGCCTTGTGTTAAGGAAAATACAGTATAAACAAGTAGCTGTGCTGTTAATCCTTTCTGAAGTTGACTGTTGGAGGGAGGCAGTTATGAAACACAATATTCAATGTGAAAACACAATTAAAGCATCCATTTTTGGCATTCCATCTGTGCAGGTTTTCAGGCTTGCAGCTTGATTCACTGCCTTTACAGCTGTGCTGTAACCCACCAGCGTTTTGTGCTTTTAAATAAGAGCTGTGTTACTGTATTTTCTCATCAGCATGTTGTCAAGATGGCAGCATCCCATATAAATTCTGGTTAGTTTTTTGCAGTGCTGGATGTCTTGGATGTCTCCGTTGACATTTCCCCTTTATCACTGCAATATTTTACATAGCAGTGCTTCCTTTGCTTTCTAATATTTCAAAGCTCAAGAAATGCAGAATGTGACATATCTGCTATATCAAATTAAAAGCAATATTACTCTGGTTTTTTTCTTTTCCAGTTTCCTGGCCTGTGGAAGAATTCATATTATTATGTGCATTTAGTTTTACCTGAAGTAATAACTCATCATTGCCTCTAAAGCCAACAGTATTCAGCAAACAAAACAGCAATTTGAAAGTGAAAGCTTCTTATCTTCAAGGAAATAATGATTGTAGTAATTAGTCACTGTCTCTAAGATTTGCATGTACTGCGTTTCTGGAATACTTTACTGGGAAATTCTGTTTTGTAAACAAGGCAGAACTGTTCTGTGTCAGGCAACTTCTAGTAACAGCAATATAAATCAACTGGTACTTCTCAGCTTCCCTGAAATCGATGAGAGTTTCTTTAGGGAGAAGAGCAGCTTTACCTGCTCATTTTAATACAGAGGCACAGGGACTTTGGTCATTACATCATAAAACTGAATTTTAAGCCTTTTCCCTCTCTTGCCACCACCTTCATTAAAAGCCAAAAAGGCTCTCCAAAACCCCAAAGCGACCAAACAAAACCCCTATGGCAAGTTAGAACAAAAGAACCTCCAGTGTAAAGCCACCTATACAAGATCTCAATTTTTTGGTCAAAAGAAGTCATATCAGATCAAGCTCTGTCCCTTCTCTCCTCTCCATGGTGCAGCCAGGAGGACGTTTCAGCCACTCCTTGTTTTGTTTCAGCACAGGTACAATCTACAATAAAAAGAAAAAGTAGAAAGAGGGAAATCCTCCTGTTTCACCTCTGCAGCTGCAGAGACCCACTGAGAGCACTCAGTCAGGTGTAGCAGCTCCGTTTGGATGTGTCAGGCACCAGCATGGAAAAGCTGCTGCTGCATTTCCATTTCCTGTAGCTAAGCAGCAGGTATATTCAGAAGGCTCTGGAAATGGGTTGACTAAATCAAAAAGCAAGAGGTTCTTCTCACCCTGTCAGCTTTTTGTTGTGCCTGCTGGGACCCCCAGCAGCGCTGTCGAGGTAGCAGAAGGGAAACCCACCCATGAATTGATCACAGCTGCTGTGGGTCTCAGGGATTCCCCGGACACTTCTTGCCCTGTGGCCTCACATGTGGCTTTTCTGGCACCACAGAAGCAATGCCCTGTCTCGCTCCTTGCCTGCCCTGTGCCACCCGGCCTGGCACCTGCATTCTCCCACAGAGGCTGAGGGATGCTGTCTGCGGCTGGGGTTCGTGCTGCACCCCTTTTTGGGGAGACAAGGCATGGCAAGAGCTGCTCTCTTCATTGGCTGGCTGTGGAAAGGAGGCTCCAGTGCCTGCTGAGGGATGTGTGAGCCATCAGAACCCTACACCCAGCTCTCCCCTCTGGTCTGATGTGTCTTCTCTGCCCAGTTCCCCTCACTGCATCCCACCTGTGCTCTGACACCGTGCCTGGTGCTCCTGCCTCAGCCTGGCTTCCGACACCTCGTGTCACTGGCAGAAGTGACAAGTGCCAGGCTCTCCCCGCAGGTGTCACTGGCACGACTGCACCAAATGGTTCAGATGAGAAACAGAGAAGCTGCTCTCCTGACAGGGCTCTCCAGGAGCTACAGCTGCCTCCTCATTCCCACACTCATCCTTCATCACTCCCTGAGAGATGCCACAGGAGGCCCATGTACCCTGTGTGCACGGGTAGATAGAGGGAAGAAATTCCTCCCTGTGAGGGTGCTGAGGCACTGAGGCACTATGGATACCCCATCCCTGGCAGTGTCCAAGGCCAGGCTGGACAGGGCTTGGAGCAATCTGGGATAGTGGAAGGTCTCCCTCCTCGTGGCAGGGGGTTGGGAAGAGAAGATCTTTAAGGTCCCTTCCAATCCAAACCATTTGGGATTCTTTTTTTTAAATATAGATCACATCAAAGTTGCAAGAGATGAAGGAAGGGTCAGGAAATGGCACTACCTGGTAAGCAAAGAGCTTACCAGAGCAAGAGTGGCTGCCTTTATTCCTGACTGGGAGGTATTAGGGGTGAGAAGGTATTTCTCCACTTGGCCATTCAGTCCTTTCTGCTGCCCTGGGGAGAGGGCTGGCAGTGAGAGAGCTGCCTACCCACTGCCCTTGCTGATCAGCTTCCCGTGGTGACAGCAGGTCTGTGGGACTGAGCCTGGCAAGGACAAACACTCGGAGAGAGGAGAGCTGGCAGGCTGGGGGAGCTGGCTGTGCCTGAGGACACACGCTGAGGGAAGTGTGCCCGTGTCTCTAGCTCACTGTAGCTGTATTTTTACAGGACTTTTAAAAAGGGCATATAGTGATAGGGCAATGGATAATGGGTTTAAAGTGAAAGAGGGAGGGGTTGGATTAGGTTTTAGGAAGAAATTCTTTACTGTGAGGTGGAGAGGCCCTGGCACAGGTTGCCCAGACAAGCTGTGGTTGCTCCATCCCTGGAAGTGTCCAAGGCCAGGTTGGATGGGGCTCTGAGCAACCTGGGGTAGTGAAAGGTGTCCCTGTCCATGGCAGGGATTTTTAAAATGAATTTTAAGATCCTTTCCAACTCAAACTGTTCTGTGATTCTGTGATGTTTCTCTGCCCCTGGCAGGAGGCAGGGGGACAGGTGGTGTCACTGGGGCTGGGAGCTGATCCCACCCTGGCCAGCTCTAAGCCATGGAGGACGTTTGCAGAAGCAGGTGCCAGAGAAGCCAGCCTGCCCTCAGGCTTTGCAGGCAGAGCTGGGGGAACATCTGGTTTGCAGCACTCAGCTGCCAGAAGCTGCCCAGCCACTGCCCACACCCACCCGCTCTGGGTGGGCTCCGTGTCCGACAAAGCTCCTGTCCACCTGCAGCACATCACCCCCACCCAGCCCCGTCTGCTCTGCCCCAGGCAGGTCTTCAAAGCCTCCAAACAAAGGGAATTCAGCCCCAGTGAGCACGGACTGCTCAGTTTTAGCCTCGACAGGAGGAAAGCCAGCTCCTCTTGGAGCAGGCACGGCTGCAGCACCCCTGTGGTGGCACTACTTTACCCAGCCCTCACTGACCCGGGAGGGGGTAAAGTGAGTGTGACCTGTGATGACATTCTGCCCTGCTCCCCAGGCAGCTCTGGGCACTGATTTGCAGGGAAATCACATGTGGTGAGTCAGGTATGCCCCACGTAAAGTAAAACCCTTTCCTGGGATGGCAGAGCTGCCTGGTCTTGCCCCAGTGTTCTTTGCTTTGTGCCCATGAGTTCAATGGGCCTTTTGCACTCAGCTGGGCTGAGCACGGTGTTCCCAACTCAGCTCATCCACTTACAATAAAATGGCTAATTCATGAGGAAATTATGCTGGTTTAAACTCATCAGAGGAGCTGAACTCACAGGGGAACACAGAGATCTAGGGCAGGAAGGGGAAGTCTTCCTGGAGCCGAGGTTTCAGCCAAGCTCCTCTGGGAAGTGAGCAGATCCCCTCTGCAGAGCTCCAAGCAGGATTCTGTCTGTCTGTAGAGGAGCTGCATCAGTCCCTGCACACCCTGCCATGGGTAGGAGTTGTGCAATCAGCAAATCATTCCTGAGCTACAACAGGAGAAACAAGCTGTGGCCATCACTGCGTCTGCCACAAGCCAAGCAAGAAACTACAGCCAAAAAAACCAAAACCAAAACAAAACAAAAGTGCAAGTGGCTTTGCACTGGCAACTTCTTTCTGGAGGACTGTAATTAGTGTTTTACTGATTGGGTTCTGCATGCCGGTGACTTTCCTGCCTGACTTCTCTCTCAGATGATCTTGGTGACCAGAGGTGGCACCAGCACTGTGCTCACACGGAGCTTCAGAGCAGGACCTGCATTAGGAATGAGGTGGGAGGAGGAGTTTGCTGTCCCTGCAGAACGTTCAGCACCAGCACTACCATCGCCTGCTGACTTACCCTAGGGCATGCAGTGCATCACTGGAATTCATTCATGTCCCATTTCGGGTTATGTGGGCAGCTCCTTGAGGCAGAAACTGTGCTTCACTTCACGCCTGCAGGCTGCCCAGCAGTTTGGGGCTACCATGGTATGAAGCCTTCTTACAGAGAAAGTAACGTGCAGGATTAGAAGTGGAAAGAAAATTAATGGCATCTGCTCTGACTTCTCCTAGGAAAAGGAGACACCCATTCCCATCTTATCCTGGCAGGTATCTGTCTCCTGGTGGAACGTGGCTGTCCCTGGAGAAAGATGGATGAATTTTAAGCTGAGAAGCTCCCAGTGCAATGTGTCAGTTTTATGGACCCATGTGGATAAGCACTGTGGAAATGCTGTTAGAGCTAGACTGAAGAAGCAGTGTTTAGATTTAGTCTAAGATTTAGTCTAAGATTTGAGGTCAAAGTTGCAACTTGAGCCAAACCCATTTGGGATGATTCACATCAGAGACCCTCACTAGCATCTGTGATTATTGTAAAATTGACAGTTGTTAAATCTCAGCTTGATATGGAGGAAGAAAATACTGGAAAAACTTCATGGTAAACTCAGTGGTGAGAGGGTAAGCTCTGGCTCCATTTCAGCTGCTGTGGTTTTAGGGGCTTTTTTGTCTTTCTGGTGGCTGTGCCTAGGGACCACTCAGGGCTGGATGGCTGATGAACATTTCTTATGGATTCATATTCCTGGCAGAGGTGTTTGAAGTGATCAGTAGCTTTTGATAGTTGCAAAATTTACTGCCAGCACCATGTAATCACTGAGAAAAGGGGCTATTATCCTCTCCACCCCGATAACTCCTCGAGGATAAAAATATAATCTAAAAATTTTGTGTAATTTTCTTCTTTGATCCTCCCTTGGCAATTCTTTAGAACAGTGGTTGTGCAGCTGGGAGTGGGGATACTGATGTGGGTGTCATGTGAAGGATTTCAATGTGTTTTGTGAAGGGATAATGGAACAGCCCTCAACGATGGAGAGTCCTTTCAAATGATTAGTCCCCCTCACCTGTGTAAAGACAGACATCTTTCATATTCTTCTGGGACTTTGTGAACAGTTTGTACCAGCATGAAAAGAAATGTCAGGCTCTTATACATGTCCTTGTTATTATGCTGCTTTTCCTTACATGAGAATACATTTAGATGGGCTAAAAAGAGGATCTTAGTGGACTGGAGTAGCTAATACTATAATGCTGAAAAAATGAGATTGTGGAGGGTATAAAAGGTTTCAGCTTTGGGCAGTGTGGGACATGGCTGGAGCTGATGCCAGCTGATGAACCTGTATTTGGGCAGAAGGAGGTATAATCATGCCTGATGTAAACGCTGCAGCCATCACATGGCAGGAATACACCTGTTAGGCCTCTTGCATCCATGAATCTCTAACTGGAATTTTGTCTAATGAGCCTGGTCTGCAAATTTGTGTGCAAATGCAACTGCCAAACCTACTTTGTTAGAGGTTGTGTTGCAACTTGAGAGACACACCAGCAGCATGGAGACATTTAACTGGTGTCCACAAGACCTTATTCTGGCTCTTGGCAGCAGTGCCTGGCACTTTGTTCCCAGCTAAAGCCAGCCCAGCCCTCAGTTTTATTCTTTACAGGCAGGCCCAGGTAAGGGGTGTCGGTGTCCTGTGTCCATCTGGCTCAGCAATGCCAGCTCCTGCCTCTGCTGCCCTGGGGGCTGCACCTTGGATGCAGGAGGGACCCCAGTGCCCTTCCCGAGCCTAGAACAGAATCCCAGAATGGTTTGGGTTGGAGGGGACTCTTAAGATCATCTTGTTCCACTCCCCTGCCATGGGCAGGGACACCTTCCACTGTCCCAGGCTGCTCCAAGCCCCAGTGTCCAACCTGGCCTTGGGCACTGCCAGGGTGGGTCAGCCACAGCTTCTCTGGGCACCCTGTGCCAGGGCCTCTTCACTCTCACATAAAGAATTTCTTCCTAATAGCTGATCTAACCCTACTCTCTTCTGGTTTGAAGCCACTTCCCCTTGTCCTGTCACTCTTTAAAGGGACTGGCCTTGCTGGGAGTGCAGATTGGAGCCCGAGCTCCCTGTCCTGCAGATCAAAATTCTCCTGCTGAGCGCCGAGGGAAATGGCAATAGGATTTGGCTGCAGATGCTCCTTAATGCCTGCCGTGATTCCTCCTCCTCCTCCTCCTCATCTGGGCAAGGAAGGAAGGGAGGGGAGCCCCACAGCCCAGAGCAGCCGTGGCTGTGCTGCCAGGCAGTGGAGGAATAGCAGCAGCTGGGCTGGGGGAGCAAGGGCAGCATGTGCCACATACCCAGAGCTCATCCAGGCACTTTCCTCTGCCCTGGTGAGTTTACAGAGAAGCTCACTGTCCAGGCAGTTCCTTGGAGGCAGCAGCCTGCAGCTTCAGGAGGCTGCCCTGTGTAAATGAGCATTCAGAGGGCACATTCTGATATGGCTCAGGGTGGTGGAATGAACTTTTTGCTGAGCTCTGAGGAAGACAGGGCTCAAAAATAAAATTTAAAAACCTCAGGCAAACAGGCTTTGATTTTGACCCCACTGTGTGGAGTAATAAATCCATCCACGAAGCACAGCACAGGACTCAGTTATTTTTTGAGAGAATGTCCCAGGGGTTGTTACTCACTTTTACAGTCTGCAAACACTATTCTCACTCTGCAAACTCTGAGTTCCTCCTGCAAGTCACGCCATCGAACCCCTCTCCATGTACAATGTGTCTTTCAGAGTGATTATTGTCACCCTAGTTAAATGTTAACGACTGGGATGAGAAAAGACCTTTGTCCTAGAGATAAATTCAGAGGTGTTACAAGGTTGTTGCACTGGAAGTAATGGACTTAATCTCAGCATTGAAAGTAGTAAACACGCTGAGTTAGCCTGCATAGTTCATGTTTTAAAGAAAGAGCTGTACCATACTAATTGGTACAAGCTTTTAATACTAATAAGCTTGCAACATTTTCAATTTAATTTTAGGTATTTTCATGCAAAAGATGCCTGGATCTGTAGAACACCTACGTGAAGCCATGTGAATGTCTATAATTCAGTGCAGTTCAAAGCTGTGGGAGCTGCTGAGTGCTCACAATTTTCTCCTCAGTAGAAACAGTTAGATAAATACATAAATAAAAATGTAAGCTTAGAAATGCACGTTTTTCTGCCTTTTGCATGCAGTTGCCAGTGGATGAAGCTGGATGACCTGTCCTAGCTCAGTGTTTTATGAAGGTGCAGCCATCAGGCAGCACCTGAGGCTTCCTGCGTGGGTGGAAAAGCCTGAAGCACAGGTCAAGGAGTAAATCACCATGCAGGGCAGAGAAGTGACACAGCTGGGAGGATAAAATGAAAGACTGCAAATAAAGGGGAGATTCCTGTACTTTTTGTCCACTGCAAGCCAGGATCTCCCTGGCTCTGGATGACACAGCCTTGGCTCATCACCCTGAAATGGGTGATGTGTCCTCTGCAAGCAGAGGAGCTGGGAAGAGTCACTGCCCCTGGAGATCTGCCCTTGGCAGCACACACAGCAGGCGAGAGGAGGGGGAGGAGAAATTACAGCCTGGAAGAAATGAAACCATCCTTCATGACACACAGGCCGCCCCAGTGAACTCTCAGGAGGACGTGGTATTTTAGACCTGTGACCCCATACCCTTCAGGATCATACTTCTTCAGCTCCTCCCCGCGATAAGAAATCACCTCCCTGCAGCCAGTCCTGGAGGCACCAGTGGGTCCAGCTGGCCTGGGCAGCACTGGGGAGTGGTGGGAGGGCAGCTGCTGCTGGGGAAGCACCAAATTCCCAGCGTGGGCACGGTTTGGTGGGTGCTTTACCTGCTGCCTGCACGGCTCCCTGAGCCCTACCCGTGTCTCTGCTGCCCACCCCACTCCGCAGGGCCCAGGGGCAGCAGGGATCCCAGCCACAGCCACGAGTTTCCATGGCTGTTTCAAAGCCTGGCAAGGAAAAGTGGTGGAAAACGCTTCTAACAAGCATGTTAGGGGGTTGTTTTTTAATATAACTCTGCCTGAAATGATTTTTTATTTTTTCTTTGAGGGGAAGTAATAGCTCAAACACATAAGCACTGCTCTGAATGCTCATTTCATTTAGCTGAGGCCTGCTCAGTAAAGAAAATGAGATTTTTTTACTGGTTTTTGGGCTTTTGGGTTTTTTTTTTTTGGTGGGGAATTTCCTCACCAAAAGAGAAATCTTTCCACCTTCCTAGAAAGGTGGTTGGTGCCCCAGGCCTCTTGGTGCTTGTGTTTTGTCAATGCCCTGAATAACAAGCTGTAATTTTGGCCAGCCCTGAGGGACAAATTGGCTTCCAGGCCTTACCCAGGGCAGCTGCTAACTGGGCATTCCAGAAGGCATGGCTTGGGCACACAAATTTGAGGAGGATTTATATGTTTTCATGTTGATTTGCTCATGCCATTTTCCAGCCTGGAGTGTGTCCCAGCTGTCCTGAGCCCAGAACACCATCAGTGGGCTGAGAACAAGGGGGTTTTTTGTATAAAATGACAGAGCTGCTCCAAGTCCCTGCCACTTTGGAGCTTTAGGGCAGAGGATCTGCTGGGTCTGCCAGCCAGGCTGTAACTGTGCTTCCACAGAGTTTGAAAAACAGAGATTTTTCCTCAGAGACTTTATAGCAAACGTCGGCTGTGACAACAGCGGTTTGCACTTTCCAAACCCTCCTGGTTCTAAGTTTGTCTTGCATCAGAGCCAAGAGTGGTGTTACAAAAATGTCTACAGATAGCTGCTTTATGTGTGTGCTTGTGCCTGAGTACACCTGTGATTCCTGATTACGTGCCAAAATAGCCAGAAAGCCTTTTTTGTGAGTGTGAGTCTGACTTCTCACTAACCAAGAGCCAGATTTGCTACACCACAATGTCTGACCTGTTGGTTACAGCTCCTTCATTTATGAGGTCATCCAATAAGTGGGTTTGGCCTGAAGTTTTTATTTTCTGATAATGGGAACTGTTGGTTTTTGCATGCAAAAAACCACAAGGTGCTTTACAAATGTGGGTCTCCCTGTCTGAAAGAAGAGGGAAGCCCTGGCGTGCTGACTCGCTCTAGAAGGGATTTGAAGCCAGTGACAGATTATTAAGTTTATTATTATGACTTACTGGTTTTTTGTGCCATCACAGCATTCACACACAGAGATCACCTGCTGTGATCTCTGCCATCTTGCCTAGAAAAGGAGCATCCAGCTCTTTAATTTTAAACACACTTCAGAAAGTTCTTGCTGTATTTTTTCTGGTACTGAACAATCCTGTTGACAAGGCTGCTGCATTGGAAGAGGGTGGTGTATACAGAAGGGTGGCTCAGGACGCCCCAGAACAACCTCTTGGACAGTAATTTTTTTGAGCTGGGACTCAGAGCAGCAGCTGGATGGGCCTACATGAGGCTCCTTTCATAGAAACTCTTCCTGTGGGCTGGGGGTTGAGTGCTCCTCATCCCTGCCAGGCTTGTTCCTGTCGAGGAGATGGGAAACAGGCAAATGCAGGGAGATTTTGCTTTAGTGGGGTAGATGATTTTCCCACTCTGTTTGCTCTCTGACAGAAACTTTCACAGTATGACAGGACAATAAAAGCAGTGTATGTGCTCTTAATCCCACAGACCAGGCATGAAGGCAAGACTTGCTCTTCAGGTGTTTCTAGAGAGAAGTTTGCAGCAAAACCCTGCTGTTTAAAATGGGAAAATTGAGCAGTGCATGGCAGTGCTTCTGCTGACAGGCTCAAACTCCCACACGGGGCAGATGCTGTTGTTATTGCTGCTCAGAGGCAGCTCTGAGATGAACAATTTCCACGTACAGATACTCCTGTGGCATTACATGACTCCTCTATTAACAGACACTAAACTTCCCTTGTGAATTGGCTGCTGTGGGGGTACTCACCTTTTTAAAAAGCTGTTTCCCTCCCAAGACAGGCAGCCCTAGTTTGATCTCATTTTCAAACCATACTAAAAAAAACAGTGTAATGGGCTGTGGGATCTCACAGCATTTAAAAAAAAAGAATTAAAATCCCAGAGCTCATCATTAGTTTCCCAGGCTAAATGGTGTGGGATTGTTATAACCCATTTCATGTTCAGCTTTGATCACAAGTCTAGGATAGCAAGGCAAGGCTGGGATGCACCTGGCACTGCCATGATGCTGAAAGCTGCCACAGGTGATAGAAATTTCTCTATAAGACACCTACTGTAAACTGAAACAACACTGAGACACAATACCCACTCTTATTCATAGGAGTAGGGGGAGAAAAGATTAAATCACACTCTAGACATCTGTCTCCCTGCCTCAAAAAACTTCATTCTCATGCTAAGTCTGGTTTTAAAATGTCACCTTGAAAATGTGTGACATTTTAATGGGCTGATTGCCGAGATTCTCAAATCCTTAATTAGCATATGAATCACAATGTTAAATATTGTGGGCAAAGCATAAGAAACTAGAATTATGAGAGAATGCCTTGCATATCCTTTGGTTAAACATATCTTGGGAGGACTGTCTCATAGAAATCTAATATTACAAAGACAAATGAGATGAAAAAAAATACTGTGGTATTCCCATTTATACCATTAGCTGGTTGTGATTGCATGTGGTTTTTTTTATTTTACAGCTCAGCCTAGGTGTTGCCTGTTCTTTCAGTAACCCTCACAGCACATGACAGCATCACCACAGTCACTACTGCAGCCCTGAGGATGGGTTGCTTTCCCTTTTTCCACATTTCTGGTGCAGCTGCAAAAAATTCAGCAGGATTTCATCAATGTCTTTTGTTCATCTCTCTCCAGTAAACAGTTTTTTGGTTGCTCCTAAAAATGGTGGAGGCCAAAATAAACCATCAATTCTCAAAAATGCTTCAGTTAGAGAAAGATAAGGAGCCTGCACTGTGCAAGGGACTCCTTTATGCCAGGCTAGGCTGGTGGGAGTTCAGCACAGGGATAAATACTTGCTGGATTAAGGTTTGTGATTAGAGAAAATCCTTCCAGCTGAAACAAAACTTCCTATGAGGATCTAACTATTAAGTTTTAGTGGGAGGAGGGTTCAGTCAAGTTTGTACAGCAGGTTTTCTCATCTAATGAGAGTAGCTCAGTGCAGGAGTTGGCAAGGCCTAAGCAATTGTTCATGGCTCCTGCACAGCTCATCTGCTCTGGGAGCTGATTTGTGACGGAAACCTGCTTGAATGGAGATGGTAAATTCAATTTACTTGTGCAAAAGTAGTGGAGAATCCACAGAGGAAGAGTCTGGGTCGCAATGTACTTTGGATTATAAGATTCAGGAAAGAAAAAGAGCACAAACCCTGTAATTCAGATTCGACCTTCAGGCATCAGAAGTTTGAGGTTAATCAAAACTAGGGTGTAGTTCATCCATTCATGGAGATGTCTGTGTGAGTTGGAGCTGACCCTGTGCTTGGATCTTTCCATTTCCCTTGGGATCTGTTCAAATCCAAGCATCAGAGCCCTTTCCAGTTTGCAGCAGAAAGCCCAAAAACACACGCAAACAGCTGTTTAAAGGAGGAGTCACCAGCAGACAGAACCAGCTGTGAGTCTGTCCTGGGTGTCTGGAAACTCCCAGGTAGGAACAGAGAAGAGGGATGGAAGTTTCAAGGCAATTTGGATCTCCCTGAGAGATTGGAGAGTAACTGAAAGAACACAGTTTGTGTGCTAAGGAAAGAGACCAAAGACAGGAAATGGCACCGGGGGAGAAAAGAGAGTTAAACTCAGGATTAATGTGCAGAAACAACAGGAGAATGAATCTGAATTTCCAGAGCAGGAGGCAGGATTTGCTGTTCAGGGCTGGTACTAGAGACCTGCCAGAGGGGCTGAGATGCCTGAAGTGTTTCTTGGACCATGGGGGGAAAGGTTGGCCCCCTCCTGCTCATCTCTCTGACAAACCAGCTGCAGCTTTGGCTTTGCAGCCCTGGGGAGCCAAAGGGAACCTGAGCAACGTCCATGCCTGTGACTGCCAGGGTGGGAGATGCCAGGGTGCATGGAATCCCTGTTCCCAGCAGCCACACCATGAAACCCTCAGCGAGGACAACCTTTCCTAGCTGGGAGTAACCAGGTGAGCAGCATGGCTGTGGCTTGATTCTCGTGGGGGATTTATTCCAGCTTTCCCTTTGGTGAGGTGGGGCACAGGAATCAATCCCAGCACTGTCTGTTCACACAGCTGCAACACCCGGGCAGAGCTTGGCTCCCAGCCATCACAAAACCATCAATGGAATTGAAGCTCTTCATGATGTACCACAGGAATAATTCTCCTCCAAGGAAAATCATCCCTCTCCTCTCCTGTATAGCCCCTTCCCTTGTATTCATTATGGGAGCATTGGTCTTTAGGAATACGGACAGTTCTCTTGTGAGCACATACACAGAATGAAACAATAACACTCATTTCTGTAGAAGAATATATTATTTAGCAGATCAGTTTAAAAGTAAAAAAAAAAAAAAATCTGTACATCTTTGAAGGTGTCTCTTGTTGTTTTTTTCTTTTGCATCAACAAGGATAAAAATGTGTCTGCACCGTGGTTTTTTCAGCTTTGTGCTCCCCTCTTTGCTCATGCTGAAGGATCCCATGGTGTCCAGCTGTACCAGGCCACAAAGCGACCCTGCAAACTCACTAAGGTTTCTTCTGATTTCTTCTACTGTAGAAAGAAAAAAGAAAATTGCATCCACTATGCTGGGCTTCTGAATGTACTGTGAACACTATAAAATTCAGAGAATAATGAGGAGAAATGTGTCATAAGGGCCTACCAGGCAAACAAAAATGTATGCCTGGACCCTTGTCAGTCTACAAGCATCTGGTGAGCTATGCTGTAAGTAGCATACTGCTGTACACATGTAGAGAGTATCTTGACTAAAACAGCTCCTGGTGCCAGGGGATCATTTCCCAGAAAAGGCTCCTTAGCTAAACTCTGCTTTGTCTCTACAGACTGCGGGCAGCTCGGTCACCAAAGAGGCAGATCTGCTGAAGGTTGGAGCCCTGCTGCAGCCTGTGCAGTGTCCACAGGGAGAATCCTGCTGGGAGGCTGTTGTGGGAATGCTGGAGCCTGGGGAATCCTGCCAGGAGGCTGTGGTGAGAATTCAGGAGCCTGGGGAATCCTGCCAGGAGGCTGTGGAGGGAATGCCAGAGTCTGGGGAGCCCGCGGTGTCCGACGGCAGCAGCACCTCTGTGAGGAGGCTGCAGGCTGTGGATCCACCCCTGCCACCTCTCCCTGTATGGTCCCACTTGTATTCTGGCGTAGCCACCACCTCTGCTTGGCTAATACAGCATTTCTCTAACCAGAGGAGCCTCAAGGCTCGTGGTTTGTTTGTTCAAAGGCTGTTCCGTCTCACTTTTCGCTACTGCCGGTCGTCAAGCCTTCGCTTTTCTGTTTCTGCAGCTGGAATAAAGAGCAAAGCAGGATTAATCCCCCCTGACTCACACTCACAGTGCTGCTCTCCAGAGCTGCTGCCAGTCCCACGCTCAGCTCTCCGCAAGGCATGTGCAACATTTCCTGGGAAATAATAGGCAGCAGCTTGGAATATCACAGGCATTGTTTCATTCAAACAGCTCTGGATGGATGTCCTGGGTAAACAGAACTCAGTCTTTCTCAGCAGTTATTGTACTAGGCTCTCAGATTATTAATTAAGTCCTCTTGTTTCAGAATATTTCTGAATTCGAGCAGCTCCTATTTTTTTAAGACCTACAGTGCCAATACACTGTAATTAAATCTCCATCAGTTTGTATAAAAATGCTGTTTTGACAGCTTCTGTAAACCAGAAGTAAAATCTCAGCTCAACTTGAAAGACGAATAAAACTCAGAAAGTCTGGCAGTTGTATTGGAGTTCTTTTGCCCTCGTTTGAGAAATGCTCCTGTCTAAATGGAAAAAATGCCTAAAAGACTTTGTTCTCCTTTAAAATTTGGTGCCATCAGAGCCTGTGCTCTTTGATCAACAAGCCTCAGTACTTGAACTGCTGAGGGGCTTTTCCTCCAAAGCACTTGGGAGGAGATGGGAGCTACAGCAAAGCTACTGTTCCACTCATGGATGATCAAGAGAAGGAACCTTCATTACCCACGTACCAAACAATATCAGCACAACTGGTGCTCCAGGGCACTTCCCAACGTATTTTATCGGTGGAGTGGCTGATAGACCCTGCCTACATGATGAATTTTTTAATGTCAGAAAACTCCCTACTCTGTGATGCCATTTGGGCAGGTTTTGTCATGGATCTTGGCAGGGAAAAGAGGCACTGGAAGAGGTGTGCAAGAAAGGAGTCCAGGGCCATTGTCACAGGCTGCAGGGAGCTGGACCAGCACTCTGACTGCTGCCCTGGGCACTGGTCTCTGCCCTGCCAGGCTCCTGAGGCAATGCAGACATGCTGAGAGACAGCAAACGTGGTTACCTGGATTTCCCAATTCCCCCGAGCCTTACAGAATGAGAGATGCTCTGTACATAAATTGCCCAATGGGCAATTAAAGGACTTCACTGGTTGTGTGTTTAATCCTCCTGGGTGCTTTGCGTGACAGAGTGATTCCTCATAAAATGCCAGGCACATCCTTGATGACACACGTGTTACTGGAAGTTCCTTCCCAGAAAATAAACTCATGCAGTGGTGCTGCAGAGCCTTGAACTGCCCAACCCCAGAAGGCTTTGCTGCAGTGTAACCCAGGCAAACTCCTTCCCAAGGGAGGGCAGATCTCTCAGGGAGAGGTGTTTGCCAGCATGCTCCCTTCAGGGGGTTATCCCTGGGGTCTGTGCCTTGCTAGCAGCTCCTTTTCCGTGTCCATACTTGTGTGGTTCCTGGTGGACTCCACAAGGACATGTGGCACACACCTCTCTCCAGCCAGGTGTAATGAATGTGTTTCTCAGGATAATGTTTATGCCACAAGCATTCCCACTGCTTCAGAATTAAGCTGCTGCTTAATTATAATTTTTGGTTTATTCAATTCTAATGTTTGCTATATCAAGGAGATAATTGGAGTTTACCTCTTTCATGGCATCATCTATCTGTTTTAACCCCTCGTAGTGGTCCCTGGATTCCCACAGAGGCTGGAGCATCACCTCCTCCACTTCTGGGAATAGCTAGGTGCAAAAGCAAGAGAAAGACTATCAGCATTTCCTTTTGCAGTCCTTAACTTGCTGCCTTATTTAACTGTGCACGCTGAAAACGGGGTGGCAGGCGGGGTGTGGAAGGAACATCCCCATTTCCCTGGGTAACTGAACCCCTGGTGGGGCAAACACTGAGGCTCTGCTCTCCCCCTCTCTGGTTCCTGGCCCTGGGTGACTTTACCTTCGTCACTGTTTCGAACATGGGGATGAGGACGAACTTGAGGAACCCGATCTGCGCCGTGGGCTTGGTCACTTTGTCGCGGTCCATGAACGGCGCCACTGGCAGCCCCTCGGATTTTTCCCGGTCGCTCTGGAACAAACCCAGAGGTGACAAATATTAATCCTGTCTAGGAGGCCGTGAGGAGAGTGATGCACCCAGCAGATGGGCAGCCCTCAGATACAGATCACAGAGGTGTCTGAAGATAGCAGAGAATGGTGATGTGCTTCCCTCAGGCCAATGTCTCTGCTTTGTGGAGAGCAGCATCTGAATAAAGGGAATTCTGTTCAGTTATTTCTGCTCAGCAGCAGCATCAAAGTGTTCACCTCCAGGCTTACAGGGTGGCTGACTCCCTTAGGAAACCCACTGGACTTGTGAGGTAAAATATTTCAGAGCATTCAGAAAGCTGATAATGGCTCTTGCTGCTCTGAAAGAGAAGGAATAGTTCTGTGATTTCCTCACTGTTCTCCAGAGAGTGATTATTTTCAGGTATTCAACCAGAAATTATATCTCCTTCTTTACTAATGATTAAAAGAAAAAATCAGTTGCATCCACTTGCTTACTGAGCAGGTTCTTTTGCTGGCATCCTTCTCTGACTTTCTGTAATAGAAGCTTTCCATGGAATCATAGAATGGTTTGGGTTGGAAAGGACCTTAAAGATCATCCAGTTCCAACCCCGTGCCATGGGCAGGGAAACTTCCACTAAACCAGGGAGTTCAGAGCTAGAACCAGACTGGGCAGTCAGACAGTGAAGCACCTGTGGGATTTGGAAATAGCATAAAATTATGAAATTGTGCAATTGCATCTCTCCCTCACTCTTACCTGCATAAAATACTCCTCCAGTAAGCAATCTACCCAGGGCTCTGCTACTTCCATCGGGCGGACTTCGTTGGAGATGTCACAGCATTTTATCAGTACCATCTTCAGCTGAAAGAGGATAATACTTTAATGCTGCAGTCCTAAAGCCAGCCCTTTCCCCCCTTCCCACAACCCCTGTCCTTGCCATGCACTGGGAGGCAATGCTTTCAACCAGAAAGGACAATTTCAGGATTAAACCAGAGGTCTTAAATGGTCTGGATCCTTTTTCCCTCTCTCAGCTGCTCTGTGTAAATCACTTATCCCCTCTCTGCCTTGGTTTCCCCCTCTGCAGCTCTGGGATGTGTCACAGTGGGACGTGCACTTATCTGTTGCATTAAGAGATTCAGTCACAAGTGACCATAAAGTTTTTTGTGGAGCACTCAGAGGCAGCTGGGAAAAGATTTCCCTGGAAATCAAAGACAACTGCACTGGGAAATAGAGGAGACTATAGATTTTACTCTTATGGATTTTTTTTTTTTTTTTTTTTT
>VZSE01003637.1:696-111714 GCA_013398275.1 Promerops cafer | reverse complement strand
TTTTTTTTTTTTTTTTTTTTTTTTTTTTTTTGCCCCACAGTAAAGGACAATAAGAATTTGTGGCCTAATAGAGTAAAATTTTTTATTTTCCTTATGGGACTCCAGGATTTCTAAAGCTGGAAAAATGTATTTAGTATAGAGCAGCACTTCCAAATTGTAATTACTTTTTGGTAGGGCATAGAATGCAGGCGGGATTATTTTTGATAATATATTGAATCTTGGTTTTTCAACAAACAAAAGTTAATCTATAAACTTTCACTCCATGCACAGAAAAATAACAATCCACAAAACCTCCTTACACAGGTCATGTGTTCTTCATTTGTGTAATCAAAGTTTTCCATTTTTTCCTTGAAAGAGTCCAGTATTTCTGCGTGTCTCGCCATGTCTGTAGCCAGGATTAATGTAATTATCCCCTAGCAAAGAAAACGTGTTCACATATTAACTTGACATTCCTTACAAAGTCTGCTATTGCAAAGCCAAGTAGGGTCTGCCTTGCACACAAAATGCCTCGGATGCACTGAATTACTCACTCTGGAAGGGGAAGTTTCTGACTTGGAACTGCCAAGGAAATGGGAAGAGGGTTATAAAGAGTTCGTGGTACATGAGGATCATGGTTTTATGTGATATTCCAGAGACACTGAGGTTTTTCTTTTCTGATTGACTAATTGTAGAAAAGCAAACTGTACAACAGGATGTTAAAAGCCACACTCTGGCTGCCAAGATCCACTTTCCTCTCCTTGGAAGGCACTGTGGGTTTTGCTGCTGACTCTTAGTGGCCCTGAGACAAAAATCATGATGTGGATGCCAGCTGTGCCCATCCTCTTTGGATTAAGGGCTTTGAAACACTCGGATGTGGACAAGGAGCTCTGTATCCTCCTTCTGTGCAGAGTTTATGATGGGAAAACGTGGTTAATTTAAAGTTGTGGGTTTTACAGAACAGTCCATTTTGGGCCTGTGCCAGTTTCCCACACACTGGCAGAATCAGGAACTCCAACCAGCCCTTAAACTGCTTCTTCACTCGGTGTGTAAGGAAGGTGTAATGTGGAAATTAAGACTGAATTTTGGCCCTTAGACCCCTAATGGGAATTGTAACATTTTTCAGTTCCTCAGAGATAACTGTGATGACTCCCAGTGCACCAGGGCCTCTTCCAACAGTACAAGTGCTCTGCTGTTGCAAATTTTTTCCCCCTTTTGAAGCCCCTCTTAAAATTAATACAGTGTTGCCTTAAAGCATAAACTGCCATGAGAGCTTAATCCTTCCCCAGTCAGAGCCTAATTGGCTCCTCCAACAATATAAATATCTACCCCCAAAATGTCCCAGGCTTTAACAGTCAGGACGTACTCATTATTCCTCAGCAGCGCATTCCAGGCAGTGCTGCTGTGGAGGTTTTCCAAGAATCCCTCTCGGACCCTTCCAGCGCGAGGGGCTTTTTCATCCCTGCGCTCCAGGCAGAACGAATCGCCCTCACCGCGCTTGTAACCTCAGGAGCGGCCTGTGCGGGGGCAGCATCCCTACCTGTCGAATCTGCTTGAACTGGTCCTGGTCCACGTTGGAGAAGATGTTGAACTCTGGCTGGGAGATGATCTGGAAGGCCACGGCGCAGTGGTGGTTCTCCAGCGGGGAGATGTCGTTGTAGCGCACGGCCAGCTCCGTCCGCGCGTTGATCTGGTAGCTGAGGGCAGGGAAAGCCGTGAGGAGAAAAACTCCTGCAGGCACCACCAGCTGCTCCAAACCACGCTGCTTCCTCTTGCTTATGTTCTTTTCAAAGCTCAATTAGCTGCAGCTTTGGGGTTTTTTTGGTTGTTGGTATTAAATCAGGTTTTCAGAGAAAATAGATATTACTTTAATTTAATCTCAGGTGCTGATTTCCCTCAGTGGGTGAACATTCACCCAAAAGGTTTTTTTTTTCCTTCTTTAAATTTTACCACCTCTCTAGTTTAAAATGACATAGAACAAAACCAGAAGGAATTGTCTGGGTTTAATTCAACCCCTGCTAATGACAAATGCAGAGATTCTCACTGATCCCAGTCAGAACTGGGTTCTGCCCTCAGTTAATGAATGGTTACAAATAAATCAGATTCTCTCTCTTTCACATGCGCACAAAAGTGTCTGTGGGTCAACAGCAATAATTTCTTCACATGAAAATAAACAGAGTAAAGTACACTTCATGATTTATAATTATAAAATAAAGTGTAACCTAAATCCCCCTTTGATTTTTAGTATAATTATTCCATTATAATAATTTATAGCTCTGTTACCAGCCGTAAAATATTTCACCTTGTTTTCTCATGAGTTAGAGGGGAAAGTGTTTGAATAGAAATCTGAAAAAAAATCATTTTCCTTACAGAACCAAGGACAGCTGGCAAGCCCCGACTCAGACCTGAGCTCTGCTTTGGCCCACGTGAGTGACCAGCAGGGCCTTGGGAAAAGGCCAGGCTGTGAGAAGGAAAACCTGATCTACCAAAAAATGCCAACCAGTGTTACCTGCCCTTAAAATAAATCTTAAGGGAAGAGAAAGCAAGAGAGCAGACTCACGTATTGTTATAGCCTGGATGGTCCAAGTCATGGCACACTGCTGCAGTCATGAGAATCAAAATGTCAATTTGGGAAAATTTCTCCTGTGAAACACAAAACATGAACACAGTATTAGGATTTCTACTTCCCCTATCCCTGTAAATTAAAAGAAATAGAGAAACCTATCCCTGTAAATTAAAAGAAATAGAGACGTATTTACTTTTTAGAGAAATGCAAATCTGAGCAAAATGAAGCATTTTTCCTTAGATGAATTTACTTCAGTCAAGAAAGAGAAATCTGCCTTCCCTTCCAGTAAAAATGACTCAGATTTGCCTTTGTTGCATTAAATAGCAGCAGCTCAGAGGAGGCAATTTCCTTGAAACTTGCTATTACTGCAGAGATCATATAAAAGCACTGAGACATTAGTTCAGTCTATTACAAGTCATTTGAGCACTCGTGTTAGGGAGGCTGGAAGATGGCTCTGTTGCCACTGCATTCTGGATTAACTAAAGTTAGGAAAAGTGAGAAAAATGAAATGTCGTGTTCCCACAGCTTTTGAATAGCACGAACTTATATTAAAGGAAATTTTTCTTCATACTGCTACTGGCAAGAAAACAGATTTGGGCCAGTAACTGATATGTATAAGTATGGAGAAAAAAAGGGTCTTTGTAAGTGAAAAAAAGCAGTTTTGTAAAGAAATGAAATGAACATATGAGTGCAGATTATCCAGACAGTGAAATTAATTGATGCCTATAGTTTTGGACAAAATAAATGCCAAATGTGTGTCCTGCATACAATACATGCCAGGCTACAGGGCAAGCACAGGTAAAAGCACACATTTGGAGAAAACCTCTTGTGGGAACATTTTGTGTCCCAAACAAAGGACATACCCACAGACCATAATTCAGTTGGGGTTTGGCTGTCATTCCTAAATGTTTCACTCCATCAGAGTACAAGCTGTGGACATCCAGGAGGTGAAGTTACCTTCCCAGCAGCCTCAGAGAGCTGTGCAGGTGCTTGGGGACAGGATGGGATGGCTGAGTGGGCAGCCAGAGGAAATGCAACACCTCTCCTTGAGTGCCCGGGGACTGGGCAAGTGCAGCCTCCTCAAAGGCCACCACTTGCCAGCAGGCTGGTGGCCCATTTTGCAGGAGAAGTGGCTGAGGTTTCACGATGGCAGAGGAGGGGGGCCATGGAGGGGGGGTCATACCTGGAGGCTGCAGAGTGAGATCATGCTGTACATCATCTGGGTCACGCAGAAGCAGTGCCGGAAATTGTGGAAGGGGTTGTTTCTGTAATTGTCGTGGATACACAGCTGCAGAGAGAGGGAGTGAAGCTGTCAGAGGTGGCAGAGCTGGCTACAGAGCACTGTATGTCCTAAAGCAGTCCCGTGGGGCCCAGGATTGTTCTCTGCTAGGACAGAGTGACAGCACAGGGCCTCTGACGCTTTCTGCCTTCCTGGGTGAGATTGGTGTGTTCCAAGAATTCACCAGCAGGTAAAGCTCACAGAAAATCCCCTCTCACACCAGCCAGCAGTGGGAAAACATCCCAGCACAGCTGCATCTCAGTCCTTAAGAGAGGAATCTCTGCTCTCATCCTGAATTTGTATTTCAAACCTTGCAGTGGCTAAATGGGGGACTGTAAAGGGCTCAGAGCCCACCCCTGGCCCCCTCTCCTGCTGAAGACAAACTGCAGCTCTGAAACCTTGAGGGCTGAAATGTGGCTGACATTTCATCTGCCAGTGCTCAGAGGTGGCACTTTGGGACGTGTTGCTTGGCAAAGGGAAGATGTGAATGCACGCCAGGCTGGAGCACACCTGGGTGGGTTTTCTATGCCAGTCAGCCTGGAGAGATCGAGCTGTTATGGGCTCACAGGAGCCACTGTTGTGTGGTTTAACTTTCTACAGATCCTGGCTTGGTTGCCCTCATTCCACAGGCAGGATAAAGCCTGTCTGTCCCTGTGTCCTGGCTAGTGCCAGCCAGGCTGGCTGAGGCAGGCTGGCACAGCTGGGTTGACACAAGCCATGGTCATTATTCCAATGCTCCTCTGGTTTTCTGTCCCTCACAAAGCAGCCAAGAGTCAGCAGCACTGCTGCACCCCTCTGCTGAATCCTCCTCCAAAGCCTGGACCCCAGAGAGCCCTCATGCACATGCTTCTGTTACTGAGCCTGAATTAATGACATGGACAGAATTCCTGTCCCCTTCCCCAGCTAAATCAGGGATTTCCTTCAGGAGTCCTCACACCCCATCGGGATCAAACACTTTAACCCATCACCTGAGTTCTAGGAAACCTCAAAGCTCCGGATGAGGTCAAGAGAAGTGTGGTATTTCAATGCTTATTCAATATTTGTGGGTTTCATTGCAAAAGCTGCACCGATTATTCTGCAGCAAGGATTTTAGAAACACATTTCATGATTTTAAAATGACTTAGGAATGGCCCAATATGATTGTCAGCCAGGCTCACAGGTGGTGAGTATCTCACAGCCTACACATGGACACCCGTGGCACTGCACAAAACTGCATGGATGTAATGTGTACATCCAGCACTGGAGCCCAGAGCATCCCAGGGGACTCCTGACTCAGAGCACTGAAGGGATGGAGTGACTGGGTTGCATTAATCACTCTTTCCTCCTCTTTCTGGAAGACTTCTGTAGCCAGTGGATGTGGGAGCAAGAAAGCCAGGATAAGCATGAGGTGGCTTTTTCTGTCCCTCTTGAGTTCACAGTGATGCCCATACTGTGCCTGGGGAAGCATCCCACTTTGGAGCAGAGCCCTTGAGGCTTTTAAAAATCATCTTTCTTTTTGCAAGGAGATAGGAGACCTCACCCTGTCTTACCTTTGCAGAAAACACACAACAAACTCCCCTTTTGTTGCTCAGAGCGAGGCTGTCTTAAATGTTAGTGCTGACAAATTGCTTGGAGACACAAGCTAGGGGAAGCTGCCTGCAGCAGTGTGTGGGAGGGCTGTTGGTGTGTGTTGACATGTCACCTTGCTTCCCACGTTTTCGGGCTGTGAAACAGGAGGAGGAGATCTTCTGGTTTATCTACTCTGTGTTACCCTTGTTTGTGTTGGGTTTCATCCCACCCCTTGTCTTCAGCTGCTTTATAAGGTCAACACCACCCAGCTTTTCATTTGCCTTCTTCAGAGAGAGATTCACCAGCTTTTGATCATTTTTGGTGTCTCCTTTAACGCAGTCATATTATTTTTCTAAAAGGGCTTCACCAGTGCTGGGAATAAATTTCAGGTGAGCCTCCTGCCTTCTGTGGTGACTTTTTGTCCCTTGCTCCAGGCTCTGCTCAGCCTTGTGCCTCGTTGTCTCCCTCCTGCAGCAGGACACCAAGCAGTGACAGCCCCACGTGCCTCCTGCCGTGGCTGTACTGTAACACGTGGTGAACCCAGTCTTTTCTTTGCCTTTTCCAGCTACCTCCTGATTTTGTGAAATTTTTTTAGGACTCTACGTCCATCTAAAACAGTGCCCTCTGCAAGATCCTCAGTCAATTAGAAGAGATTAATGAGATGTAAGTCTTTAGTACAGGAATCCTATAAAACACCTGTATGATGAATTCACACCATGACGTTTTTAATTATTGTCTCAATCAATTTGTGAGACACAGAGGTAAGTTTTTACTAGTTATAATTCCTCAGGCTATCCCTGGATGCTTTTTAAACAATGGTTAAAATATTTACTGTTCAACAGCTCTCTAGGAACATGATGGGTTTTTTCTAGGAAAGCAAATATATTCTTCAGCTTTTTAGCAAACACTTTCTTATGCTCTCCCTTGGACCTGAAAACTCATTGCTTTTTAAATATTCCAGTGTTTCTCCCTTAGACATCTCACTTTTGGTATGAGCTCATCTTTCTCACATTTTGCATCTCTGCAACATTCTCACAGCAAAGACTGAAGCAAAGAAAGCTACCTTCTCAGCAATTCCTTTTCCTTCCTGACTCGCTCTTTCCTCTGCTCCCTGTGATTTAGTACATTGAATTATTATTGCACATATTGGCACTTTTTAGCTATATCTGAAGGCACTTGTCTTGCCTCCATTTACAGTAGGTATCAAGAGCATTCAGCAGAAATGAACTGCTTTCAGTAACAGAAACCTCAGCAAATGAATGCAAAACAGTTAAAAAAGAGTCATTTGTGACCACAAGAATGCAAACATTTTCTGAAGTACTTAAATGTTAAGAATTTGTATAGACTGACTGCTTTCATTGGGATTACCCATGCCAGTCATGTTAATTCCATAAATGCCTTGTTTATTGATTTCTGAATGTGAAAAATTGCAAACAGCAGTAACTTGAAACACTCACCAACCACCTCTTCAGTGTGATAGGATTGATGTTGAAGTCTTTCACCAGCCCAAGGTCGTGGTACATGTGCTCCAAACAGCTCAGCATCTGCAGCCAGGGACAGGCAGGTTATTGTTGGCTCTGTAAATATCCCTTGAGGATGCCCTGTGAAGTGAATTTCCCCCTTGCAAGCATCAAATAATTGCAGAGCCCTCTTTAGATGAAAGAAAGCTGTTCAAAGATTGCATGATTAAAGGCAGTGCAAGAGGGGAGACAGAGAGGGTCTGAAAGCTTTTTGAAGCAGACATGCTGCTGTTGACTTCACAGGTTTTGTGCAGGGCTTTGAATATCACACCAGCACTCTTCAGTAATTGTGATTTGGCTGTATCACAGCAATTCCTGCTCATAAAAAAAAGTACTGCCATTTTTGTAGTTCAGCTGGGATGTGTCCTATCTCTCAGTGAAACCAGTGGGAGCTTTTCCCTGGCTGTAGAGAAATGGATCAGGCTCCAGCTGAATAGAAAAGGACAGCAGAAAATAAGAGATCCCTAAAGAAACATTTATTTCAGACATTTGTCAATACCTTCTTTCTTTATGGCTTCTTGCGAGCTCCCAACTCCACTGTCTTAGCTCATATTTCTTGTTTAAAAGATTTCCCATTATAACCCTACAAAATTGCAGCAGTTTTGTGATTATCCCCTCATGGAGACTGTAACTGTGAATCCCAATAGCTGAAATGCAAGCAGCTCTTTTGAGACAACACCTGCTCTGCAGCAGCAAAGGGGATGCAGGTAATTCAGCACCACCCCTCACGTTTAACCACCTGGGCTTGAAAGAATTGAAAACAAAAGATATTGATAATCTTAAGTGCTTGGGTGCTTAACAGCTTCCACCAGGCAGAAATGAACAGGTTTCCTGGAGTTCAGGAGTTTATGTGTATATGCATTTCCATTTCTGAAGTCCAGATCTGCAGGGGATGGAATGTGGCCATTGTGTCAGAAAATGCAGTTCTTAGGCTGTAAAGCGATCCGGGGGTTTCAACATGATGGGTATAATGTCACAAATACAGCCCTGCAGGCATTTCTAGTTAGTTTTCTGTTATTTAGGCTCTTAGAAATTCACCAGAAAGAATGATTTAATCTAATGAAACTTTATATTTATCCAGGGAATAAATAGAAGTCATGGATTAAGGGCAGGGTTGATTTTGAGTAATCCAAACAAGAAGAGACTTTCCTGCAAGACCTGAGGGACAATGCCATGAGCTGAATGCTGCTCAGATGACATGGACAGCATTTTGCTGAAAATCTCCGTGTCCTGGTAGAATGTATGTTTTGCAATAGTTCCATAAAAGACTTTCCAAGACAATAAACTTTATCCAGAAGTGCTGAATTACCCTTAGAAATGCAGCTGCTGCCAAGAGAGCTTTGGGCGAGGGACGAGGCGACTCTCAGTCCCAAAACTCCTGCCCCTGAACACAGGAGAATCTCGGTTTTCATGTTTAGCTTTCTTGGTCAGCAGCAACATCTTGAATATGGGACTCTAGCAAGGCTTAAAAAGTGAGAGGGCACTTGAGAAGGAGGCCCCAGGCTTTCTGCAAAGCTGTGTTTACTGAGATGCAGCAGAGCACATTATGCATTTGCTTACAGATGACCGAGGTTTATGACCTGCCTGTCCCACTTTGAGCACGTGGGCAAACACTCACAGCTAAACAAGCACTGACAGAACTGAAATATTCTCTGTAAACATAAAGCAGAGCTAAGAGGGTGAGATAAACCCATATGGTGCTCGGCCCACCACAGCTTGTGTGGAATCTCATTTCTGAGCAGGCTCCTCCTTGCAGGGCGAGTTTGGTCTCCACACCCTCCTGTTTGCCTTGTTCATGCCACCAGATAATGTTTCCTAGCCCTCTGAATGAGTTACTGTGCTAAAGTGCAGTCCCCCAGCCCACAGAAAACCGTGGATAATGGGTTTTGTCTCTCCTCATTCTTTCTTAATGGCCAGAACAACAATAATCCAGCAGTGTTATGGTGCACCTGTCAGACTGTAATTCTCTCTTGCTGCAAAGACCTGACAGGCATTTATGGCCATGGTACAGAGAAAAGGGGCTGGAGAGGGAGCAGTGGCTGCAGAGCACCTCTGACCACACAAGGGAAGCTCAGTGAATGGGAGATGGACCTAAAGCCACCAGAGAACCCTTCTGTTCTTCCAGACACAGGAAATATCCTGAAGGGAATGTGTATGGGGTATGGGGTGCTTTTCCTTGTCCTGCTGGGCCAGAATCACTCTCTGTGCACAAGCTCTGAGAAGGTAATTGCTGCTGGGGGTGCTGCCAGAACTACCCAAGCCTTCCCCTGGTAAAAACCAGCACTAAACCCCTGGTTTAGTCCTGTCCTCCATTTTGTTTTTCTTGAGTGAGATTTGCTAGTATTTGCTAAATCTGGTTTTACATTATATTATAAACTGTCCATTCTTAACATGCTTCTCCTTCACACTTCTAGAGGTTTACACATAGACCTTCCAGAACCTTCTGCAGCACAAGTGATGAACCATGAACAACACTAATAGCAGTAAGAAAAGGAAGAAAATGAAGCAATGAGGAGATGCTAATTGGCTGTGAATGCAGCCTTGCAACCTCTTCAGAACAAACTGCAGAAAAAACCCTCAGCTGAAGGGGTGTGAATCAATGCCTGCCCCTCTGCCTGCTGCTTTATTGATTTGAGTGGAGTTATTGATGATGTGCTTAAGCACACACTTCACTGGGGATTGATTTGTTCAGATAAAATGGTATGGGAGAACTCATGTGGCAGTAATGACAGTGCACCAGCTGAGGGACTTCACTAGGAAGAGATTAAAGAGCAAATAAAGAGGAGTCAGGATATGACAAGCAGCATAATCCACCTGGCATCTGCTAGGAAGAAGCACTGCATTTCTGGGGTGGTATGGAAATAAAGAAATTACAGAGAGTAAGGTGCATCCTGCAGATGGTCTCAAAAGGCTCTTCTGCCCTTATTGGCTCTCAGAAAGTGCCAAGCCAGCTAACGTGGCATCCTCACCTCATTGGGCTCCCACAGCCAGACATCAAAAGTTGGTTTCCGCAGAGCCTCGATGGTCTCCTGGGACAGCATGTACTGCAGACAGAAAGGCAGGAGGTGTAAACAAGGGTGTCCCTGCCATGGGAATGCTATTGGCATGTCCTTGGGGCTCCCAGGGCTCCATCCACGAGGGGTTTAGCCACATTTCCCAAGGAGAGAGCAAATGATCTCTCCCTCTGGCCACCCAACCCTCCTCACCCTTCCCGCCAGCTGGCAGCTGCTCATTGGGGCAGATCCTTGTGGAGCAGAACTTGGGAGAAAAGGGAGAGTGGAGGTGTTAGGGAGAGGGTCATGGCTAAATCCAGCACAGGGAATCAAAGGCACAGGGCACAGAGCCATCCCTGGCTGCACTGGCTCTGCTGCCTGCAGAGCATCAGCAGCACTCGAAGCTGCCAGTTAGGGAAGGGTGCTGTGAAGTGTCTTTGCTTACAGTGCTAAATTAGCTGGTGGGGATGGTATGTTTATTTTCAGATGATTTATGCTCTCATTTCGAGTGTTTTTTTCAAGAGTGCCCACAGTTTCAAATTGGTTGTCAGCCTGCAAGATTCAAGTGATTTTTTTTATCATTATGCTCAGAAGCCTAAAACAAAATCAAGCTTGTTCACCAGTTCTGGTTGTATACAAAATGAAAAGGAATGTGCAGGGTTAAAAGACATGGGGATATCAGGACTCTACAGATTCATCTTTTCAGGATCCTATTCATCAGTGGGTTTGGGACTCAAAAACTTTGTGGCTTCAATTGGCCCATTTACCATGGCTGTCTCCAGTTTGGGTTTACTCTTCTGAGCAGGTGAATGGCAATTTCTGAGCCATCGAATTGTTTTATACTTAATCCAAGGAGGAGCAACACACAAGATTAATATTTCTTCTTCAGAAGGCAAAGAGTTTTGCATTTGCATACACAATGCAAATTTAGCATGACTTTCTGCAAGAAAACTGCAGATTAGCAGTACAGATTTGGTGTTGCAGTGACATCTTCCTTCAGCCTCACTGACACTGGAGAAATCCAGCACCTGACAACTGATAACAAATTTTGCAAATCTCCAAAACCTCAAACTCCCATGAGTTTTGGTCCAAGAATAATGCAGAAATACAAAAGTTTACTCCGCAGTGGGTCAGTGCAACTCGTCGTAGCCTTTATTCTTAATTCAAGATCCTAATGCAGCAGTCCATCAAAGTTTAATCTGACATATATACTTATCAAGGGAAAAAAACTGCCTTAGAACTGATGTGTTCTGTGAAATCGTGTGTTAGTGTCAGGAGCACAAGCCTCCTGGGCAAAATTTAACTAAAAGAAATGGAAGTCCCACTGTCTCTGCTTCAGTGGAGGTCACTTTTACGAGGCAGAGCAGAACAAATAGCAGAATTTACTGCTCTGCTGGGCTCTGAAGACAAACGTGCACAGAGCCAAGTCCCTGTCATAGATCTGCATCACACAGGACCCTGAGGATTCAGGGTGGCTGAGCCAGCTTTGGTGGGTGCGAGGAGATGCCCCTGGTTAAACCACGATTTGCAAATGTGTGAGCTGGTGTTTTGTCAAGGTCTGAGCTGGGCACTGGGCAGGCATAACCAGGCAGCTTTTTGTAATTCTTGTGGGCAAAGACTGCTGGTTCTGGGACCAAAGACCCTGTGCTCTTCATGGTTTCAGCTGCATTCATCACTGTGGATTTGTACTTGTACTTGCCCAGGAGACATTTTTCTTCCAGCATTACTGTTTTCTCTAGCAAATACACTAACTCATTTTCACAGGGACAATGAATCATTTTGGAGAGACTCCAATGTCGCATTTTCTCTTTGCTTCCCTAGGTGAAGCATCCCCATAAATTACTTTTTAAATTAAAAAATAATCTATTAGGAGAAAACAGGCAGCAGCACTACTTTCAGTCGGAACAAAGCATTACAGGGTGGTTTTGATTGCTGCTATGAGCATGGAGAATAAACAAATATAACTACACAAAAGAGCGTTAAATGTTGACGAATGCACAATGCTCATTAACATTTCAAACACTAATGAGCTTTCAAGTATTAAAGACTACTGAGAATTAAACTTTAAGTCACCACAGGCAACTGATGGCTTTTTCCATTGGCTCGCAGGAGTTTTGGATCAGACCTTGGATTTAGAATAACTCAGAATTAATGGCTAAGGAGTCACACATTGTAAAGCAGCACTTGCCAGGATGGCAGCCATGCAGTGGGGACATGGGAAGAGCAAGGATGGTGTGGTACCTTTGGGTAGGAGGGTACGTCCCGCCGGGGAGCCGGCCTCTTGTTTTCATCCAAAAAGCTGTACTTGCACGGACAGTTAGTCCTGAAATGAAATATTCATCTCTTAACATTGAGGGAACAGAAGCACAGTGCCTTAAAAAGTGCCACAAGGGCTCTGGTCTCCCAGTAGCCACCCCTCAGAGAACCACCCCTCTCCACAACTTCTCCCTTTTTAATGAGCTGTTGTTCAAAATGCTTTGGAAGTGTGATCCTCCTTAGGAGTTTCTCCCCTTGTGCAACACCCCTGTTGCCCTTTCTCGGTCTATTTGCATTCAAGAGAGAAACATCTGAGTTCAGACGTGTATCCATGGATACCCAACCACTTCTCCTGAAAGCAAGTAACTTCCAGTGAGCAGCTTGCTGGCCATGGCAGGCATCCTTCTCCAGGGCTGCAGGGACCACACTGGCTACAGGCACACCTGTGCTGATTTACTGCTGAAGGCACCCACTGAGCCTTGCTGCAGCCCATAAGAGCTTCCACTTTGATGGTGTGGCCTCCTTGGCTGCTGCCCCTCACGTGGTACAGCAGCAGAAAGGCACAGACTTGGCAGACACCTCTGCTTGGCTCCCTGATCCTGGAGAAAGGGAGCCACTGCCAGCAATTACAGGTAATTAACACTTGCCTGGTTATTAACACTGCCAGTTATCTGCTCTTCTTTTCTCTGCATATGGAAGAGCCAAGCTGATGCTTTCCCACCTGAGCAGAGGCCCGGGGGGACCTGATCACTCTCTGCAGTTCCCTGATGAGGCTGTAGCCAGGTGACGGTCGAGCTCTTCTCCCAAAAGACCTCAAACTGTGCCAGGGGCAGGACAGGCTGGACATCAGGGAGAATTCCTTCACTGAAAGGGTGGCCAAGCATTGGAAGGGGATGTCCAGGGAGGTTTGGAGTGCCCATCCCTAGAGGTCCAAGGAAGGCCTGGACATGGCACTCAGAGCTCTGGGCTGGGGGACAAGGTGGGGATCAGTCACAGGTTGGACTCGATGGCCTTGCAGGGCTTTTCCCAGGTAGTTGTCCACATGGACTTTATTGATCCTTGTGTGAGGCTGCTCTTCTTGCATTTTGCATTTATAGAGTCATGGAATGGTTTGGGTTGGAAGGGACCTTAAAAATCATCCAGCTCCACCCACCCTACCGTGGGCAGGGATGCTGCTCACTAGGTCAGGTTGCTCAGGGCCCCATCCAATCTGGCCTTGAGCACTTCCAAGGATTTATCCCTGGAGTCCTAACATTTGGATTATCCTCTCTCAGTTTTCAAGCCCCCTGCCAAAGGAAGCAAAAAGAAACTTCCCAAAAGAAGCCAAGCAAAGCATACCATTAACTCGGTTTGTACATTTTTGATTATTATATTTTGCATTGTATCTCTTTTGAGTGATTCTCTTCTCAACTCTCTTCTGTTGGGAATTAGTCCAGGTCTCTTTTCTCCTCTTAACATTGATGTCTGCTGTCATTTCTGGTGGCAGTGTCTGAATCCTGTGAAAGTTATGTCATTTTACAGCTCATGGTGGTCAGCTGACTTCAACCAGCTGCCTTTTCCTGCCCTGTTTAAAGGAGATTCTCAGTTGATGAAAAGCTGTCTTAATAGCTTCTAAAGCTGTTTCCTCAAAACTCCACTGTGTGGGGTATTAGTAGGATAAAAATAGTGAGATTGGGGCATTCCTTGCCTTAATTGGAGCTGACTGCCAGGGTTAGCTGAAGGTCAGCCAGCTATCTCTAATTCCCAGCTGTAGTAGGATATTGAAGCCTCCATCCCAGCACACTGGGGAGCACACCAGAGCCAGGATGCATCAGACCTTCACAAATGTAAAACTGTATCTCCAAATGATCATGATTTTAAATGACACCATAATGCTATTAGCATCTGCCAGTGGTGAGTGCAAAAAGCAGGCAAGCAAAAAAAAAAAGCAATTTGAGGAGGATGCAAATGGAGCTGCTTTGCTCTTCTGAACAGAGAGATGCACAATTCACTGTGCCTTTATAAACCTGGCTGCCCAGCCTTACTCTCTCATTTGGTAATGTAACATCAAATACAAGAATAGGTAAACATCCATACAGCTGTGTACACTGTGATCTTATTGAAGGAATACAGGCACTCACACATATTTATGTACATTAATTAAATTTAGATGGGATCCCTAATTGCAACCACAATGCATTATCTAGCAAATGACACTGCACAAGGGATGACAGGTCTAAATGAGAGCAAACACATTTCCACGTCCCTGGGATGCCCCAGACGTATCTCATGCCAATGGGAGAGGGTTTGCTCAGCCACCCTGGGGTGAAGCATCCCTAGGCTGGGGTCACCACAGGCTGGAGACCTGGCTGCTGTGGGGCTGTGGTGGCTCGGGAACAAGGAACCTCAGCTCATTCCTCAGCAGCTCCTGATGGGAGCCACCAAGGAGCATCATCTCCCCAGTCTTGTGTCCACATCTAGCTGCTGCCTTGGCTCCCAAACCCACAGGGTGCAGATAACCAGGGGCAGGATTCTGCACAAGCAGGAGGAGCTTTTGAGCAGCTGGGGGGAGGGAGATGCAGCTCAAGGTAACCAAGAGGAGCTGTGGCAGAGCCACATGGACACAGCAGCCCAGGGATGCTGAGCAGAGCGAGTCCCGCTCCTGCTCCAGCGAGAGCAGCTGTGAGTGTGAGCTCAGAGCAGGCCAGGGTGGCTGCCTGTGCCCAGCTGAGCCCACAGCCAGCTTCACCACGGCTTTCCAGCCTCACACCCCGTGCTGCTCTCTGGCTTTTGGAGCCTGTCACATCTCACCTCGGTGAAGGTGACACCCCAGCTGGAGCTGGCTGCACTGAGCAGATGGAATACCCCCCATTCCAGCTTTTCTTGTTAACAGGTTGCTGTTTAGACCACAAAATGTAGATTGGAAGGTGACAGGATCTGGGATGGGAATTACTCGTGGCTGCTGGGACAGTCTCGTACCTCCTGATGTGGTGTGGTGGCAACTGAGCAAACACGACCTTGCCATAATTTCTTTTTTTGGACCTAATTGCCTGTCCACCTGTGCATCACTGTTCAGCTCTGCCAGCTCCCTGCCACAGCTGAAGGAAAGACACATGGGCACACACGTTTCTCACATCACACCCAGCACAAATCAGCACACATGCTCTGGCATTTGCTGCCAACCTGGGCTTGGATTTTTCTAATGAGATTTCTCCACACACCCCAAAAAGAAATGATGCAACTCACAGGGCAAACTGCATTCCACCCTGCTGGGATAAATCTGAGGCACACATCTGAGGTTAATAATGTTACTCTGCGTTTATGCTAATACAACAGCTGAATTTGGCCTTGGACTTCACGGGAATGAATTATCATTGCCTCCTGACATATCTGGATGGCAACATTTATAAAAGCGAGTGATTATAAAGCCTGAATCTTTTAGCACATCTCCCATTGCCCTCAGTAGGGAACAGTTTTGATCAAAAGTCAGACAATTTGACCCCGAGACTGTCAAGACAGCATAGTTACATTAGCTGAGAAAAACCCCCTTCACCCACATTTTGAGCAGCATGGTATATTCCTCTCCAGCAACCTTCCCAGAAGTATTCCCAATCTCACACTGATGATTTGTTTGTCCTAGTGGGGCACTTCAGTGACACAGGGGGCATTTTCCAGCTGAGACCACGCACCGTACGAAAAGCGATTTTTTCTGCTGGTGTTTTAATTACAGCAAAACCGAGCTTCACCATCACAATGAGCCCTTGCATTAGAAAGTAAATTCCCAATTTCTCGTTGAATTTGAAACGGATGATTTATAATAGCATGAGATCATAATTAGAGGAGCTGCTACATATTTATTTGGTAATTTCCCAGAATATATTGGAGCTGATTCGAGTACTAACTGGTTCCAACCAAAGGCTACATTGTGCAGAAGTTCTTTTCTCATTCTCTCTCTCTCTCTCTCCCACAGTAAATCTGGATGAAGAATTCCCATTCTGTATGGTGACAAATAACTCCCAAGACCTTTTTCTCTATTCTCATGGTCCAAGCTAATTTAACTGGTGAATGGCTATAAATCTTCAAATGGTAAATTAAAGCCACTGTCCTTGATGATTATTGGTTTCCTTGCTCTTTTACTTCCAAGCCCAGGAGATAATTCTGTGGAAATGTTGCATTAGGGTTTGAAACCAGACACTCCTGTGGTTAGGTCCCAAGCAGAACTTACCTGCTGCTTCTTGCTGCCATTTCCTCCCTCATCTTTTTAATGTCGCGCTTGCATTTCTCAATCTCCACCACTTTCAGGCCTTCCACTGTCAACAACGGGAAAAAACAGGGGTGTTACCATGGCAAAAAGTCACAGGATCTCATTTCACAATGGTGCAAAATTTCAGAGAGCTCTGCCAGCGGGGTTATCCAGCGAGGCAGCCAGCTCTCACAGGCTCTCCCACGTGCAGGTGCTGCCAAAGCGAGAGATCTTGGAAACCCACAGGAATTCTCTGCTGCCAGTGCAGATAACAGCTTCAACTCACTGAATGGCTGTAACATCTCTGCTTTCCACAGCAGCAGGCAGCTCTTCTGGTGCCTTCGCTGCTCGGCTGTAGGGCACGAATCAGAGGAAATCCTGAGCAGAAAAAGCCCCGCTCCCGCGATGGGATGATAAGCGCGGCTATGCAAACACGTCCCGGCTGGATCAGAATTCCCATTAAGATAAAAGGTTTTAATTCGGAAGTTCATGCAGAGTATTAAGGAGGTCTGAGAGGCATTGCTGGATACAGAAAAACCAAAGTGAGGATGCAGGAGGGAGAGAAAAATGTTGAAAATTCAGCTCTAATGATAGATTTTTAATTTTTTTTTAAACTATTGAAATCCTGTCACTTCTTCTTGCCAATCAATTCTGTAATCAAAGGTTATTTCTACATGCAGCACAGAAAATCCTATATTTCCCTTCTGCATGTAATTGTGAGAGCCATGAGGCAAAAAGTTTGATTGCCTTTTTATGTAGCAGGCACTTTATTCCCCATAGCCGAGGGAGCCCAGCGCAGAGAGAGTGTGAGAATAATTCTCCCTTTTCTTTCCCCCTCGTTGAACTGTCAGCATGATCAAGGACACCACACCATTTATTACGTCCATGTCATTCACAGGCAATCATTTCACAGCTCATTTGTTTACTGAACTTGTTGTTTGCATGGACTCAAGGGAACGTGCAATCGGAAAATCAGTATTCAGGAACTTTCTTAGAAAATCACAGTCTGGATCACACTTATCTGGAGAGCAGCATGCAAGTGATAAAACCCTGCCTCGAAGGGCACAGCTCTGGAGATAAGCAGAGACCTCGGTTTTGTTTTCCTTTATGAGAGTAACAACAAAGATTGCAGCTGGAACTGGGAAAAGGGAACAGCTGGAACTGGGAAAAGGGAAAGAGATGTGTATGAACTAAGCCCAGAATGCCACATATTAGGAGAAGAAAGGGAAAGGGGGTTCATTTATGTTTGTTTACTGGGATGCCCTCCTCTTAAAAATCCCATTTAGACATTTATATTTTTTCATCTGTCATTGTTACAGGCAATTTCTTTGGGTGATCACAATGTGGTGATGCAGGCAAGCTGCTGTCCTGCTTAGTGGGTATCTTCATTCTGGATACCTGCCAGATGCCTTAGTGGATATCTTTGTTCTGGATACCTTTTCTGGGTGCTTTGTTCAACTGCTGATGGTCAGCTGTAGCTGACCTGCAGGCCCTGTGATGCTATGTACCACAGTGGTGCATTCACCTGGGAGAAACTCCTGGGTAGCCCATTTGCCAAGATGTCTAATTGGTGGCAAGTGCCTATTTGAAGCAGTGGGAGCCAAGCAGAGTTATCAGTGACAGGGAAGTGGGGCAGGCAACTGCAGGGAGGAGTTCTGGTGCAAAATGCCAGCCCTGAGCATTTTTTCATGTTGCATCTCTTTGGTTTTCATCCCAAATCTCTCCGGGGGAGCAGAGAATTTACATAATTATTTTCTTAAGGTAGATGTGAAGTGCTTAGAAATTGCAAAGGGTTTTTTGCCAGCTTCCTTATTCTTGTGTGGGCTGCTGTGCAGAGTAAGTCAAGCCACGGGACAAAGCATTCCCAGTGCTTGCTCTGCATGGACTCATTTTCCAAGGGGAAGTGACAAGATTTAGCTGGGATTTAAAAATCAGCTAAAAGATTTGGCTCCCTGAAAGCACATCTCTGGTGCGGTCTCTAGGCAGGAATGGGAAGGAAGCTGAGAACATTTCATGTGAGGTGCAGATGTGGTGCTGTCATGAGCACTTATCCCCACACACACGTCCCCTCTGGGGAAGAAATCCTGGAGAGCACATGTGAAAGGGGTGGAAAAGGGATCTCTGAAGGAGGCAGGAGAAAAGACAAAATAAAAGCACAATTCCTTCCACATTTGGCTTGCAAATGATAAATGGCCATGTCATGTGCACTGATTAAGGGTCCATTACATTATTCTGCAGCGAGAAATACCTTCTGAAAAGACCCTGTGCTGTCTAAAGAAATCCTTGGGCTGAATCCAGCAGTGAAACATGGCTCTTAGAGCAACCTCTGGGAGCCCAGCTCAAGCAGGGAGGTTGGACACTCCCTCTCTCCCACGGTTTTGCTTCTTAAACATGCCAGCCCGGGGAGTTATTTCAGAATGCTGCAGACTGGGCTCTGTTGCAAACTCTGGAAGTCTGATTCCGAGCAGATGGGTGCACTTGCAGACAGGCAGCCCAGGGAGCTCCTTGCCACACATTGCTCCATCAGCTGCTGGTTCCATCAGCAGTGGGACCCCCTCAGGGAGAGATCCCTCCTTTGGGGAGCAGGGAATTCAGTCCACCTGCATGGCACAGCAGCTCTGGGCATGCTGCCTTCCCCAAACCAGCAATAAAGTGCTGGAGTGGGGAGGTGCTCCATTTTTTCCTGCCAGGAATGCCTTGTTATCTCCCTCCTGTGCTGTGAGCTGCCAGTGTTGAGAGGCAGAGTGTGTGCCTGGGACCCCAGGGGCTCACCAGAGGCCAAGAGCAGCCCCTAGCTGGCTGGGATCATTGCTTGCTTGGGCTGCCAAGGGGACACAAAGACCCACAGCTTACCTCATTTGCTCTAATCCATGGCATTTAGCCCTGAGGAGTGGAGCTGGTCAGAAGTTTCACTGAAAATGCAGAGTGACTGAGCTCATTTTTGTTTTCTCTTTTTTTTGGGGTCAAAGAATAAAGCAGCAGCCAAACTGACAGGAAGGAATTCACACCTGGGTTCCTTTCTGGAGGGTAGGCAAGCTGCAGGTTGCCCCCTCCATGGACATCCCCCAGCACCAGGCTTCCCTGCAGCTGCTCTTCAAATAAGGACATTTCTTCCTCTCCCTGCTGACAAAGGGATCAGTCTTCCCGAGCAGCTGCAGGGTCAAGGTAGCTCCTGGTCAGGGGAAGTTTCAGGAAGACAACTTCTTCCATGAACCAGAAACACTTTTTTTTTTTTTTTTTCCCCCAGCCAGCCCTAGTGGGAAAGAGCTTTCTGCAGCTGTAGTGCTGGGAAAGGCTCTGCCTGCTCCTGCCTTCAACGCTGAGCATCCTCAAGGATGTGGCCTCTGGAGTCACAACTGGATGGCAGCACCTAATTCATACCCCTTCCCTGCCTGTCTGCGACCTGTGTTCTGCATAATGTACTGAAACAACTCAGAGGCTGCACAAGGGGAAACAAAACAACCCAAAAAAACAGAAGAGGAGCTCATTGACCGGATGAATTCAATCTGGCTGTGGCACTGTAACAGTAGGGCCGTGTTACCGTGCAAGGAATGGCTGAGGGAGCTGGGGGTGTTCAGCCTGGAGAAAAGGAGACTCAGAGGTGACCCCATCACTCTCTGCAGCTCCCTGAAAGTGGCTGTGCTCAGGTGGGGTTGGTCTCTGTCTCCAGGCAGCGCTGACAGAACCAGAGGACACAGCCTTGAGCTGCACCAAGGGAAATCCAGGCTGGGTATTGGGAAAAAGTTCTATACAGAAAGGGAGATAAAGCACTGGAATGGTCTGCCTGGGGAGGTGGTGCAGTCACCATCCCTGGGTGTGTTTAACACAGACTGGATGTGGCACTCGGGGCCGTGGTTTGCTTGGGGCGTCAGGGCTGGGTTGGACTCGATGATCTCAGAGCTCTCTTCCAACTCTGTGATTCTGTGAGGGATTGGACTGGCAGCAGGAGGAGAGTGCTACCCCCTGGAATTACAGACCAAATGCCCCAGTGAGGGTGGGATCAGGTTCCCCTGTGTTAGAGGAGCAGGGAATGCAGAGGGATGGGGAGGTCACTGCTGGGTGCAGGGGGGTGACAGACACCTGGGCCACGGGGGACACGGGAGGGCTGGCCAGGGCCTAGGAGGTGGAGATGGAGAGGTGGCTGGTGGAGACCCTTTGCCACAGGGGCACGGGAACAGCAGGACATGCCCCAGGCCCCAAAACTCATTGGAGGGCTCAGCAGCCCCTCCAAGGGAGCACAGGAGGAGCTCTGGATGCTGGCAGCACCAGCCAGCCCACCCTGGTCCCCACACCAGTGCCACCACAGGCTCCCACCATCCCCACGCCTCACCACGGGCTGACCTGTGGCCTTTGGGGCTCAGAGTTGGCCAAATCACACGGGATTGGAGAAAGTGGAGGGGCTGTGAGGAGCAGGACAGGTCAGAGGTCACAACAAGGCACCAGTTCCCACTGTGATAGGAATAAAGGGACACTCACATTCAACCTTTTTCTCCAGCATTGCCAAGTGATTAGCTACTTCCGTTTTCAGCTCATTGATTTTAAAAACCCTGGAAAGAAAACCCTCATGTATTAATGTTATACATTTAATGCTCTACCTACCCTAGGTGCTAAGAACTTCTGCTAGAAATGTCCATGTTTGTGTCTCTGTGATTGATCTGCCCAGCCACGTTTGTCATAAGGAAAAGCAAATTTTCCATGGAAATGCTAACATTGGGGCAGAAAATATGCCCAGGTTTAATTTTCAGAATAATTAACAGGAGATTTTTTTTTTTTATGGCCCTGGGAATGCCCTGTGGCTCTACAACACTTCATCTCCCCCTCTCTCAGCAGTGACTTGCTACTGTACCCCCCAGGGAAGCAAAGTTAAATTGATATTTGTTAAATTGATAATTCATAATTGTCCAAGAGCAGCGTCTTGGTGTCTGCACACTCTGAAACCTCCTCCCCTCCTGTCGAGTTACACTGGTGATTTGCTAGGCTGTGGTGGGACTGATCTGTCTTATTGCAACCAGCTGGGATTAAATAAGCAGCTACACAGATGTTGAGAAATCCTCTCGGAGGAGAGACTTTTTGGGTGATAAAGGAGAAAATGAAACAAATCTGATTATTTGACTGTTCAATGAAGAAGCATTTCTTTTGCTTCCTAAGAGGGAAGGAGCATTTACTATTTGATCTCCTTTTTAGATCAAAGATAATCACTGATATTGCTTTTGGTTTAAGCCACTGTATTGCTGTCAGCAGGAAATAACGTGTCCCAGACCTAAATTTGGCAGACAGAGTGGGATTTGAAAGATGTCTTAAATGCCCCTCTGCCTCCTGTGAAAATTTTCCTTCAGGCTGATAAAAGAAATAACATTTTAAATTAATAATGATGTTCAGTTTCTTACCTCGAGAACTGCTCAGCAATCTGTCCCAATAAATTCTGGAACAATTCTTCTTTCTCTGAAAAAAATCAAAGGAAGACATGATAGAAAAAAAAAGAAAGAAGACACCCTCAACCCTTCTGCAAAGTGGTGTCCCCAGACTTCCAGTTCTGATCATGAGGCCAAAAAATTGTTTTGGTCCTTTGAAGATTGACAGGGTTTGGGAATGACTCCGTGTCTCACCTGCCTTCCTCTTCCTGCAGATTACAGCCAGGGTTTGTCAGAAGTTTTATTTTCGGGAGCCTGGGTCTCTGACAGGTGGCTTGTTTTAAGGCAGCACTTTCTGGAGAGGAGACCCCTTTCACAGATCTTGGGTGGGACCCCCAGAATCCCACCTGGCTTTTGAAAGCTCCTGCTCACAGTCAGTGTCTCCACACCACCAGCACACTGTGACAGAGTGCCCATGAACAGCACCACAGCTCCTGAACACAAAATAAAACCCAACTTGCCTTTCAGTTTTATCCTGGAGACCAGCTTTTCTGCTGCAAATGCCTAAGGATTGTGCTGCCTTGCATAAATTGCAGGCAAACACGAGATGACAAAGTGCTGTCCCTGCAGAACGATGTCTGCCCTTCCTGGTTTGTGGGATGGACACAGCAGGGTACAAGTTTCCCAGCCCCTTTTCCCTTGAGAACACAGCTTGGACAGAGCTGCCACGGGGATCCTGTCAAGATCCCATTGTTCCCCGAGTTCCTGCAGCAGTGGCCACTCTGGGAGCCCTCGTGGCAGCAGCTCCCCAGCTCCAGCTCTCGGGACTTCTGCTGGCTCAGGAAAGTCAGCCAGGTGAAGCCCCAGCCTCTTCCCAAGATAATCACAGGACTGCAATCACCAACACAGGGAAAAGCAGACAGTCCCTCAAATCAGGACCCTAGATTTCAAGGGACAGCACACTTTTGGAAGGAAGAAGTATGATAGCAATGTTTTCCCCTCTTTTAGGATGTCCACACAGAAAGGGGAAGCGCAAATCACCTTTGCTGAGCCCTGAGATGCTGTTTTGGGACTGTTCCCTCTTTCCCTCACCAGTTAATGCAAACTGCCCCAAAGTGCTGCAATGATTCTTGCACTGGGGATATGCTCAAGGAAAGGAAACATTGAATGCACTCATAAACACACTGCAGATTACAGAACACCTATTTATACCCCACACAGAAACACCCCGATGGCATTTCTGCTGATACTTCTTGTCCTTCCCCGGGGGAACACAACGCCTCTCAAGTGCAATCACCCAGGCAAAACACATCAGACAGAAATACAGCCCAGCATTTACCATTTATTTCTAAATAATAGCTCTGGTACCTGTTGAAAGGATTTGCAATTCCTCGGGTATTAGAGACATCAGCAATACTTGTCAAGAGCATTCACATCGCTGGTCAAAGCAATTTGGCTGTTACCCCCTGTGTCTCAAAACTGGAGCAAGCATTCTGTGCTCTGAAAGTCTCAGATCTAATTCCCCCTTTTTTTTTTTTTTTTTCCTTCCACCCCCCCAGCTCCCAGCGGAGTGGCTAGCAGAGAAAACAGAGAGATTGGTTCTTCTCACAGAGACCCATTTTCCAGTTTTCTCACAAAACCCAAGTGCTGAAACAAAGCAAATGCTGCATCCTATTTAAGAGAGGAGGAAAACTTACCGTGGGCAGCACCTGGGATGGCACCGAGTCCGACTGTGAGAACAGGCAGAGAAAGCAGAGAAACCCGTGTCCTCTCCCTTCAATGCTGCTCAGCCCTCTGACAGGGGCTGGAGCATGCCAGAGACTGACAAGTTCCCTATAAACACTGCTCCAGTAAAAAAAAAAAACCAACAATCTTACTTTCACTCCCTCCCCCTGTCAAAACTCACTCGGAGTCCTAGGAAATTCTCATCCAGGGAACAGTCAGCTGCAATCTGATGTTTATGGATGTAATAAAAGACTTTCAAAATGAAGATGTATGTTTTTATAACCCTAGGGTGCAGTAAAGATATATGACTAAGAGTGGCAGTTTGCCTCATCTTAAAGAGACAAAGATCCATTTCTCTGCCCTGTTCCTTTCCGACGGGAAGACCTCTGGTAACCCCGGTTTCTGAAGAAAATGAGACATTGCTCTGACATAATTTAGCCTTGCTTGTCCCCTCCTTTGTAGAACAGGAGGGTTAAGTGTGCTTTTGCTCCCTTCATTACCCTCTGCCTTCTGTTTTTTATACCTCTGGGTAGGGCTGGAGCCCCAGGTGCACACAGACACCTTTTCCCTCGGATTGCTCAATTTCTTTTGCTGCGATTCCCTCTCTACAAAGGAAATCCTACTGCAAACAGCACGGGCAGCAGCTCTGGGGACTTTGCTGAGAGTCCTGTTGCAGCATCCCCCAAAAACCCCTTTCTTCTCCCCTCACCTCCCGCCCCGCGAATGTGCAACGTTTACAAGTGCACGTGTTCAGCAAGTCAGGGTGCTGCCAACACTCCGGGTGTTTTGCAGCTGACAAATGACAAATAGAACGCCCCAGAAGGTGCTGCAATGGTTAATGCTGGGCGGGGGACAGGCCAGCTCAGGCTTCCCCCGGCTCGCCGGGGCTCATTGCCCTGCTCGCTGCGGGCACAGGGACTCCTGCTCTTTGCCCTATGGCCTCTGCCAAGCTCAGCAGGGAGCTTGGCCAGGGCACCGTGGAGAAAGGAGCCGTTCTGCCGTGTCTCCAGCAGGTTCTGGGAAGAAAGCAGGTGCGGGGGAACATGGCAGCAGCGCTTTTTCCTGCGACTCCCACCGCGGCGGGGTCGGAGGCTGGCAGGGAGAGCCCACCTTCCCTGCCAGGCTGGCAGCAGCTGCACGCTGAGCAGCTCGGGTGACCCTGCACTGGCACAGATGGTTTATTACCCGCTGGCAGGCAGCCTCTGCCTCGCACCACCCTGCTCAGCTGCACCTCTTCCTCCACCCTCTCACCCTCTGGGATCACGGCCAGGGAGCCACCTCCATCCTCCCACTCTCCGTGGCTGCCTTTGCCACCCTGCCAGCCTCAACAGGCTGTGGGGTTGGGGGGGTGGCTTGGCTTCCCCCCATCTTTTCTGCTTTGGCCAAGCAAGGCTGGGAGGGCATGGGCATCTCCCTTTCCTTGCCGGCATCAGGCTGGTGAATTCCTGCCCTGTTTCTCACAAATGCTTCTGCCTCTGGCTCAGGCTTCTGTCTGCATTTCACCTTCTGTGGTTTGCTTGGATCAGGGCAGTCAGAGTAACTAAAAAACCCACAAGCAGCCAGGTGGACAAAAGCCTCGGGAAGGGGAGAATTTCAAGGGCAAGCCCACATCCATGAATGTGCCCTATTGAGCCCCAGGTTCACATCGTTCACAGCTGAGGTTAATTTGGGCTGTTGCATGCCAATTGCCTATCAGGTGAGCAATCCCGCAGTAGCTGGCCACATCCCAAAGCACGCATCCATGTGGGATGCACGTAAGGAGCAGCACGTGGGAGGAGGATTTTTCTCTCCCAGTCTCTGCCTCCTCAGTTTTGCCTGAGCTGTGAGCATGAACAAGGCTCCGAAAGGAGAAGAGAGAGACGCCAGAATAAGAAGATGTAGACACAGTGACAAGCTTCTGTCGTTTTACCAGTACCTGACCACACAAGATCTTGGGTACTGAATCATCCAGGGGCAGAAATCATCCCTGCAGATCTCTAGGGCAGCCACAGCTGGGCTTTGCTGCCCTGACTTTGGAGCAGTAGTGAAGTCCCTGTGAATGTTTTCCTGCCCTTTCAGGACCACCGAGGGTCAGGCTCACTTGACCTCCACAACAGCTCCTTTCTCTGCACTATCAGAAATGCAACAGACTTCAATTTTAACCCTCAATAGGGTGCTGATAATAGGGTTTGCTCATTTAGTTGTCACCCCTGTCAAATCTGTAAGTGCCTGAACCCCACTAATTAGAGCAACAACACAGCCATCAATTTGTGAGTTTTGAGCCAGTTTCACCAGGAGGACACACACCAGAGCCCTTCTGCTGTTGGGAGGGAGAGGATGCTCACTCAATGGGCTTGGAAATTTAAATACCACAGAGAAAAGGGTTTGCCACAGGGGTTTTGATGCTCTGCTGGGATAGCCATGTGTCTTCTGGTCCAGGGCCATAGGAGGAGGGACAGAATGTGATCCAGCAACTTCACAGGCTCAGAGCAAGCCAGCTCAGGCCTCCCCTAACCCTGATCCTAATCCTAACACTTGCAGACAGCTGACCCCTGACACATCGATCCCTGCTGCATCCAACACTCTCTGGAATAATTTTTTTTTTTTTATTTCCAACCCTCTCCTGTGGCTATGTCCAGGAAATGAAGAACTGTTTCTTAGCAGGACTCCAGTGGATATCCCCTCTGCTGGATAGAAGCCACTGCTTATATTTTTCCTCCCAAAGGATTATATTTCCCAGTCCCACCTTTTACAGCCTCTGTTCCCTGTGTCATTCTTCTGCAGCTGCCTGGGAGACTGCTGTAAAGAGGTGTGTTACCTCCCACCACTGTGAAAATTGGGGTGACCCCCTTTCTGGCACGTATTTGGATGAGTTGCTTTGGGAAGCAGAGTGATGCAGGCAGAGTAGTCTGAGAAGTGAAGAATAGAACAGAGCTGGGTTTTTTTTTTTTTTTTCTTTTAATGAAAAGGAACAATTTCCCATTCTGTTTATTCTTCCTACTGTCAGCAAAATGTCAGGAATGCTTAAGATTTATGACAAGCCACGTGAAAGAGAAAAAGATACCAAGGAACATTAGTTCCATCACACTCAGCTCAACTTTCTCCCTCTTTCCATAGCAGACTCTGTCTTATGTTTTGACAATCTATGGCCAGAATTTTTCTTGCCCTTTTCAGCTCAGATCTTTGGAAATCCTTGTTTTATGAAATGCAGGGAGTGAAGAGAGATCCTGCTGACACAGTGAGCTGTGCTCTGCACAAAGCAGAGCCATGTGCTGTCAGCTGGGGATAAAAAATGAGGGCCTTGGGAGAGTGTGAAAAGTCATCCATGGTCCTATAAAAATATACAGTTAGCTTCATGTTAGGGAAATTAAAAAAATACATTCAAAAAGGAGTATATTTTCTAGAAAGCCCCTCAAGCAGCTTCCCAGCTGGTGTAACTCAGTGGCCTGGTGGAGCCATGCTGGCCCCATTTCTGTCATGGGCCAGTTGGAGACTGGTTACTCACACCAGCTGGGACACAGAGCCACATGCTCCACCCCACCTTTTCTCATGTGAAAATGCAAACATTGTGCTCCCAGACCAGGAGAGCAATGCTGCTGCAGCAGGGTTTGTCACAATAAGGAAATAGTTTGGCACACAGCTTCTTCCCCTGTGCAGTCACATGTGTCCCTTGGCTGTGGCTACCTCCTCCTGGCAATCACTGACATGGGACCTGTTTATGGCTTGTTACAAATCTCACAGTGGGTAGGTTCTTCCCTGTTCCCTACCCTCTGTGCTCCCTTTGCTCTCTGTTCACCTTTGCTCCCTGCATTCACAATCTCCCTGCTGCTGCCTCTCTGTCTTCCCCACATCCTCCTTTCCAGATGTTTGTGCCAGTGCAGATGCCTCAGAGAACAGCCTCAGTTCCCCGTGCCTCCTCTTCTAGAAGAAGACAGTGCTGTCTTCATCCATCCTCTGTTTTCATCCATAATTCAGGACCCTAAGCCAGAAGATGATGTGGGACCACCAAAACATCATCTCTCCTATCCCAACAAACTCACCTGCTCCTGCACACTACCTTTTCCAGCCCCAGGCTTTCTGTCTCACTCCTGTTCTGCCTGTGCACTCTGTGTTGCCAGGACAGTCACAGCCTCTTGCCCTTTGTCTCTTCTATCTTCCCATTGGACTGCTCCAAGGAGTGTCCCCAGCTGATGTCTCCTCTCCTGCTGCAGCCCCTGCCAGCCTCTCCCTGTGGCTCCAGAGTGTTCAGGCTGCCCTGATGTGAGTGGCAGGAGATGCTGCAGCTGCACAGATGAGAGAAACCACGAGCCAGATGCCCACAGGAATTGCCCCAAGCCAGTGTTCTGCTCCAGTGTCTGAGAGCTATGGCCTGAGCATGGTCCTGGCAGGCAAAGAGAAGTGGGAGGAGTGGCACTCCAGCCCTGCCTGTGGCTGGGGAATGTGCTCCAGATGTGTTCTTTCACCCAGGCCCTCTTTAATCCTGTCAGGTGAATTTAAATATTTATCACACTTAGAGCTACCATGCCCACAGCATTATGTTCTCTCCTCAGCCATTTGGAAATAACATGAGGCTCAAATGTTGTGCTCAGCTTTCCAGCAGAGCTTTGCTGAGGAATGGGCAGGTTTAACAAAATGCTGCAGGACAGGCTTTCATTTGTCTTGCCTGAAAAACCCCACTGCTCCATGCAAGATTTTCCCCAGGGCATCAGGAGTGCTAGTCAGACCAGAAGGAGGCACTGGGAAAGTCCCCTGGACTCAGCCATCCACCTGATCCTCAAATTAATTGAAATTCAGGCACATTTTTTTAAGCTTTCCAACAGAACACTGTGATCAAACACTTCTTATTCTGCTGCAGCTACAACCACGACACCGACATCTTCGGGTTTTTGCATCATGGCCACATAATCTCCACATGCAAATGTTGGCAAATTCAGCTTTACTAGATTCAGCTTTAGTAGATTCAGTTCAAAAGGGTCATTTTACCTGAGAGCTGCTCAGTCACAACTGGTATCACTTTGTATGGAGACCTGGAAGAGTCACAGAGGGTTGATGTAAGCAACACTCAAAATGCAGTTTGTATTTCACATCCGTACTCCCTGAGAAGTACAAAGAAGTATCTGAAGATATTCTAAGACCTCTTAAAACCTGTGAGTTTGAATAAGCAATGGGCACTTTTGCTGAACACACAACCCTCTGATTGAAACAGAATCAGAATGGTTTGGGTTGGTAGGAACTTTAAAAATCATCCAGTTTCAACCCCCTGCCATGGGCAGGGACACCTTCCACCCTCCCAGGTTGCTCAGAGCCCTGTCCAGCCTGGCCTTGGACACTTCCAGGGATGGGGTAGCCACAACCCCTTTTTGCTCTGTGCTTGTGCACTGTCCTGTGCAGGAGCTCCCTCCCAGCTGCTGGGGCTCCACCACACGCTGCCAATAAGAGCCATGGCAGTGATAGATCATAATGAATTATGGGCCAAAGCCAGCAATGAAGAGATCTAAACTCAACACAGGCTTTGAGTTTGCTTTTCAAGCAATCTGCTGGTTGTGCCCTAGCAGAGCAAACAGGAGTGGGGGAACAACAGAGCTTTGACAGCAAACAGAGAGGGATGGGAACAGATGTTCTACATTAAACACCTAAAAGCAGTATTTTTTTCCCTCAGACAAATTACTCCTGCTTTAACAAGTGAAAATCTCCCGAACCAGCACTCGTGTTACAGTCCAGCACGCATTTCTTACTGCCACCCCCTCCCCCTGCTCACCTCCCACTGCCCACAAAAGGCTTTTGCAGGCAGCCACCTCCCTTGCCCTTGGGCCTGAGCCTGTTTTGGAGGAGCAGGTGGCAGCAGGGCTTACCTCTCCGTGTTTGCAGGCATCGTGGGATCAATGGACACCATGCAGTTGTCCGCTGTCAAAAGGGAGATGGTCGTGTTCCTGAAAAGCAAGTTGCAAAGAGGATTGTTTGACCTAGAAATGCCAGCTGGAATTCTGTGCTGCTGCATGTGAGGCAGAGCCATCTTCTCTCCTGCAGATGTATCTTTTCTCCTTGCTCCTGGCCTGGCACCTCTGTTACCTCAGAGCAGAAAGAGTCAAAGCCCAGGGTGGGGTAGGCTTGATGCTTCACCCATGTAAAATGTGAAATGTGATCATTTTTGTTCTCAGAGCAGACCTTGCTCCCTACTAATTCATTTATTCTCTTGACTCATTGAATAATAATTTCTGTTAAAAAGCTGTATTTTGTGATACATTGACTCAGCAGCTACGTATTGACTCATACCATACAAATGACTTTTGGTGCTATGAATGTCTTGAAATTATTTAGTTACTCATTTACCAAAACAAACAAAACAAGTATCTTGCTGAATATGGGATCTTTTTCTTTTTTAAATACTGTGCTAAGGGTGATCTCATAGGCTCAGATGTAAACCTTGGAGGTTTACTTTGGCTCCAGGATCCTGGTAGAAATGCAATTTTCCTTTGAAAATCTTCTGATGAAAATAAAATGCCAAACATGGAGTGAACAGCCTGATTGAGAATGATTAAAACTGCTGAACAAAGTTTCCTGGGTGATGGAGTGGAAGTATTTGACATCATAGGACAATGAGAGTTATTAACCTCTCTAATGTCAAATGGGAGGAAATAGAGCAAACACCAAAGGGCATTAATTCTGTCCAGCAGCTTATGCAAATTCAATTTTATCTTTCAATCCCCAGAGCTGGAGTCATGCAATAAAACCATGATTAAAAGACTGGCTTATTTTTCTCCTGCACTTTTCCTGTATTGTAATTTTGTGTGTCCAGAGATAAAGACTTTGCCTTGTTGCATCCAGCCTGTGCTGCTCGAGGTTGTGATGCAGACAGCAGATTCCCCCTTCTGGAGGTGATTAAGGGTTCTAGAGATGATTTAGGGGCTTCCCTCCCCCTGCTCCACTGCCTGGAGGTGTTGCAGAGGTGGGTGGATGGATGGATGGATGGATGGATGGATGGATGGATGGATATTACACTGTGCCACCTTCCACCACATCCTGGACTCTCCCACACGCCCACCTGTGACCCTGGACCCCTCTCAACACTGAGGTTTCAGCTGGATACTGCTCTTGAGGTTGAAGGGAACAAATCCTATTTGATTTTCTCCAAGTGGAAAATTACAGCAGGAGGGACAGGTACTTTGCAAGACAACATAAATTAGGAAATACGTGGCCTGGGCAATGGATCTGGAGATATTTATGCTCTATAAAATGGTTCAGCTGGGGTGCTTTGTGTTTGACTATCCCATACCTGGGATTAGATTTTAAAATACCTAAAGAGAAAGCTCATTACATAGTGGCAATACTTCTTGTTGGCCCCATTTTTTCCCCTAAAAACCAGGTTCTAAACATGTAGCTGCATTTCACTCAATATGGGCAAAAATGTACTACTGAGGTATAAGTGGTAGGTGTGCCCAGCCTGTGTGTACTCAGGGCTGGGCTTCTTCACTTGCTTTTATTTTAGATTATTTCTCCTCTGTTCTATTCTATTCCACTCTGTTCCTCATGTGCAGCCAACACCGAGGTGGCTCAATTCCCTACCTCCACATTTTCCAGCTCTTGATTGCCCCAGTTTCTTCTTCCAGCAGACTGGGATGAGAGACAAGCCTGAATAGCAGCTAAATAAATAATTTGGGCCTTGTCTTTAAATTGTTCCCAAAGGAAAGAAACAAAGTGAAATGAATATCACAAATGACAGACCTACCTCGGTAACCCTGTTGCAATGCAGAAAAGGTCCATAATATCTTTGGAATTGCAGTATTTGCTGAAGATCACCTTCCAAAGGAAACAGCAGTAGAGGGAAAAAAATGAAGAAAAAGAGAAAGGATGGTTAGCTCCCAGTGAGATATGAATCCTGTTCAGGCATGCACTGGGCTAATTTTAAGGCACAGTCTGTGATTTCAATTATCTGATTTGATTTGTGAGCTGGAATATTTCTCTACTCCTGTGTAATACCTGTGTCTTTGTCGATAAAGCAAGCAAGCTCTGGAGGCCTAAGTGCACTTCACAAGTGGAGCAATAACGTGTGTGAGCTGAGAGCATGGGGTTTCTCAAAATGCTGCAGGATGTATTGCTGCAGGATGATAACAACTGTAAATTTAAGAGTGTAAGATTTAGGAAGAAAACTGCCCAGATTTGGGCAGGTCCTGGGATAAAAGGGCACTGCTTTTTGGACTATATCAGCTTATACTAGGTTTAAAGTGAGCAGAGCTTGTGTCAAAATTCCTACTGACTCTCAGATGTTTCTGTTGGGAGGTCAGAAGCCAGACCTGGAATTACAAAATTTGCCACTGTTACCTTCCCATTTCCCCAGACACCTCTTCATCCCCCACCCTTCCACACACACCAGGCAGCCCCAGTGCAGAGAAGACTGAGCAGCACATCCCCCAATCCCATTTTTCTATTCCTGCTACTCCTGAGCCTTCAGTGACACAGTCCCATGCCACAATTTTCCTCAAGACTCCTGTGTCCATCAGGACTTGTAGGTCATGGTCCTCCCAGCTTCTTCTGCAGTTAGAAAACACTATAATAATACTATTATATTATTTCCTATCAGTCTCACTATGCCCATGTGCAATATTTAAACTCTGTAATCTGAAGCTTGTTTATGTTAAATTACTTGCCCTGTATCTTATCACGGGTGAGTGGCATGCCAGACACAGAACCCAGGAGTCCTAATTTGATGTCTTGTTGGATTCAGAGACAGCACTCTGCCTCAGAAAGAAAAACACCCAAGAATGCAACAGCAGCATGAGGAGTGTCCCATTTCAATAAATGTGTATTTATAGGATGTCTGTCCTTGTGGCTGAGGTCCCTGAGATTGCTTCCAGTCCAAACCCACACCTCCTCTGCTGGGTGCATGTTGCACTATCAAATCTTCCAGTGCTCAAAATCAAAATCTTGTTCCTAGTGGATTTATTGGGGAAAACACAGCCATTGAAAAGTATCTCCACAGCCAGTGAAAAAAGCAAGTGTGGGTGGAATAAAGAGAAAGTGTAGACATGAGAATGAAGGATTGGGTTTGAATACTTCTGCAAGTGTTGTGCCCCTTTTCTCAGAGCAACTCTGAGTTCCTTTGAGTGACTATGGTGGAGGCTTTGAACCTGCCATAGAAATTAAGTGTCTCACTGCAGCCAGACTCTCCTTCTTAAAGGCAGGAACAGCAACAAGCAGTGGGGATGGTTTGTCCAGAGGCTGCTGGTGTGGATGGGATGGCTGCAGACTGCAGGGGCGGGCAGTGGGGAGCAGTGGTGTGGAGAGGAGCAGCTTCCCTGCCCAGCACTGCAGCCCTCTCCTCTCACATCCCATGGGAAAGAGCCACAGAGCCTCTGGGTTCAGGATGCAGCAGCTCAAAGGAACTTGTGGAGATTGACCTAATGGCAAAACTCAGGAGGAACAAGAAACGTGTGTTTTGCAGATGAACAGGGACGTCAAGGTCAAAATTCTCCTCTCCTTGCGAGTGTTGGAAATGCGATTTTCCGCCCCCCAACAACCACCCCATATTCTCAGGCACAGCTTCTGTTGCCACCCATCACAGGCATGAGAGGTGTGCATGTCCACAGATCAGCCTGGAGGCTGGGGACCCAGGAAATAAGGAATGTGTCACCTGGGATGACAGCTGGGAGGAGGCAGGGGGGCTGCAGCTGCCCTCCCTGGATTGAGCAGGCCCTGTGCGTTCAGTGAGGTGAGGGCCATGATGGAAAAATAACAAGTCATCATCTAATTAAGGACTCCTCTGAAAGGTGTAGGTGCCAGAGGGTAATTAGGCCTGCAGCCTCACTTTATCAGCCTTGACTTTCAAGTGCTTTAATTCCTAAGTTGTCGTAGCACTGGTGTGACGCGGCTCCCCTGCGCCTCCTCCAAGGCGCCTTTCAGACTGCAGGGCAGGTCCCTCACCTGGAGGTGTCACACGGTGCCAGCCAGACCTCTGCCACTGGAAACGGGGAAGTCCTGGGACATCCCAGGTGAGCTCTGCTGCTAATGCCTGCTCAGAGGTCAGGGCATGCAAGCATGGCATGCAGGACAGCCTGGAGAGCACAGCAAGGCCTGGCCAGGCTGGTTTGCCCTGGTGGTGCACGGACACTTCAGCAAAGCTCCAGCCTTCGGTTCTCACTGGTGGTGAGGAGCCTTCTTAGTCCTGAGCAAAGCACCAGGGGTTTTGTGGCAGGGAAGAGGACGATGGTGGTCACCTCAAGAGGTGAGTGTGACCCACACCTGCACTCACACCCACCTTCCCTGTGTTCTGTCCCAGATGAAATTACTCCAGGCAATATCTTCACAAAACCTGCAGGCACTTGGTTGCTGAGGCAGGTAGTAACTGCTGCTGGGGAAATGGGTGTGTTTTGAAAGTCAGGATTAACCCTTGGTTACTAAAGCACAGAAGCAATCAAAGCAACAAAACATAGCCAATGGAGTCCAGATAGGGCTGAAATCCTGCTCCTAGCAGAACCCAGCATCCTGACAGACTGATAGCTGCTAAAATTGGCTGGCAGAATATTGGAGAATACAACTGGTACATGCAGTAACTGGGCAGATGATGTTAATTGTGGCTGAACAGAGACCGAAGGCTTGTGATGTGCCAGGAGTGCTATTTCAGGTATTGAGGTTTCTTATTCTGGAAATCAATTATTATTGACCAGGACAGACAAGAGAGGAAAAGATAAAAAAATTATTAGTGAACATTAAAGGTAAGAAAGTTGGCCTGACTCACAGAAAGCAGTAGGAGCTTTCAACGCACTGAGGATGAATTTTAATGTTTCCTTTTACTCCATGCAATAGTGAAAGAGTGGGAAGCGAAACAAAAGGCTGTGATACTAGATCATGAGCTATCTCCATACATGCTTTTCAGCTCTCCATACTTGGCATTTTTACTTAGGTTTGCTAAAACTGGATTTGTGAATCACCCGCTGCAGTTTCGTACTCATCTCAGGACACTTGTCCCCAGCTGGCTGGTTTTTGTAAATCAAAAAGCACATGCTTTTAAAGTGTCCTTCTTTTGCAGCCTGGTGAGCTTTTCTGAGCATCTCCCTCCTGCTCTAAAGCACAGCAGCCAGCCTCAGATGTTCTGCAGCAGTGTGGAATTGTTCCTGTTATTGTCCGCAGGTTCGTGTTCCCAGCAAAGTCGATGCCAGTTGTGCTGATGGAATACAATTGGAATGTGTTTTACAGGATGGGAGGACAGCACTGAGTACTATTGATGGCTCCAGCACAGTATAGGAATCCTATTTGCCCGGAGCCCATTATCACTGGGGGGACATCAGCAGCAGGAAGGCAATGTGGGGACACTTGGCTGGTGGCCACACTTCGGCCGTGTGGGGCACGTGGGTTCTCCCGTGACCTGCAGCTCTGAGGACAGGCAGCCTTGGCACTGCCTGCAGGACAGAACATCTCAGCCAGCCCTGTGGAGGTGTCCCTGCTTGGGCAGGTGTTCCCCAAACCTTTGCTGCTCAGCCTGAGTCTCCATGATCACACATTTCTGGCACCGTCTGGGGGTCTGATCCGCAAATTTCATCTCCCTCCAGACCTGTCTCAGCTGTCTCTGACCCACAGTCAACTTGCTTAGGCCCCTGTGGGTGACAAGCCACTGCTGAGATGTGTCTCATAGGACCTCATTCCCTGCATTAATGCCTGATGCTCCTTGCTTAGGAGAAGATTAAGATTTTGCATAACAGAGGCCAAAGTCAGGAGACCACAGCAGCTCCTCCAGCTCTGGTAGTGGGCTAAGATCATGCATGTGTAGGGTTTCCTGAAATGAAATTCCGGGTTTCCTGTAATGAAATTCCAGGTTTTCTCATAATATACGTTTTAAAAGTGCATAGTCATGTAAATCAGCCCAAAAAAATCCAGGGAGGAACATCCAGGGATGAAGAAAAAGAGGATACAGGGACTCTGATATTGCCTGGAGGCACGAAAGTCTCCTGCAAGACCAGGCAACACGAGACACTCAGTTTCTGAAAGCAAAGGCAGAACTGAAATCATGTCTGAGCAGAGTCAGAGCAGTGACAAACCACGTGGGAAAGGGAAAGGGAGGCCTCTGCTTCAGCTTGCAGATTGATGACTAATTGCCAAGAAGAAAATCAGCCCCATATAAACCCTGTTAACTGCATTTCCTTTGGATTTGTGCCAGGAGGAAAAGGCTGTATTCCTGAAAAGTCACGCAGCATCTGCAAACAAGGGTTTTTTTTCCCCTGAGAGTTAACATGATTTCATATTTCTGTCCTTGCTGTTGTTATCAAAACCTCTGAGATGGTGGATGGCCCATCCCTGGGAACATTCAAGGCCAGGTTGGATGGGTCTCTGAGGAACCTGATCTATTTGAAAATGTCCCTGCTCACTGCAGGGAGCTGAACTAGACCCTTAAGGGTCCTTTCCAACCCAAATCTATGATTCTACCACGTGTAGGAAAAAATGACAGGAAAAGCAGCCTTCTCTGAATGTTTAACTTGTTTGTGCCAAGGAGTTTCCATCAAGATCAGGGAGCAGCCATTCAATTTAAGTGGGCAATGTTCTGTGTGCCCTGGAAAGCAACGTGACGCAAATGGGGGGAAAGCAGAATGAATAATAACTGAGGCTTTTTGGAGTGGAAATAACATTTTGATGAGGCATGCAGGGACTGCAAAGTAGGACAGCGTGGTTCAGTGGGTTCCTGGCCTGGCCCTCAGTCCTGTGGGACTGGTTTCTTTCCTGGAAACAGTTCTGCATTTTTTTGGAAACATTTTCTTCTGAAATAAGGAGCCATTGTCTCTTAATCCACAGTATCCACCTCTGGTCTAGGACAAGGGTTTTAAAACCCCTTTTGGGAAGAGGAGGGATTAAGAGCCCTGGTGCTCTGGGCTGGCTTTCCCACTCAGACAGGAGCTCAGATTAAGGACTGTGATGGAGATTTTACTAAAGGACCATTGTGCACAGACTCTGCAGCCTACCTGTTTACAACTAATCACATTATATTTTGCTTTCAGATAGGATAGGTAAAAACACAGCTTACAAATCCAATTTCTGTTCTATATTTGATCCTCAGAACAGCTAATCCTCTCTGTAAACAGCAAACTCTGTCCAGAACATTATCCTGTTCTGATCTGCTGTCTGTAATTGGGTATTCTTCCAAGAATTTGACTTCTGTTTGATTATTTTTATTTTACCCTAGTAAAATTCCTAAACAATTAATGTGAAAATATTTTTTGAAGCCAGTGTACCCTCAGCTTCCAGTTCTACTTTTTTTCTTCTGGTTTCAACCTGGTATCTTCAATACTTTAGCACTTGGTCATGTCTTTCATTCAGCTCAGTGAGCAATGTTCAGAGTCAGGGCTGAAATTGGAGGCTTTAAACAATCTAAATTACAATCTTTCACTAATGAGAATGGGGGATACTATGTCAGAAAAGATACTATGTCAGTTATGTATCTTGCATGGACTATGAAAATTGCTGCTTCTTCTGTAAGAGCAGCTTTTCTGGAGGATTTCTGAACTATTAAGGCAGAAGGTTCATGTGAAATTTTTCATTGTGATTCTCCCTATCTTCCCAGAGGTGTTTGTCATCCATAACAAAATGAAGAATGATCCAGAAATTTTAGGTATCCCTCTGGAAGAATCACTGGAAGGAATTCATATTTCTCGACATGTAAGCAAATAGGTCTTCCTCAAAAAATATCCATAAATGTCCTCTCTGTCATAGTCCCCAATATCCAAAAGAAGCTTTACCTAAAATCCCATATTTAAAAACATTCTATCCTTCTCATTCTTTAAACTCAGATACAAACATAGCATCAGCCCAGCTACACCCAGACTCTCCGTCTCCTTTTTTATTTCTCGCACTAATTTACAGCTGATATTCAGAGAACAACTCATTTATCTGAGCTTCAAACGTTAGGCAGCATCAAAAATAGTCTGCCAGATTCGCCATCTGTTTGATACAGTGGGAGCTTCTCTAAGAGGAGAACAGAAAACCAGTGCATGTGTGCATGTCCATGTGTGGGGGAGAAAACACAAGAGCCCTCCCTGAGGGTCTGAGCAAAACTGAAAACTCCCCCGGGCTCTTCAAACACTGACTCTGATAGGGGATGAGAAGTGTGGCAGATATTTTATCCCAAAAGCCACAGCTCTGTAATCCTGCTGATTCACACAGTTTTGGGCAGGGACGTGGCTTGAGAATGTTCATTTCAACACGAAATGTACGTGTGGGGCTTGTCTGACGTAATCCAACCATCCACAGGCTCAGCATCTCTCGAGTGTCTCTCTGCCAGGTGCCCTCTGTTGCCAGCAGAAAAGGAGGACAGTCTCCAAATTAGCCCACGTGTCTCCAAAACCCCCTTTAGGATGGGGTGAATCATCCCCTGGAGATGCCACCCACCTCCCTGGTGACTACAGGGGAACCTGCATGACTCTCCTGGAGCAGCCATCACTCACCCTGGGGTGCTTCTGGTTAACTGGGGTGAATCCCATTCGTTCCCTGATCATATACATTGCCCTAAATTAAGAAACAGGAGCTGCCAGACAGAGCTGGATCCCGAGGCATGTGGCATGTGGTAAGTCACAATTCCCACCCCTGTAGCATCCCTGAAAAGAGAGCTGTGGGAAAAGAGATCTTCCTCTTTTTAGGAAAGAAAAAATGTCTATGATGCACTATGATGTGTGAGGCCAGGACAGCCTTGCAGATTGTCCACTGAGAGGGGCAGCATGACAGAGGTTGGCTCTTTCACTGTGAGCAAAGAAGGACCTCAGTAATTTTTAGGGCTCATAGAAAAAGGGAGATTACATTTAGAGAGACTTGTGCAACCTACTGACTATACTAAGGGACATACTGCAAATATTCCATCTGTCAGTACTAATTATTTATGGCAGAACACAACCAGGAACCAGCAAGGCTGATTGTGTGGGGCCAGGCTGAGAGTTTCCTATCTTCTGCAGCAGGAATAAAAACATTTCATAAAAGTACTTCAACCTTTAACAAACAACACAAATATCTATATTCTGGCTTTTCTTAACACAAGAAGGGCACACATTTGCTGCTAATGGAGTACTAAGTGCAATTAACCCTGAAGCACAGGAATGCAGGAGGCTTGAAATGTTTTGTAAACTGGATAATAGGGATGCTTTAGCACCAAATGTTCTCAGTAGTTGTGAGTGGAGCTGCTTGTTTCCAAGCTGCTCACACAATTGAAGTCTGACATTGGAACTGGCTTGGTAATAGAGGACTGTTAGAAGGAAAATGTTAATTAATGGAGTGAGGAAAAGCAGGTTTGAGGAGAGACCAGCAAAAGGCTGACTTGAACCGGTACAAGGAAGGTTCTGATGCCTTGAGAGACTACCTAGAACAGAGGCTGGACAGTGTTAAAGGAATAAAGTAGGGATTCATTAAAAGGCATTCAAAGGATTCACCTTGGCAGTGCCAGAGCCTGGCTGAGGCTACACCCAAGATGGACTCGGGGTCACGAGTTTTCACACTTTTGTAAGTTTTGGTCCATTTACATGTTGGGGTCAATTGTCCAATTACAGCTTCAGGTTATGCAGTCCCATCCTCCCAGATTGCTCTCCTCAGTTCGCTGTTGTTTGCACTTTTGGGGCCTGAAGCTGCAATGGTGTCCTTGGTTCTGGGGCTGGAAAAGGATTGTTTTGTGTAACTAAACTGTGAGGAGAGCTTGCTAACACTTTATATGAAGTTCAGAGTTACGTACTAATGCAGTACAGAATCTGGAAAACATGAAAGCTAAAACTTAAGGCATCCGTTCTAGAAACAATGATTTTGTCTTGTTTGTGAGGTGCCAGAAGAGTTGTATATGAGGAGAATCAGCTGTATTTGGCTGGTCTGAACCCGTAGGTAACGCCAGAGTTACCTATGAGAAAAGTGTTAGACTGAGAGTGTTAAACTTACACTTTGTCTGGACTAGTGTGAACATAAACTGTAGTAAATACAATGCACCGAGTGTGACTTCACAAAGATAAACAGCACTAAACAAGCCTTGCTGGGTGATGGGTATGGAAGAATTTTGGAGCTGTGCTGGAATTACAGAGCTGTGCTAGGATTATGGTTTGGTCCCCTAAATGCTCTGAGGAGCCCCCACTGGGAAGGAAGGAGAAGGGGGAGTAGGGGACAGAGAGGCCCATGTGTGACATTATCTTTCATGTTTTTAAAAGCATGGGTTTAAGCCATTTTTACTCCTTAAAATGTTTATGTGTTGCAATGTGGAAGAATTCAAGGAACCTGCTGCTCATTTCATGCTGCTTTACAAGAACAAGCAGGCACCTCAAGTTCACCAGGGCCAGCTAAATTAAGAAAGCCAAGGTTAGCTAAGACCTGGCCGGAGTCAGGCTGTGCCACCTTTTACCCTCCCACACCCACAGAGGTCTGCCAGCATTAAGAAAATGGCCTTGATCCCACAAAAACATTCCTATGCCTCACCGTGCTAAAGCAGGGTGTGGCACAGAGCACCCCCAGAGGTGTCCATGTCCTGACTGCCATGAACACCCATCCTGTGCACCCCTTTGGTGTTTGGCAGCTGAAAGGGTGTTCCCCTAAATTCTCAGTCCAAACAGACACAGAATGGGGTCCATGGGCTTGCCTGGCTGTGTTGAAAGAGTCATCGGGATGCAAAAATACTTCATCGCCTTGAAGGGATCATCACGCCATTATTTTTTCTGCTGTCTTTTGTTTTTCGTCTGAATCCAGTTTTGCAGGTTAAAAATAGCCTGGTGAGCCTTGGAAAAATCTGTTGGCTTTGCTAGAATCTGGGCATTTATACCCCAGATGCTGCTGCTGTAATTGAAAAGAAAATCTCACACGACAGAAGCGACTCCTGCGTGCTGATGTCTCGATGCAACAACCACGGCACCAAAGCTCAGTCTGAGCCTTGTCCTATTTGTTGGGGACCTCAGGCCAAGAGGAACAATGGCTCTGGATGGCTCAGTGTCCTGCAACACAAGTCAGGTCAGTAGACACCCAGAAAGCTTAACTCAACGCATTTCTTTGAGGGGGAAAAAAAAAAAGGCAATTTTTCTGCTTAACATCCAGAATGACTCAATAAACCAGCAAAATGACTCCAGAATTCTTTACTTGCTTTCTGAGGAAAATATCACTGAATGATTTCATAGAATCTTTGACAAAGGCAACAGTCCTTTTTTCCCAGTTACTTCAGGCTCTGTAGCCCTCTGATTTTCCATACTTGTTACAAATTTGATGTAGATTAAGACACTGGAAACAGAAGTCCTCTTGAAACAAGCATTTTTCTCAGAGGAACTCCTTAAAACTGCAAGCAAAGCCACTACCCTGTGACATTTGAAAAGGAGAGCCATGAAGCCATCCTGCTGGGAATAAGGCCACTGGCTGGTTCCAGTCTGCTACCATTTAAATCTCAAAGGTCAAAAGAAAATGTTCCCAGCAGTTTCTCCATGGAAAAAAAAAAGATTGGGCATGAGCTGGGGAACATTTTTTTTCCTGGTCGATTTTTAATTCAAAGCAGACTCAACAGGAATTTTTCTTCAAAATGCATCCAAAGGGTTAATAACAGTATGAACAAAAATAAGACTCCAGATCTGGCTTAAGTCTGGCACCTCTCCACTTATGATGGGGGTTTGGGTGCTGGACCCCATCTAGTAGCACTCCAGGAACTAGGAGAAATCCCAGTCCGTGGTGGTTTGTCGAGATCACCTTATCCTACATGAAACACAGCCACGGCTTCCCCTTGCCCTGCTGCCTTCCCCTGTGCCTGGCAGCAGGGCAAACACTGGCAGGGCCAGCACACGGAGGTGATTCCCTGTGTGCTCAGCCCCAGGTGCTCCTGAGAAGTGCAGAGGGAGGTGTGTGTCCAAGCAAGTGGGCAATGGACTGAGAAGATCCTTTAGAAACAAATAAACCGAGCAGCACTTGTTCCCCCAGGCGTGCATCCCTTTACGTGGGTGCTGGATAGGAAGAGGGTTACACCGGAATTTCATTTTTCACTCAGCTCCAAGAACAAGTGACCTCTTTGAAGGCGGTTTGTGCAGAGCCCTGGATCTGGAGTGTGGCTGTAATCCCACAGCCTTTGATCTTCCCCCTCCCACAGCCCCTGCATGACCATTCCTCTGCCAGCTTGGGGTCCCACGGGTGGGGTCTGCTGGGCTGGGGTGGGCCACCTCAGGTCCCTCCTAAAGCTGCCCCAGCTTGGAGAGGTGTTCAGCCAACTCTGCCCACTGGAGGAGAGCCCAACGCTGTGGCAGCTTTGGTGAAGAGAATTTTGTGCCTGGCTGTGCCTCTGGAAGGTCAATTTACCTCAGTCCCCTCTTCTCCAGTCTAAATAGACCAAGTGACCTCAGCTGCTCCTCATCCAGCTTCCCCTCAAGGCCCTTCACCATCCTCATGGTCTCCTTGGGACACTCTCTAATAGTTCAATGACTTTTTAATATTGTGGTGCCCAAAACTGCCCCCATCACTCGAGGTGAGGCCGCCCCAGCCCAGAGCAGAGCGGGACAATCCCCTCCCTTGCCTGGCTGGTGCTGCTGTGCCTGGGCCCCAGGACTGGGATGTCCCTCCTGGCTGCCAAGGCACTGCTGATTCATATTCCAATTTCTATCAACCTGTACTCCCAGGTTCCTCTCCTGGGTTCTGGTCTTCAGCATCTCATTCTCCAGTGTATGCACAAAGCCAGGGTTACCCCATCCCAGGCAGAATCCTTCATTTTCCCTTGTTCAGCTTCATACAGTTGGTGATTGCCCAGCCCTCAAATTTGTCAAGGTCTCTCTGCAGGGCCTCTCTGGCCTTGAGGGAGCTCCTCCCAATTTAGTTGATCAGCAAACTTATTCAGTATTCATTAGAGTCCTGTGTCCATGTTGTTGATGAGGGTGTTGAAAAGCACAGGAGCCCTCCAGAACCCCACCAGTGACCGGACACCAGCCAGCCTGATGTCACCCCTTCCACTACAACCCTTTGTGCCTGACCTGTGGGCCAGCTGCTCATCCATCACTCCACACAGTTATCCAGCTGTGGGCTGGACATTTTGTCCCAAAGGACATTGTCAGAGACAGATATGGACTTCAGCCCTTCCTCGGGGATGTGCTGGCACTGGCATGGTCCTACTTTCAACTAGGCTGATGGTGCCTCCTTTATTTTAGTAACTCCTGGGAAGGATTTCAGAGCCAGCCAACTCTTTTATAACCACCAGGTCCCTCTGCCCTCCCTGCTGTGCCCCTCTGGACCTGCCAACACACAAACCTACTTAGTTTAATTCCACCCTCCTGCTGCAGAGCACTTTGCAGTGCTCATCTGCAGGGCGCAGGGTCCCGGGGGAGGTGGTGTAAGGCTCCCTGGGCCAGGTTTATCCCCTCCTTTACCCCGGCACCGAGGTGGAACAACTTCTCCCAAAGTCAACAGCACACCCTGCGGCTGCACCGGTGGAAATTCAGGATGAGGCCATGGAAACTCAAAAATTGCCTCTGAACAGCTGCAACCAGAAGCAGTGCTGGGGTAGGATGCCCAGTCCTATTGCACGGTGCCCAGCAGGGCCAGTTCCCGCTGGAGCTGAGCCCTTCCAAACTCAACAAGTGCTGTTGTAATGAAGCTCGTACCTCGTTATTGGCTGACAAGAAGCTTAGCATTGATTTAATGAGTTCCCTTTAGAAGCCTCCACTGCTGCATTCCTTGGAAGATTAAGGACTGCTGCTTTTTCCCCCCTCCTCCCTTCTGCTGCTTTCTAATGATGTTACTGAGAAGGCAGGAGAATCTGAGATATGCCCTGCTTACCGCTGGGTGAACCCCATTTACACGGCATTTTTACTTCAGGAATCCTCCCAAACATTACACAGGCGGGATTTTACATCTGACAAAAGAAACATAAGAGATTAAACCCCCTTAATGCTGCCTGAGTTTGCATTTGCTTGCTCATGTGACTGTGTCTCTCCTGTGCCTTTAGTGTTAAAAGTACTCTCCAGAGGCTGGTTGGAGAAATGCTGTATTTTTTTTTTAATCCAGCATAGATGGCAAGCGCTGTGCATTACCGACATCTATGGAAACACTCACCACCCTTTCAAAATGCCAAAACATGCTTTGTACTGAACTGTACAGCTACCAGGAGGCTCCATTCAATCCATGCTTTGGGGGGCCACCAGGCAACCAATTTATTAAACCCCGGAAAAAGAGAATCAGTGCCCTCAGCTCAGCAGAGCCGGCAGGGACAATCTCACGGCAGCAGAGGGACCATCATCACGACTAAGCCACGTCTAAGATGGATCAAGAGGAGCAGCTTTCTCTGGGGAATCCGGCACAGATCTGGATTCTCCGAGCTCTTGTTCCTGAGGACTCGACTTTGAGCGGTCGCCGTGGCTCTCCAGGGCGGTGGTGGAGGGGCTCGGGGCATGTGTGGTGGGATGGAACTGTGAGTACCAGCTCTCCATTCACCTCGCCGCTGCGGTCACTCACAAGCCAGAGGGGAGGGAAGGGACAGGCTATCGTTCTGTTTCTTTACAAAGAAGAAACAAAAGGCGAGGCTGGGTGAACCGAAAATTTAGAGAAGGAAGAGGAGATTTGAATTTTGCAAATCAGAGTTTACTCGCTCTGGAGCCTCGCAGCAGCTCTCTGTTACAGAAAAGGCGCTTGGTTTGCGGCCAAAGAACTGCTGACAAAGAGAAGGGGAAAATAAAGACTTGCAGAAAGGCGTCGGCATTGTTTCTGTTTAAAAGCAGTGAGCTGTCAGCTCGACAGCGTGCGAGCCCTCCCTTTTAGCCAGGACACATTTCCCCCGCAGCTCTCCCTGCGCTGTGAACCGTGCTTAACCAAACACGGCAGGCGAATGGCAGCGAAAGTTTTAATTATCGGCATTTACGAGCAACTCCGGCCGAGGCTGCGGGGTCCCCGCAGCCCCCGGCGATGCGGCGGCATCGCACAAAGAGCCGGGCACCTGCCTGACCTTCACCCCGGCCGGAGGGAGATGCCCACGGGCAGAGCCCTGGGGCAGGCACTCTCCGAGGAGCTCGGCACGCCGTACTGCCTGCTCCCACTGCCTGGGGGGGAAACCTCGCCACAGGCTAAACTTTGTAAACACGGCGCGACGCTGCTCCGGGAGCGGAAGCCAACACGAAACCGAGGATCCCCACGCCGGCAGGGAGAGCTGGCAGCGACTTAGTGTTGGCAGCGCCCGGCCCTCCCCTCTGCCAGCCTCCCCTTCCCCTTTAAACAAACATCCGTGTACGAAGCAGAAGGCACGCGGGATCCCCCCCCTTTCCCCTCGAAAAGGGATTCGGAGCCCGCTGGATGCGCGTCTGCCTCGCGGTACCAAACACCGCCCGCAGCCGCCGCCGCGTCCGGAGACGCCACTTGGTGAAAAACAGCAAAAGTACCTTTTGAATTCTTCCATCAATGTCCAAATAAATACATTTGGGCCGGTAAGTGGAGGAGGCAGATCCCATCTTGCTACAGCTGGGCTCTCACCGGACTTGTTTCCAGTGTCAATCAGAGCAGAAAATCAGGTTTATCCTACCCAGCCGAGCCACCGCTGCCTGACAGTTTGGTGTCCCCGCTCTTCTGTATCCCACTGTACTCTCATTCTGGGAAGGTCCCTCCTCTAACATGCATGCATTTTGCTGTGCCTCTGTCTCTCTCTGCCACCTCCTTTTAGTTTTGCTTCCCTCCGAATCCAGCTGCCTCGGACAGGGAAAGACAGGCTCCAGATGCTGCCTGCAAGCCCTCTCTCCATTCCCATAGCAACAACCCCTCTTGGTTTAAGGCTGAGACTTGCTGGGCATCCGCATTCAGGCTCTGACCCTGGGACTCACCAGCTCCCGTTATGCACAAGATCAAATGACATTTATCCCTCGGGGGGGCTGCGGAGGGGGAAAAACCTCCTTCATCGGGGTGGTGAGAGATATCATTTGATTTTACGCTGAAATAGGACCGTAATTACTGGTTAGTGCCACTCCTGGTGAGCTGCTTGCACAGTGACAGGCTCCCGTCTGGAAGTGCCCTGCGCTGGAAGTGTCCTTTCAGACACCCGCTGCCAGCCAGGGCTTGGACCGTCTCAGTCCGAACTCAGCAGCTCCATTTCCACAGCCCTCCCGGTATCATTACAAGGACAGAAGGAAAAAGCAGAAGCTTTTTTCCCCCTGTAAGTTCCAGCAGCACGAAGCAAGCACAAGCCCATGCTCTCGCCCACCGCCATCCGTGCCACCCCCGGAGTGAAGGGATTTGTTGTTTAGGGGAACGTGAAGTCTCCTGGCAAAGGCGTCTCCCGTGAGGAGGGCAGGAGGGAGCGAAGCCCCGGCGGTGCTCCCGGAGCAGATGCCGAATGCCGTCTGCCGTGCCCGGGCTGCGCCGTGCTGCAGTGCCCGCGCCCGGGGAGCCGGAGCGGCGGCGGCCGCGGGCGAGGCTCGGGCACGGCGGGGACGGAGTTTGGAGGGGGCAGAGAGGCTGCTCGGCCAGCACACAGCCCGTCCTGCGAGCAGGAACTCTCTGGGTTTTCTGGGACTGTTGATGGAGGGGCTGCCAAAGCATTTCCTGGCCTCTTTTGTGCTGCAGGCTGGGAGAGCAGGGCTTGGGGCAGCAGGGTCGGTGCTGCTCACCCTGCCCACCCCAAGCCCTCTCTGCAGCCAGAATGAGACAAAACTGACCCCAGCAGAGGCCAAGGGGCTTGGCTGTGGCTTGTCCTTGGCTGTGGCTTGTCCTTGGCTGCGGTTTGTCCTTGGCTGCCCCTGGAAATGCAGACAGGGCTGTGCTGCTCTGCAAAGGGGATTTGTAGGGGCCGGAGGGCTGAGCGGGTGCCAGAGCTGCCTGGGAGTCAGAGCCGGGCTGACCTTTCAGGCTGAAGCCAGAGGTGCTCCTCAAGCTCTCAGAGCCAGCAGCAAGGCTGTTCTTTTGGGAAGTGCAAGCCTTTGCTCCACGTCCTTCCTCCGCCAGCTTGGAGCAGGCACTGGAAGTATTTCAGGAGAGAGCCCTTGCCACTGCAGGGGGATCCTGGGGGTTATCCCGTGGGCTGTCCCCTTGGCTGAGCTGCAGCCTGTCCCATAGCCCACTGCCCACTCGACTATCCCCTAGGCTGTACTGCAGTCTGTCCCACAGACCATCCTGTAAACTGTCCCAGAGGCTAATCCCTCAGATTACTCCACAGGTGATCCCCATGGCTATTCTGAGCTACAGCTTCTCCCACTTCAACAGCCCTTCCACACCAACCCCACTGCTTCTGCACACCAGTCAGGACCTCTGAGACCCATCATTCCATACCCTGCTCTGCTAAGCACTGCCTTCATCCTGTTTTGCTGTGATTCAGTCCTGAGTGACTTGATTGACCCAGCAGGTTCCTGAGGAAGATGGCCACGATGACAAAAACGCAGCCATTTGGAGAGAGACAACAAGAGCACTGACTCTGGGACATTTGGGATTGCAGAGGAGGATACTGAGCTCTCCTGCTGTGATCACCCACTCCAGGAGTGGTCAGACAACATCACTGGTGCATTTCAGGACTTGATCACACCTCACTGAGATATCTAATGATGTGAGTCTCACACTGGTGAGATTCTACTTTTCAATTTTTTTTTTTTAAATGTGACCAGCTTCTTCAGCCAGCAAAAAAGACAAGCTCTGAAATCCAGGTGATGATCCTGGTCCTGCCTCTCCACTGTCCTTGTCCTATCTACTCTCCTTGTATATTTAAAATTGTGTTTCTTAAGCTCCAGCACCCACCCCCCTCTCCCTAATTATATTAATACTTGTTGGAAAAACTGCTTTGCTGTAAAACTGCTGACTATTGGTCCTTCCAAGAACTTCATGTAGAAGTGAATCTTCAAAAGCTGAGCACTCAGAAATGACAACAAAAGCCTGATGCAATCGAAGGCTCAGTTCAAGCCCATGCCTGAAAGATAACATTCATCAAAGAGAACATGCTGCTCCAGCAGATCCCTGCCTTGAGTTGGTTTAACCTTCCAGAGTCTTCTTATTTCAGTATACACTGGGCAATATGGGGCACAAATTATTGGGAAGCATTATCCTATCTCATCAAATCCTTCAAATCCAAGACCAAATCCAAGCAGTACAGTGCCAGACAATGATTTTCCATCACTTGCCTTAGAGGAATGCTTTGCCCAGCTCAGGGCAGTACCAGGCTCTTGTGCCCCTGACCACATCGAGTGTTTCACAGCTCTGCTTTGCCTCCCCTACGTTGCTCACTGAGGCCACCACTCTTCACTCTGTACACTCAAACCCTGGAATGTGCCTTTTGGAGAGTGGCAGGGCTCAAGCCTTGGGCCCAGGGATCTGGCAGTGCCCCAGGCAGATGCCACTGACCCCCGAGGATGCTCCCAAGGAGTGAAAAAGGCACTTCTGTCTCCCAGCCCTGGCGTCAGCTCTGTGTGGGTGGTTCAGAGGCAGCTGTTTTAGGGTTTCCAATGTTCCGATCCCACATTGCCCTCGGACTCGCTGCTGTCGAGGCACAGCTCAGCCACGCTGGCTTTGCACGGGCTGAGATCTCCCCCTGCTGCAAACCCTGCTCAGAGGGTGAGGGAATGGTTTAAGGATGAAAAGGGCTGCTCAAGTCACTCTCCATGCAGGCGTGGGGTGGGGTGGCACCGTTCCTGTCCCCTCCCATCTCTGTCCTTCTCTAGCCCTGAGGTCACTGTGCTGCCACGGTGAGAGCACAACCCTCAGCCTCTCTGAAACCTGGTTTTCTGGCTGCAGTCAAGAAATCTGGGGCCCCTTGCAACCCACTGCATGCACATCCAAACCTGGGAACTGCACAGCAGGGATCTTCAGAGGGATTGAGATGGGGGGGAAAGAGCCAGAAAATGTAAAACTTCCAGTGAAAGCTTTTGTACTTTGAAAAAAGTTTGCCTAGAATTAAAACCAGAGAATAGTATTTCTCTGAAATCAACTTTTCTCCTTACCTGTTCCATATCTAAGCCTTCAAGTGCTTTCTTTGCCTGTTAATCCCTTCTCTTGCAGGTCCCATCCTTCTGCTGCAGGTCCCTTGTGTGTGTCTGTCTGTCTCCATGTCCCCACAGGGCCCTGGCCTGCTGCTTTACCTCTCCATGCTCCAACCTGCCAAAATGCCAGATTGCCCCTGGAGCTGGGAAGGTTTCCCTTTCCCTCCCACAGCTCCTCTTCTCCCTACTTCCCTCAGTCTTGTCTCCCTCTTTTCACCCTCCTTGGTGTTTTGCCATTTTTGCTTCTAGGTGTTTTTTCCCCACAGACCTGAAGTCATGCAGGCTTTCTGCAGGAATTAACTTTCTGATTTATGCTGTTAACAGCCAAATGATGGCTGTGGCAGTGGGAGCTCCTCCAGGCAGAGCACGACCAACCTTTCCAGCCCAGCTCTCACTCCTCTCCATAAGCCCACAGAAGGAACATGGTGTGCTGCACACGGAAATTTTACCTCACTTCTTTGCACATTTCTTTTACACACTGCCAGATTTCCACAGTCCTGGAAGTGATCATATTGAACGTTAATTAGAGAATGACTGATTATTAATATTGGGACCTTTATAGGATTTGTCCACACAGGCCCTGAAAACCCCGGAAACACCTGAAAGTGGTGTTTGGCCCCTCCCCACTCAGCAGCACAGCTCTGCACCTCACTCCTGGCTCCAGCCCCGTTTTTGGGTCCTGTTGCTCACCCCAGCCCTCTCCCCAGTCCACACGGTACAGCCACACTTGCCATCATCCTGGTTTCCATGGCAAACCCCCAGGAACGTGGGCTGGGAGGGAGCTGTGACACCTGACGTGGCTGGTCCGGGGCACTGGGGTGCAGAAGCAGAGCTCTGTGGGCAGGAGATGTGGGATTACTCACTGGGGAACCAGTTTGGCTCTTTAACCCAGCAGCATTGGCCACCTTGGTGATAATACTGCCTTCCCTCTCTTCACAGCTGTAGGGATAATTCTGGTACCTACCAGTACCAGTAATTCTCGCTGTGTCTTAACACTCAGAGCCTGTTAATAGGCTCAGATCTTGTGGAAGTGAAAACAGCCATCCCTGTTACCTCACAAATATCTGTGTGCACAGTGCTGGCTTGGAGGAGAGCAGGCTCAAGCCATGGGCAATCCTTCCATTTTATAAAGCACTTGTCCAATACAGCATCTGGCATTTCTTGGCTTTTCTCTTTTGTCTATTGAGGGGAAAAAAACCTTTTTCTCCTGCTCTACGTTAGCAGTTTTTTCAGTGGTCTGTTTTGTACAACACTTGCAACACCTGGCAGGTCCCGGGTTGGTCTCCTGAAGGTCTCCCAGTGGTGCAGACCCATTGCCTTTCCCTGCTGGGTGTGGAAGGAGCTCACTCTCCACAAGCATTTCCTTTCACTGTAGCAGAGGCACCAGGTCCTTGGCGCAGCCCACCCTCCATCCTGGTTCCACTTTCCATCACCTCCAGGAGGCACAGGACCCCAGGGATCTCCATGCCCCGTGCCATGGTGTGCCTACACAGAGCCTTGGCTGCCCTCCTTTCCTTTGCAACCTCTCTGCTTGATGTTCAGCCTCCCTTCCCTCTCTGCTTTCCGTTTCCTACCTCTTTGTTTCCCGCTGCCATCTCCTCAATCCAGCTGTCTGTTCCTAGGCTCTCATTTAAAGTAGGAGAGAGCCAAGAATCCTGTCCCAGGCACCTCTGCAGGAGTGGAGCTTGCAAGGCAAAGCACACACAGACACACACGGAGATGGGCCCCAGCTGGCTGCTAATGACCCTGCTGCATCCCTGGAACAGAGCTGCTGGGAAAGCCCAGCTCCCAGAGCTCTGTTTTCATAAGGTTATGGAAGAAATTAAGAGACCCAACTGGAACTTTCAAGAGCTGATGGGAAAAAAATAAATGAAATGAAGTGTGCCTGGAGTCACCCACTAGATCATTTAGAGGGATGATGGCCAAGAAGTGGAAAAATCAATTCCCTCCACAGGGCAAGGTTGGCTCATGCTCTTGGCAGCAAAGTCTGAGCAGGGGCTGCAGCCCATGATCCCAGACTGGAGGGGAGGGATATATGGCTCGACTTGAAGAAAGCTGCCTGGCATTTATGTGGTGCAGGAAAGTGAAGTTGCTTCAGATGCCTGTTTTGGGAGGCTGCCATGTGAGCAGCTCGGAGCTGTGCAGTGACTCACCATAAATCAGCTCCTCCATCTCCCTGACAAGCAGACCTCAGACACCCCAAAGTCCTGGCAACCCAAAGCTTAACCCGAAGACTGAGGGCTGCTGGCCCTGGTGCCAGCCTGATGCAATCTGTCCCACAGCTCACAGAGGTGGGGACAGGGGAGGTCTGGGCCAAAGAGCTGGCATGGGCAGAGCACGAGGTGAGCATTGCTGCATCCCTGACTCATCCCTGGGAGCCTCCTTGTCTGCACGCTGCTGGCCACCCCCTCCAACAACATCAGCACAGCAGCAGGAATGTCTGCAAAGTGTTTCACTGCTTGGGGCTGCTTTTCAGTGGCTGGGAGATCGTCCCTCAGCTGCATCACTTCAGAGCCAGTCACGTGGAATTCCTGGGGGGGTCAAGCAGACTTTGCACAGTTCTTTGCAGTACAATAAAAATTAGACTTTCTATGTTAACATTTTAAAAATGGCAGTCTTCATAAATAGCTAGATAATCTCTCAGATATATGACATTTTTTCTGTGATGTAGGTATTTTCTCGTAGTCGTTCTGTTTGTGCAGTGCTGTTTCCACTAATGGGCAGAAGAACATTTTCTCAACAGAAGAGATGAAAGAGTCTCTCAGCTTTTAGGGAGGTAGGCCAAAAAAACGCCACAGAATCCATGTGAAAAAGATGACAAAATCCTCCAGTAGCACTGAAAGTGTCTGATCGGCTCTGCCAGAATATTTGAAGCCAAGATGAAATGGGGACGTTTTTAACTAAGTTCCCAAAATTATGAGTATCTGAGTGTCACTTTTCCAGGGAGTCACACAGCTCTCCAGAGCGTTCTTACCATCTCCAAAACTCACAGGTCATGACCAGAGGAACTCAAAAGATTGGATGACAAATCATTACTGTCTGCCTTCAAATAACACATTTGTGGCTCTTCTTTTTGGTTGTCTCCTCTTTACTGAACCTGACTGTTCATCCATGTCAGGTACATAAGATTCCCTCTAGAACCTGGAGAGCCAGAAACTCTCCCTGAGGAAAATTGAACTGAGATTTTCATGCAATAAGACAATCCAATTTCCTGAGGAAACAGTAAACATTGTGGATTAATGGTATGGTGAGGAGAGAGGGCAGCGCTGAAGTAATGCAGAAAATGAAATGGAAGTAGCTTATGGGGGGAGGGAGTGCCTCATACAGAACTTGAATTTTATTTTACTTTTGGATTACTTCTCACTCCGCTTTCTCCAGCATCCATTTGATTGGACACAGCCCAGCTTTTCACCCCAGTGCTGGGTTTCAGCCCATGCCTCCCCTTCCCTCCTTTTCTTAGAGGTGGCCCCAGGCAAACCTTTTAGTGAGAAGCTTCTTCCAGAGGGCCTTTGTTTGAGGCTGGACCCTCTCCAGCCACACTCCAACACAGCTGAAGCCATGTCTCCTTCCTGGTCCTTCATCCTCCTCTTTCTCCTTTCCCTTTGTCTGAATGGATTTAACTGGATTCACACAATTTTTTCCCCTCCTAAGTCCTATCCTCTCACCCTCAGCTGCTTCCCCACAGGTGGACACTGGATGTGAAGGCTTTCCTCTGCTTGGACCTTAGCCCCTGCCTAAAGGATTCCAGTAGGCAAGAAGGAGGTTTTCAGACAAGAAACTGAGATCAGGAACAAGAAACTGAGATCAAGGAACTGAGATCAAGGACGTACAGAAATAAACACACAGAAATAAAGTGAAAGCCCAGGAGTCCTCCTCTAAAAAGGGCACAACGTTGTGCCCAGCTCTTTTCTCCAACGCCACACCTTTTTCCTGCACTTTTACTCATTTGTTTTCTCCTCTGTCCAGTGCTCTGCTCCCCACTCTCTGCCTGCCAGGGAGGAAGGGGCTCCACACTCTTCCCCCTGCCCCACTCAATCCAAGGGATGCAATCTCCCTTCAATTTGCCATCCAGCCCTTCTGCCAGCAGAACCACCAGCTCTCTGCCTCCCTCTGCCCAAGGAATTGTGCCCAGGGGCAGCAGCAAAGCCCCAGAGCCAGAATCACTCAGCAGCCAAACAGGATTCCTGCCGAGGAACCCAAGCCCTGCTTCCTCTGGAGCGTGTGAGCCCCTGACGCTGGGGAGAAAGCCAAAGGCAACACATCACTTTGTTCTCTTAATAAAATGGTGCTTTTGGTCTGTTTTACTTCTCCACACTGCTCTCCCCTCCTCCCAGCCGTGCCCCTCACGTTCCCAGGGTGAGTGACTGAGGCTGGAGCTGTGTTTGAAGAAGAGGAGCTGCTGGTCAGGGCAGTGCCTGGCTTGTGGGCAGGTCTGTGAGCACACCCATGTCTGGGAGAGTCTCTGCAAGGCTTGAAGGCAAAACCTGCACTAGGAACAGGCTTCCTTCCCCCTCAAACACACACCCCACTGAGACTGGGGGTGGCTCGGTGAGTTAAACATTGCCAGCGTGTCACAGCATCACGTTGTGACAAACATCACCATCAGCATTGCTGAATATTAATTTTAGGAATTCCCACTGAGTCCTCTGCAAGGATACAAACCTCCAGCAAGATTGGTATCCCAACTCTACCCAAGAGGAGCCCCACACTCTCCTCATGTCTTTGGAATCCAGTTTCTCTCCAGTGCTGCCTCTGCTGCTCCCTGGGTGCATCTGCTCTGTGTTTCTTAGGCCATGATCCCTTGGGAGCCTGCTGGCCTCAGAAACCAGCTCTGCCTCTCACTCCAAAGGTGAGGAGGTTTAAACTCGACCAAGTCCTCCTGAGACACAAAACCCATCACTCAGGATCACTTTGTGAAAGCATCCTGCCCTTGGCATCCCAGCCCAGCCTCCAGCACAAGCAGGAGCTGCTGCAAGGCAGCTCAGATACCTGCACAGGCAGAGCCCAGCAAAGGCTGCTCCAAAACACCCCAGGGTTTGACTCTGGGTGATCGAACTGTAATTCACAAAGTAATTGCTTGGGCAAACTTGCTTGAAAACAGACTCACACCACAGAATACTAAACTTGCATGGAAGGCACACAGAACTGCATAATTTTTTTTTTTTTTTTTTTTTTTTTTTTTTTTTTTTTTTTGAGGCCTAAAATATAAGGCCAGCAAGGCAGTTTATCACGGGGGTGTTTTTTGCTGTTGTTCCAAGCAGAACCCATTTATGTGGACAATTCCAACTGTGCTTGAAAAACAGAGACAGCAAAAACAATGCAGAAGGCAGCTCCTGATGTTTACAGAGATCATAAGGTGAATGTACCAGAGCTGCTAATCATACCTTTTGACTGCTTTTATGGGCCTGGGAAGCCTGAAAAAACTCTGTGTATGGGAACTAGTCTGTGTTTTGGAATAAGATTTCCCTTTTAATGACACAGAGGAATGACATTTAGATGCTGCTTTGACAGATGCATTATTTCATTAGAGGATTTCAAGCAGGCAAACAGGGGAGCTTTGTTTTCCCTGTTACTGTAAGGCTTACATCATCTGCAACCTTTCTACCAGGAGGTCTCATTTCAAATGACAGTGAATATTGTTCTGAGAAATGCATGTGTTAGTTCTGCTTCAGATGTTCACGGGATTTCATCCATTCTAGCTCCATTTCTAGGTGCTTTGATGGTGATGGATTTCACCCTCTGCAAAAGATTATTTGCTGACACCTGGGGTAAGTTTAGAGCTTCATGATATGCCTGACATATGGGATTTGTATGGGAATTTAATATATCTAATTTAGCTCTAACACAGGTATCTGTCCTAAACCAAACATCCTTGGGCTTCTCTGCCTGCATCCCAGATTTGTCAGTCACCCTGGTTCTGCCTTTTTGGGCTGGGGACATCTATTTTGAGAACTGCCACCGTGAAAATCAGAGCAAGGAAATGCAAAGGTTTCTATTTTTCTCTGCTTTCAGCAACTGCACAGATTTACAGGCAGACACACAAACCAGCTGTGGTAGTGGATCTCCCTTGGTGCCAAGCAAGTGAGCAAAATTTGGAAGAAAGAGTATGCTTTTGAGACATTTTTTGACCTTTTTTGTTCTTTTTTACCATATTTTCTTCCTTTCATATAACTGAAAAGCTGCAGACAGAGGGAGAGGGGAAGATTTTTTATAAAGACTTTTAACAGCAATGGCAAAATTGAATCCCATTGTTACCTCTCAGTATAAAACTAAACCAGCAGATTCTGCCACAGAAGGACACAACATTCAGCTGCTTCCAACCAGCTGACCTGAGCAATTTAAGAATAAAATTCAGAACCTGCTGTACTTAGTAAGCTGAAGCCTCACGTGGCCTGTGGTGAAATTGGGTGACTCAGAGTTGAATATAATACTCTGTCTTTGCAGCAGAAATAACAGCAGTGTGTTTGGTGGAAGATTCAGAGGGAACTCACCCCTTCCAAAGGTTCTGCCTGTGTCATTCAGCTGAGAGGGGCTGCCCACGCCAACCACCCTTCACATCACGGGGCAGAGAAGGTGAGAACTCAGACATTATTGATCACTTTGTTTCAACACACGGACTCAGGCTGCTGCTTCCAGTTCTGGCCCCCAACGCTGGAAGCAGCTGCTGGTTTCTGAATAACCCATGAAATTCAGACCACCTGTTCAGGGTTTAGGTACCAGATAAAACTGAAAATAACCCCAGCCTTGTAACAGCGTTCCAAAGTTCATTCTTACATGGCAGTACAAGTGAAGACCTTTTGGTGTCCTCCTCTGCTGAAACAAAAAAGTGGACCAAAGGGAATACAGTGGAAATATGGGTATTCTTCAGCTGCTTTGTAAGAGAAGGAGGGAGAGAAACCCTACCCCAGTATCATCACAAGGTGAAGAAAACATCCTCAAAATGCTCAGCAGTACAGCATCAAGAGACTTGGCACACATTTTTGTAGCTGATCTCCTGATGCAGGAGTTGAGTAGGACCCTGAAATATGCTGAAGGAAGTTTGGCTCTTGTACTCCCAGTTTACTCAATGTTTCACTGCAGCCAAAGGGTAACTGGTAGGCAGAGGAATTACAGAGGAAAAAAACCCAAAAAACCACCCCACACATCAACTAATTACAGCCTTATTCCAAACTGGAAAATAACCAAAAGAAAGGAGACAAAGGAGGAAACAACCAACACTTTATAACAACCCAGCTTATTAAACTCTTGGGCAGGGAGACACATAACCCTGATCACTGGACATGAGGCTGAATTGTACCAGCAGTGAAACCCTCCCCTTCCCTCTCCCCAGCCATAAGGATGACAGTCCCATTTTTAACTCAGCATGGCAGCAAACGTAGTCCAAGGTCCCCAGAGCAGCAGACACAACCCCCAGGAGCATCTGCAGTCCCTGCCCAGTCCCTGCAGGGCAGGACGTGTCCCCACCATCCCCCGGCTGGCTCAGCAGAGAGCAAAAAACCAAACCAGCCTTGCTCCAAGGTGAAAAGGCCACAGGTCAGCAATCAGAACATCCTATGAGGGGTTGGGACAAACCATGAAATAATCTAATCCAACCACTTACATAACACACAGGCCATAAATTTAGTCCAGACCACGGAACGCCACCGTTACCGATCCCGGGCCTCGTCGTTCAATGGAATTGAAATCAATCTTCCCCAAATTAATTCCGTATGAAAACCACCAGCCTCCATCAGCTTTAAACACCCTCAGATTTAATTCACACCATCTTACACCTGCCTAATCCCGAGCAGCACTTTTTGCACAAACAACCCCAGGCATCAGTGCTGCAGAAACCTTCTGGCTGCAACCAAAGAACCTCGGGCCTAAACACGAGCTCAGCCAGAGCCTGAGGCAGCACAGCACTGGCACAAACACACGTGGAGGATTCCCAGTGTTATTCTAAGGATGTTATGCCAGAAGCACATGCAATGATCTCCTTAAACGAATGGCAGAATCCCTTCTGGAATTTCCCTTACTAGCAAAACACACAGGATTAAGTCTTGCTGCACAGAGAGGGTTCACAGAACTCACAGGCAAAAGGAGCCTCAAAGCAACTTATGAACACCACACTGCTGTCCCTGCTACTTCTTTACCTTCTTCCCACCCTATAAACCCTTCCTACACACAGAGACAACCCCCCTGCAGCGTGCCCAGCAACAGCCAGGGCTTTCACAAAGATGTTCCCAAGGGAGGCTCCTGCTCCCCCCATCAGGCAGAACACAAACTGGGATTTGAGTCTCCCTTCTTTAATAAGGCACCCCAGCTATTATTTGCCTATTCCTAGGAGGCACCTCGGGCACATTTTGATCAGAAATTCTGTAACCAGAAGTTGTTTTCCTCTCCAATCAGTTTTTCCCCAGCACATTTGTGGTTTGGACATTGTATGTCAGGCAGAGACACAAAAACCCTCTCAAACATTTTAACAGAATCAAGACAATAAATGTTGGAGATGATCAGAGCTAGAGAGAAAGGATTAAGTTTTCCATGTCAATTCTATATATAATAAAGAGCAAGCAAAGCAGACAACAAAAAAAATCACCTTAAAAGTCACTGCAGGAGCCACACTCAGCCCCTGACTCAGGCAAATATCCCAGCAGGATATTGGTCTGTCCTTCCAACCAATAAATGGAGCATTTCTTCATGGAGATGTAAAAGAAAGTACTCAACACTTCTCTGTTTAGAATAGAATCTATTTTTATTCAACACAGGATGGTGAATGGATAAAATCCACAATAATCAGCATTAAAAAAACCAACAAACCAACCCTGCAGTCACATTTATATTTGGCTGTACCTACTGGTCACTCACATTTTTACATACAAAATTTTGTCAGTCTTGCCCATTTCCAGATTAACAGCTATAGACACCTGATACTAACAAAACACACAGTTTATTCACCATTTGGGGGACCTTTAGGGTTTTTTAAAAAAGAAAAACAAATCTTTATCTTTTTGTCCAACAAATTTGTAGCTGGGAGGAACTGAAATGTAATCTGTCATTACCCCATACCCGAGTCACTGCAGTGCAAAAGCTCTTCAAATAAATAAATAAATAACAGCAGCAGCCCCAACAAGTAAAACCCAAAACACACTAAAGTATCTTCAGAAATTCAACCAAAAAGCTTTTTAACATCAGACTTCAGCCCACAGGGAACAGCTTCTCAAAATCAGAGCGCAGCAGAGTTTGAACTGTTTCAGTAAACTAGTATAAAGCTCTACACATATTTTTGGGGAAGGGGATTGGAATCCCCAGCTAAAGTGGTCCTCCATCCATCCCTCCCTCCCCACACAGGCATTGAAGTTGGGCCAGGACAGCTGTTTTGGGGTTGCAGTGTTATTTCTGCCCCATCAGAGGCTGTTTCAGCAGTGCCCCAGGTTCAGCCTGGTTGAGTGAGGAGCAGTCTGACATTCCAGGAGGATGGGAGTCCTTTCAAGAATTGCTGCACAATTCTGTCACATTTAACCACAGCCCAAGCACAGATTTTTGAGCTCACATGTTGAGAATCCCCCCTGCTTTACTCAAAATGTGTGAGGTCAACCCCCCATCCAGGCAAGTGCAGGGACAGGACCCTCCCAGAGCTCCCTGCCAGGACTTGGCACCTTCCCTAAGTCCCTGTGGGTCTGAGGTCACCCCTGCACCTCTGCTCAGCAAAACAGCTAAAAATGAGCCCATTCTGACACTGCTCAGGTCATGCTGGATCAAACCAGTGGAACAACTCAAAGACTGAGCGGGTATGAAACAGCCCTGGAAATTAAGGGTTACCAGCAGCTGATTCCCTGAATATTTTGCAGGGCTTTTAAAGCGTTTTGCTAATCAAGTGTAAAGACTCTTGCACTGTCTCACAAAACTTAAGAGCAAGACAAAGGCCTAGAGCTTTAATAAATACAGTTAAGGACAACACACAGTTTAAATTACCTAATCTTTGTGATATAAGTATAAACACCCCATACAAAAAAAAGATTTCACTCTGTACATCTTAAAAAAAAAATAAAATCACAGAAACATTCTGTTTGCAAAGCAGACAACTGTACAAAGAAATGATATGTTCTGAAGACATTAAACCATCTATTTTCTAGGTAGCACTAGGTACTCAAATGTTCTCTTACAAACTACCACCCACACAGGTAATTTTTCTTCTCTGATATTTTGGCTTTACAGCTGAAACCCAGAGCCACTTGAGAGAGATTTCTGGATATTAAGGCCCAGATCTGATGATGACTTCCACGTGCACACACCAGCACTGAACCCAACAGAGACCCCTGTGCCAGGGGGCACCAAAGCAGCTCCACCTGCTCAGTCCTGTGGTGCTGAACACAGGACAGTTCACTGCTCTCTGCCACCCCAAAGAAACCCCTCTCACATCAGCCCAGCCTAGCAGAGCAGCACAATTCCATGATGTTATAATGCCCTGAAAAATCATTAGAGCCCCCACTGGAAATTCTGACTCATAAACTGCTTTCTCTTTGTTGCTTAGGACTCCTTTTTTTTTTGCATAATCCTAATGGAGGACTAACTTCCATCCAGAGGATCTGTGAAAACTGCTAACTGCAGTACACAGCAAGAGTAAATTCTATTTTATAACCTGGCAAAAGGCTGGATGCTGTCCTTGGGAAGCAGTACTGTAGCTAAAAACTAATAATACAGCTGGGTGATTATTGTCTGGGCAGTTTCAAATACTAACAGCAGCACATCTTAATAACCAGGTGATACTGTCCTCTATAAAGTGATGCTCTCAGTGTACACAAGATGACATAAGAGACACATACTTTGCTCACTGACACTGGGACAGTCACCCACAGACTGTTAAAATTTCAACCTCCTCCTGCTCCAGCTTTGATTGTTGGCAAATACACAGTTCATAGTTTCAATTAAAAACATCCTATCAAAAGCAATAAAAAAGGCACTTGGTATTTCTCTTTGGCTCAGTCGAGGCGTGCTGCTGAAACCTTCCCCAAGTCCCCATCTCTTCATCTGATGAACAGTTGCCATCCTGAGGTACTTTTTCATGTGCAAAAACCAGAGCTTCAGGGATTTACCAGCAGCGTGGCTCCCAGTAAACCAGCAAGGCTCCTCACCACACAGAGACTCTTCAAACACAGAACAAGGTGCCCCGTGGAGTTTGCTTTCCAGGGAAGAGCTCCATCCACTGGCACACTCCTTATCCCAGCTCTGGTCTCGTAGCTCAGTGCTCTTTGAACCTGGGGAGGAACAGCAACCAGGCAGGAAAAGCTGAGGTGTGAGGCAGAACAGACAGCAAAAGGCAGGATCCAGCCCCTGCTGTGCATTTTTCTGTTCTCTCCATTTTACTTCTCCAAAATTCTACAATCAAGGGGCTCAATTTAGATTTTGTGTATGGATTCAGTGGATTTGGTTTTTCCTCATTTCAAAATACTGTAAATTCAGAGTCACCCTTTTCTTTAAGGAGAACTTTGGGAAGAAGTTACATTTTAAACTGTTATTAAACACAGGGCAGGCAATTCCTCACCTGCACAATGAAACCCAAGGAGGATTAAATAATTGGGGAAAAAAACCAAACAAACAAGAGACTGGGACAGAGGTGTGTTTTCAGATATTTTTTGAAAGAAGATGTTCTAAAGGAAAATGTCCATGGTTTGAAAACATCAAACTGAGATTATTCTTTTGAAGCAGAATTAAACCAGACAGAAATGGATATACACAAACCTTAGCACATCCAGTGCATATTTAGGTATAATGGGACAAAGGTTGGAATTGATCTTGGTTGTCCTTTCCAACCATAATGATCAATTATGACTATAGATGGAAGGCTTAGAAATGTGTTTTCAAGGTGTTTTAGAGAGCAGCAGCCATACAAAACACTTACAGGGTGTGATCTGCATGACACTGAAGTTCCTTCTGGATAAGACGGAGTAAGAGCTGCAAAAACAATCACAAAGTCTCCTTTAGTATCATCCAGATAAACAAGAAGCAGAATTACTCATTGTTATTTGGAGAGTTTTCTCATTTGAAACATTACCCTGTAATGCTGAACTCGGTTTAAAAAAAATAAAGATTTACAGATGCTCAGTAATGTTTGGAAGAAGAGCTTTTACAATAAGCAGGCAAGAGGAAAATAATTTCCTTTTTGCATATAAGAGGTCAATTTCTTCCTAAAAACCACAATGGTTTTCTGGTTACTTTACCAGCAAATGTGTAAAGAAACCAGCAGAGGGACCCCGAGGCTTCAAGAAAACGTGTCAGAAAGAAATTTTGGAGTATGGAAGTATTTTAGCTGTTGTATGCAAAAACCACTGTGTGTGTGAAAAGCTTTAATCCCACAATTAGTCAAGGTGAGTACACACAGCCACGTTTGCTTGTCTGTGCAGCATCAGGGCTTCCAAGAGCTTTAAAAGGATTATTGAGATAGTAGCAGGAAAGTGATTTTACAAATACAATTTGATGGTTCTCATGTACATTAAAGACAGAATTGGAGCTTTCAGGGTTCCTCACTATTTCAGGTTATGTTATCCTCAGAATCTCACTATTGTAAATATAAGTTTGCTCACTGTTCTAAGGATGAGTGTTTGAAGAAGTTATCAGAGGCACAGAAGTGGCCAAGAATGACAGAACTGAACCCATCAGTTTAGGCTAAAGCCCCCTCCATGTATCCTTGGAGAAATAACATTTGAACACAGATATCCATATGCTGCACTGCAAAAACCAGGAAAAGCAGAACAGTTATGCAAAAAAGGATTTATTACAACTCCAGAGTCAAACCTCTCAAAACCAGAGCTTTGCAAAGGCATTTTGAGTGATTCTGCAAAGAAATTTGGCATTTTTTCATCTTAGTAACTGTAAGAGAAAAACAACAAGAACTTTATCTAGGAAAAATATGACAACCTCCCAAGCCTCACTCTGCAGCATGAAAAAACAAATACTGAAACCAGAACAAACCAGGATTTGCTGCTGTGCATAAAGCTGCTGACTACCAGTGGCAACACACTTCAGCTATTAACTTACCTAATATAGTTATTTAATTTCCAGATAATTACTCCTAAACATGAAAAAATCCCTTTTAAAGTTGAGGTTTAATTTGGATTTAGAAAAAAAAAGCCTCAGTTGTAACTCAAAGGCTTTCTGATTTTCTTGTGTCAGGAAGGGAATGGTCTGACACTCTCAGCTCCTCTGCAGGAGCCCAGAGCTCAGGGCTTTGGACCAAGCCACCACCTGTGTGCTCTTTTTTCCCCAAACATCTGCTCCTGGTTACTGTCAACAGCCAGGATTGCCAGTTCTTCACCTAACTTGGTACAGTTGTTCCAGGGCCCATCTGGAAAATGTGATGTATTAACTTTCAACAGCTCCATTATCAGGGTGATTTTGGTGATACAGAAATGTAGGAATACATTTTTTATGGCTTTGATAAACTGGCTGTAAAGAAAACAGAAGTGATTCTTCTGTGAGTGGAATCTCAGGCAATTTCTAGGTCTAAATATGAAGGTTTACTTGCCATCATGCCTGCTCTAAGCTGCTCAGCCAGCAATTAACAGCTGGGTATTTGCTCAGGAATTGAAGTGCATCAGAACTGATCTGCACTTTTGATTAAAATTAGATGAGAATTTCAAAATGAACAAATTTGCTGTTAGACTGAAAATCTCCTACACCACTGGAAGTCTAACACAACACAGAATATTGAAATGGCAAATTTGCATTTTGGGATAGTTTAGCACAGAGGAAATACACATTATCTGAATTTTTAGACTTACTAGCAAGGCACATGCATCTGCCACCATGAGCATGTAAAACACGTTGTTCCATCCAGAAGGGGAAATAAGGCCAGCCAGGAGAGGCCCCAAAGCTGCACCTAAAATATAATATTGGCATTATATTTTGGTATTTTATATTATATACTGCCAGAACTGTGAAGTGTAAGATTTACTGTACTGAAATGTAGTTATTCTGAATTAGAGTATCCATTTTTCCACCTAGTTAACTCAGTGCTACCTGATGTATGAAAAAAATCCCAGGAAGTGCAAAACATTACTGGTACAGATGGGAAGCTGGAAGACTTAGATGTGTGATAAACATCTGCCTTTGGCTCAATAAAATGCTCATCCAGTACTGAGCTGAATTTTACTCAGTTTTCCCTTCCACATGGAGGGCATAAATAAAATATCCCCCATCCCAGGACAGCCTGGTGCCATTTCCTTTTGCTGTCTGTGCCCAGTATCAGTTGATGCCTTAAGAGGCTACCTGGAACAGGGGCTGGACAGTGTTAAAGGAATAAAGTAGGGATTCATTAAAAGGCATTCAAAGGATTCACCTTGGCAGTGCCAGAGCCTGGCTGTGGCCACACCCAAGATGGACTCGGGGTCACGAGTTTTCACACTTTTGTAAGTTTTGGTCCATTTACATGTTGGGGTCAATTGTCCAATTACAGCTTCAGGTTATGCAGTCCCATCCTCCCAGATTGCTCTCCTCAGTTCGCTGTTGTTTGCACTTTTGGGGCCTGAAGCTGCAATGGTGTCCTTGGTTCTGGGGCTGGAAAAGGATTGTTTTGTGTAACTAAACTGTGAGGAGAGCTTGCTAACTCTTTATATAAAGTTCAGAGTTACATACTACTGAAAGCCAAAACTTAAGGCATCACAGTAATCCCCCCCTTCCTTCCACCCTCAGGTGTGGGACCACTGGAGGTTTCAGACAAAGTTTGTGCTATTCCCCATTTCCAAAACTGTTCTGAGTCCTGGCAAAATGTGACCTGAAGAGCTCAGTTTCTCAAAAATTCTTTGTTTTAACCAGTTACAGCTGGGGCAGGTGGCCCTGGCTTACCCACAGATCCCGTCCCGTCGATGATCGCCGTCACGGTGGACAAGGCCCTGGCGTTCCCTTTCAGGCTTTTATGGGTACCCTGGAGGGACAGAGATGGCTCAGACCCATCCTGAGCTGAGCTCTGGAAAAGCCCTGGTAACACCACCCATCTCCCACCCCTCCACATGGGATCTGTGCTGTGGAGATGCCTCAAGCACCTCGCAGTGTCAGCCCCTTGAACGAGGCTCAGGATGAAATGGGCATTCCTGGTGGTCACCTTGGTCTTGCCAACACCTCCAGGCCAGGGACAGGGCTCCAGAGGATTCTTGGGGATTTCTGCCCTGCTCCTTTTCCTTTGTTTAAAACATCCCTGCATTTAAGACAACAAGAGGACTTTTGCCTCTTGCTTGGTGCCCTAAAAAACCAACACATTACAAAACAAACTTCCAAAGTCTCCCTGCTGAGCAATGTTGATGTTTTCACATGGCATTTGTGACTTGGCTGACCTGATCCTGCTGGAAGTGCTGGCAGCTTAAGTACCTGGACTTTTTATTTTCACATACCTTTACTTCTGTAAAGGTCTGTGCCAGATATAACTTTCTGATGGGAATTAAATCACCAGCTCACACTTTACACAGGTACAGCCCCTCATTTAAAAATGCAAAATATAAAAGGGGACAAGGCACCTGTACAGAGGCCTGGCTTTGCATGCAAACTTCAGATTCAATCTGGGCTGTCACCCACAGTCCTGTGAGTGGTCAAGAATAATTTGGAAGCCTCTCACAAGCATGGCACTCATTCATACTAAAACACAAACTCTAAAACAAATCTCAGTGGCTGAGTTCAGCACTGCCCTTCCAGCTCCTTGCTCCTTTGCTCTGGGACAATGCAGCCCCTTCCCTGGTGACCCTGCAGAAGTCAAAGGGCTCTGTCTGGAGGCCAAATGTCACAGGGAAAGCCAAACTCACCAAGTCAGCAGACACAGCAGTGGTGATCAGGGCATAAGGGCCATTCACCAGGGCACCACTGATAAGCAGCATCACTGTTCCAAGTTAAAAAAAAAAGGAAAATGTGATTTGCATGAAAAGCTGTTCACCATAACAACAGGAGACATCACAGCCTATGGCTCTCAAGTGGTTTAACCCTTCCTTGGCTCCCCTGAGCCAATACAGAATTGGGACAGGAACAGAAAACCAGCATCCATCCCTCTCTCTTTTCAATGCTTACTCCATGATGTGAATTCTCAAACATACCAGAAGATGGGGCTGAGACTAAAAGCACTTCCCAGGGTCTTTACTGATCCTGGTAGGTCACAGAAAGGGGAGTATTTGACCAAACTGACCATGAGGGCAGGGGTTGCTCACAAGATACACCCACAAGTCCCTTCTCTCCTTGCACAGCACCAGAGGACCCTAGAAGTGAACAAGGCCTTCAGGCAGGTGAGACACCCCTGCCAGCACTTGTGTTTTCATTTCTGCTTTGAGGTAACAGAGAAAGCCACAGGTGAATTCAGCCTATTCAAGTAGAGTTAATGCTGCTGTCAAAAGTACTACAGGCAGTTTTTAAACATCTCTCACATTTGGCACAAGGGATATAAAAAAGCCTGTGCTGACACAACCAGCCCCAGAAAGAATAATGAGATTAACTAAATCTGTTCTCTTGCCACCCCTTACTCATTTCCTACCTTCCCACTTCAACCTGTAAAAAGCCTGCAAGATCAAATCTAAAGAATTTGATTCCATACTTCCTCCTCTAAGGAAAAGATAAAATAGAAAACAAAGGAAAAAAAAGGAAAGAGCATCAAAGGTCATAAATGCAAAGTTCATAGAAAGCTAGGCAGAATAATTTAAAAATACTCACCTACAGTAGCCTCAAGGCCCATTTTACTGACTGCAGAGAACATGTATAGCTGTAAAGACAATAAATAAAAACTCAGAATACCAATATATGGACTAATCCTGGGTTCCCCATTTGCCTCATGTTTACTACAAGATATCTTACTTGGTACTACATGAAAGTTCCAGGTTGTACTAAACCCTTTTAGGCCACAGTAGAATGATTGTTTGATTGGACACAGAAGGGAGACAAGGGGTAGGATTCCATTCCTCTATGCCCTTTCAGAAGGAAGGGCTGGGTTATGAGACCACTCAATTTTAAACTCTCCAACTGCAGCTTCAACACAGCACAGAATACAACTCATGAAACAGTCAAATAGAAATGTCTTTCTCATGTCCATCTGCTGGTTTTCCAACAGTTACAGCTCAGAAATTTTAGCCTTTGAGCAGCTAAAATTCTGGCTAACAACTGAACATCAAATTTTACAAGAGAGGAAAGCTTTCCATATATTCTGTAAGAAAAATTACATTAGACTTGTTTGCTTGTTTAGTAAACAAGCTTGCTAGCTTGTTTAGCCCCAATATCTGTACTTGCTCAACTTCTCATGCCAGTTTTTAATCTGGCCTGGACTCTTTACATCCAGGCTGGGAGATGCTGCCTGCAGACCTGTCAGGGAATGGTGGCACAGCCTCAGCCACAGCTGTGAGAGAGGGGCAGGCTCTTACTGTGGGTGCTGCAAGCAGCAACATCATCCCGCACGTTGAGGCCCTCTTCTCCAGCCTGTCTGAAATGAGACCTGCCAAGATCCCACCTGAAAGAACACACAGGTGTGAGGAAAACATTCAGTGTGTGTTTTGCATGACAGACATCAGTTTAATTTAACACAGCAGAACTCAATGGCTTTTAGTGCATAGTTACACAATTCACACAGCAACATCCTCATTAACCCAACCGGTTCTGACCTGAAGACAACAGAAGCAGACACTTGTTCCTCCTCACTATTTATTCCAAATATCCAAGGCAAAAAGCCTTTCACCAGGTGCCACATGGCCCTGCTGCTGGAGTTGTGGTCTCTTAATTCCTCACATGCAATAGAAAACTTGGTTCTCTGTCCATGTCCCACTGCAACCAGGGAAACAAACTAAACTGTCTGCACTGGCATGAAAATTTATTCAGTGGTCACCTTGAAAATTATAAAGGAATAGCCTAGTCCTTATTATTATTATGATCTCCCAATTTTATCACATACAGTTATGTAAGGCATCAAGAAAACAACAATCCAAACCACCTTGTGGCTATTAACCTTTGTGCCCAGGAAATCCCCAGCACTGAACAAACAGGGACAGCTCTCTGAAGTCAGACTGACAAAAGGAAGTATTTTGATGGGTGGTGACCAAGACTCATGGGCCAGAGCTGATGGAGATAAAAGATTCCATAATTTCACTATTCTGATCTGTACTGGACAGTATCACTGCCTGTGAAGGTATTTTACTAGATTTTCACTTTTCAACACAACTCTCAGCTCAGTAACTTTACTGCTACTCTTCTTCAGTAGAAATAATGTATATGAAGTATAAAATATGTAAGCTGTGTATTCCAGAGCCTTTCCTGAACTGGTGTGATCAAGAGTGAAATAACATTAGAACTCACCAAAGATCCCACCCACATCAAACAGTGTAGAAAGGTCCCCAGCTCTTTTGGCATCAAGATGCTCTGGTGAGAGAAGCAAAACATTTGTCTCATTTCTGGTATAAAACACACAAATCTCAGCAGTCTTGTAATGCCAGGACAAAGGCATCTTACAGCAGAATTCTTTATTCAGCTAATCCACAATAAGGTGACATTGTGTGAAAGAAATAAGAACAAAAGTAGCTATTCAGCAATACAGACTTTTGAATGCCATTACTGTCACTGGAAGAGACATTTTAGCACTTTTATAATCACAGAATTACAGAATGGTCTGGGTTGGAAGGGATCTTTAAAGGTCATCCAGTCTGACCCCTCTGCCATGAGCAAGGACATCTTCAATCAGACCAGGCTGCCCAGGGCTCCATCCAGCCTGAGCCTCAATGTTTCCAGGGATGGGGCATCCACAGGTTCTATGGGCAGCCTGTTGCAGCATTTCACCACCCTCATTGCAAAAAATTTCTCCTTTATATCTGGTCTAAATCAACCCTCTTTTAGTCTAAAATCACTACCCCTTCTCCTACCACAACAGACCTTGCTAAAAAGTTGGTCCATCTTGCACTCAGAAAGTATAAAAAAATCAAAACATCAGTACTGAACAGATAAAGAAACTAATTTACATTATTTTGTATATATTTTAATAGGACACTTCAATCATGAAAAATATTGTTAGAAAGTAAAACTTTTTAACTTGTTTGCAAGAGCCAAAGACACAGCATTTATGCCTGCAATTACTGAAGATAAGACAGACACTTCTGTTTGTTTTGAAAATGCCCTCTCATAACACTGAATTCATAAACCTGCCTGGTGACTTACACCTCCCCTGCTACTGCAGCAGAGAAAGCCTCTTTCAGAAGCAGTAATGTTTATTTTCTTATTTATTCCAAGCTCGTATTTGCAGAGACTTTGGCCATAATTCTGTACCCCCTTCCTGTAACACTCACCTACATTTGTGATGTAGAGGGGCAGCCAGAAGAGGAAAGTGTAGCTCACCAGCTTTGCAAACAGGAGACAAAGGGAGAACTCCACAACTCCCTGAGAGAATAATGAGAACAGGGAGTTAGTATCTTGACAGAGCTATTTGCTTTCACAGACCATTATGAAAATGGTTTCTAGGAAGCATTTAGGCTTTTCTTTTTCTCTCATGAACTCCCAAGAAGCATTCTTCCCCTGAGAGCACAAAGCTTGCACTCTGAGCAGACTGTGGTATTTTACTTACATGTTTCCTTTCAATTGTACTGAACTGCCTGAAGAGAGAACACTAAAATGGTACTGAATAACCTGAGCAGGGAACACAGACATGAACGTGAAGGATTTTATACTGTTTGGGACACCTGCATCACTCATTTCCCTTAAATAAAGTTGTTATACAGCATTATAGCAAGTTTGGACTGTGTTCCAGAGAAACTGGCATCTTTCTGTGCTCTTTATCTCCTTCCTTCAGATGGGTTCAAGATTTCTCCCTTATTGTCCAGCTCTGTAAAAAGCCAGTAAACCAGTCTGACACAGTTCAGATCAGAATGTGGTAGGAGCACATCACAGACTGAGCAGTGACCTGTTTAAAGCTCTGACTTGCTCCATCCTCTTTCCTGCTGAGCACATGAACGTGCATTCACTGCACAGAGCTGCAACTAAACTGCCAAATTAACCCATCTTCATTCCCTTCACCATCTGATAACTTCTCATTTGAAACCAGATCTCCTAAATCCCTGGTCTGGAGGGCTGCAGTTATCCTGAGGAACAGCACACACACTCCACATGCAGCTGTGACCCTTCCCAACAACAGGCAGGACAAACACCACAGGGTTTCAGAGATCCCAGGTGGCAGCAGCAGCAGCAATTTTGCACCCACTACTTCCACTCTGCCACAGGACCAGACTGAACACGATGAGAAGATGCAGGAATACAGTGGTTGGGTGCAGGATTTTTTTTACTCTACACATGGTCCAAATCAAGCTGCAAATAATCCTACTTCTGCATTCAGGCTTCAGGTTGAGAGGACAATCAAAAATGACAGGTTCTGACCTTGAGGAAACTTCCTTTCCTTTACCAGCAGTCCAAATGTTTGTGCTGCCTGGAACTTCTCAGACAAGAGATTTTAAGATTAAAGCTTTTTAAAACAATGCTGAGGAATGTAGAAAGGGGAGCCACAGAAGGAAGCTCTGACACACGGAAGTGCTTATGGACTCAGTTTGCTATTCCACCCTTAACAACTACATGCCATTAGGTTCAGCCAACTTTTAGAAGAGACTTTAGGACAGAAAAAATGATTTCAGTCAGAAGGGACCTACAGCAACCACCCTGTGCAACTGCCAGGCCCCTTCAGGGCTGACACGAGTTGAAACACGTTGATAAAGTCATTATCCAAATGCCTCTTGAACATCATCAGAGAGACATCAGCAGTTCTCTGTCCACCTTCCCTCCTCAGGAAGCTGCAGGGAGCAATGAGGTCCCCTGTCAGCCTCCTTTTCCCCAAATGAATCAAGCCCAAAGCCCCCTGCATGTCAAGACTGTGATGTGAAGTTAATATCCACTACCACTGCACCTAGAACTTCATGGAAATATGAATCCTGAGGAAAACTTAATTCTGAAGAGGAGCAGCACAGGCACTCACAGGTATCCTCAGGGCCCCAAGGAAGCTGATGGCTGATGTCCCATGCCTTCCTTCCCCAGGGGCCACAGTGCTGGAGCTCAGTGACACGCTGCAGTTCTCACTGTCAGTGAGCAAATGCTGCATCTCTGGATCCTGCAACGGCCCCCAGCAGCAGGTAAGAGAGAGAAAAGAACAAAGAAACAAAGTATATATCAAGAAATCAAACAGTTCCAAAATAATTTTTAAAACCAAGTACCTAATTTATCACAGAAAGTTACAGCTTTTAAAAATGTCTTGGTGTGGATATCCAGAGTATACAGAGAGAGCAGAGACTATACTCAGAATATCAGGTGGTATCTGGTTGTTTCTGTCTGAGTACATACAGTCCATAATAGAATCAAGTTTCTGTTTACTGAAAACCAATTTCAAGCAGCAAAACCTCCACATATTAAGAGTACATTCAGTGGTATAAAACAGTTTCCAATCTTCCCTCACCCCACTACATAAATGTGGTCTAATTAAAGCTGACAAGTGACTGAGTCCTACAACATTGTGTACAAGGAATTTCTGCAAGGATACATTTCTGTATAAAATCATGTATTATCTTCTTTCTGCACAAATACTAAGCCTGTTTTTCAGACTCTGTAACATCTTACTGACTGATCTAAGTACAGGCCACCTTTCCATGTGAATTATGGACAGTGAGTGCTTTATGTTAAGCAATCACTTACTTTTTTTTTCAAATCTGTTCCACTTGAGCATTGCAATCCCCAAATGATAAAATCCTGGAGTTCATCAGCATTGCCTAAGTTGTGAATTCTGAGTTTTCTTCCAGTATTAGGAAGGATTTTATTCCAAGAATTCCACTGGCTGCTAAGAATATTTGTGGAGCAAGTTACCACTCCACAAGAACAAGCCATCCCAGTGTAGCCAGGAGGGTTTATGTTATTTTTAATCCTCTACCAGACTGAACTCTCAGAATAGAACTGGAAATTTACATCTTACAGCTGTACATAGAAAAAAAAAATCAGGTATAAATAGACCTCAGTACTTCTTTTCCAGCTTGGAAAAAGGATGGGATGTAGCTATCCTCACTTTCAGTTGCTTGCTGAGAGGCTCCACCAAGCTGCACACCTTTCCTAGTTATGTATTCTACACACTGTCTTCTTTCTCCTAATTCTTCAGCTTCTCAACAAAGCCTCAGTGAAGAATTAAGCCTCAAATATATATCTGACTGTAGGCTAGAAAGGATATAACAACAGGCTGCTCCATTTCCAGTGCTTATTGCAAAGATGAAAACTTGGATTAATATTTGCTAAACTGACGGGGGAAGGAAAAATAAAAGTGCTGGAAAAATTCAATTCTGCTATTTTACACTCAGTGATTCTAAATAAATCCCGTTTTTAAAGAACACCATTTAGGAGAGGGCACCAGGGAACCATCTGGACACCTGAGTCCAGACACTCAGCACAGTTTTAGAAGCTGCCATGCAGCATCCAAAATTCTAGATGTGAATGTTAGATGGGATGCAGGACTTAGAGGAGTCCAGTGTCTGGGCTCAGGTGATAAAGCATTAACCAAAAGACAGAAAAAACATCTCGGGACCTTTGACATGGCACTGCAAAGCTAAGTCATGGCCCAGGAGTCACTCCATCATCATAAAAAATATTTATCTTCTGAATTACTGGAGCAACTTCAAAACTTGAACTATTTTAACAGCACCAATTCAAATCATAAGCAATTAAAGTTGTTTGTGGTTTTTTTTTGGTTGGGTTTTTTTTTTGTTGTTGTTTTGTTTTTTTTTTAAATGAGAGAGAGAGGAGAAAAAGGGAGAAGAAAAAAGGGTTAAGCAGTGAAGCTCCCCACTGGATTCTGGATGGTGTCTGAGTATCTCCTGCACAATCAGCACAGCAAACTCAGCCAGGACTGTCTGAGGCAATGCTGCCCATTCCTCAGACAAGCAGCCCTAAACCTGTTTTAGAAGAGTGGGTAAATATTGCAGTACAGGTAACAAAGTCCAAATAACTTATTTAAACTCATGCTGGAAACTTTTGTTGATGATTTGGGGGTTTTTATGCTGCACACAGCTAAAGGATAAATAAACCCAGCAGCTTGTGCTTGGCAGAGATGACGTTGTACAGCCTTGCCAGCTTGTCTCAGAGCATGATTAGGCATATGGCACACTCTGGATCTCTGGGGAAAGATTCATTATCCCACAGTTTTGTGTCATTTTTAAGAGGCCAACCTCACATAAGCAGCAATGAAGGCACAAAGGGATGCAGGTCACGCAGGCAAAAACACATTCTGCTTTCAATCACTGCAGATCCTGAGTATTTGCTTCCTTTTTACAGTAATTGCAGAGGTCAATGAAAACCCAGTCAAAGCTGCCATTCCAGTGTGCTTGGAGAACAACCCATAAATGCAGAACATCTGCTGTTTGTAGAGGCTCAAAAGCTGCCTGTGAAAGTGAGCTCCAAGTAACTGCAACACAACCCCTGTAAAAAGGGGAAGATGTTCAGCTTGGCCCTGACAGGAAAAAGATGTTCTTCTGTCACTGGCAGAAAATCAGGAAGCCCCAAAGAGCAACAAAGAAGGGGTTTTAATGATTTTGTTTGTTTCTTTTTAAACCTTGTTAAGATTCTGTATTACAAACACAGCCCAGCTGGCAGGGTGGAGAGAGAAGGGGGGATATTCCCAGGACTGCCAGCAATTCCCCCAGGTTCACTGTCCGTGCTGTCCCTCTGTCCTGCTCCCAAGGGACACCAGCCAGTGGGACAGGGGTACATTTTCCTCACCCTTTGCTAGGCAGACCCTTCACAGGGTGGCAGCAGAGTTAAAAAAGAAATGTCTGTCTACTGATTTGCTGATTATGTGGGGTTTTTTTAGCTTTGTCATCATGATTTACAATCACAGATTGGATGGGGCTGGAAAGGACTTGAAGATCACCCAGTTCCAACCCCCTTCCACTACCCCAGGTTGCTCTAAGCCCTGTCTAGCCTGGCCTTGGACACTTCCAGGGATGGGACAGCCACAGCTGCTCTGGGCCACTTCTTCCAGTGCCTCACCACCCTTTCTTCCTCACATTTACAAGAATCTCTTCCATTAATTCCATCTTGTCTAAAGACACCTGCTGATATTCCTACACCTCCCCTTACCTTCCAGCAGGTTGTGAAGTAACACTGACAAATGGTTTTTGGCTGGAGACTGTTGTTGGGCAGCTCAAAACAAAAATAATAAACTCAGTACAGAGGGGGTTTAAGCTGTATTGAAGTGTTTCCTTAGCAAAAATTTCAAAACTTTTTTACCAACGCTGATTATTCCACCCTGTGAATGCTCATTATTATTCTATGGGCAAAGGATAAAGAGAACAGGAAGTTTCTGTTTTCCTGGAAAAGTCTGAAAGAAGTTTAAAAAAAAAAAGTTATCCTCTCAGGATACAACGTGCCAAGTGTACTGAATACAAACACAAAATTTCAAATGGAAATTTTCAGTTCATGTCCATCATAAGATAAAATGGTATTTTGCCCACAAAATGGGCAAGTCCAGAATTCATTTTCTGGTGAGAAATAGCAGCCCTTAAGGTTACAAGTTTTAAGCAAGATTTTTGTGAATAATTGTGTATATTTAGAACTCTCCATCTCCACATATAATCTAAGTACAGACAGCTTTTGAAAGGAAAAGGGAGAGAAGTGAGGCTGCAAGGACAGGACACAATATACATAATTTAAATATTTCAAGTGGGTTGTCTTTAAACTATTTTGCAGTGCATTATTTTTGATGGAATTGTGTCAAGATCACAAAAAAAATAAATACCAATTGAGCAAACACTGCCTCATACAGCTCAGTCTGCATTATTTATGGCAGGTAATGCTTAGCTCCCTCATCTGAAATTACATTTGTGTGTGAAGATGGAAGCAGATTTCAGCATCATAAAAAAAGGAGCAATCTTTACAAACAGTAAATGTTTCATGCGAGCCTTAAGAAATCTCCTATGCTATTTTACAGCAGTATTTTATATTTTACCTGAGGTTTGCCATTTTCCTTAGCATTTAAGGCCGGCATCTGGATTCTGCACCGAGAGGCACCATTTAGGAAGGCTTTAGAACTCTAAAAAAAGAAAAACAAACACTATATTTTAGCTGCTTGGTTTTTTTTTAAGGATTACATTGGTGTCAGTCATCTCTCTGGAACAAGTTTTTGTGCATTGTAACATAAACATAACCCCAACTTGGAGCATCTTTAATTTGACAACTGTGTGGTTTGAGATTTTCAAGTTCTTACACAGACCTATGGCAATGGACATAAAATGCACTCACAAATTGATCTGCAGGCTCATTTCACACTGGTTTTATACAGAAGCAGCTGAATTCAGAGCACAGTCATGCCCCTCTCAAACATTAGCTGCTTTTTCCTCTACTGAACTTACTGACATTGCAAACTAAGTTTTTGCTCTTAAGCAGATGATTCCAGCAGCAACTACAGAAGTTTATTTCCTGAAAACCTTGATTTTTCACTTTCCTAATCCCTTTAAGAGGAAAGTTCATCCCTCTAGGTTACATTCTATAACACTACATTCTTTTGGCCCATAAATGCACTGAGTTCTTGTGGACAAGAGTATTGATGAGGAGTCTGAGCACCTCCAGCAAGTTCCAGAATTAAAAATGAGACAAAAAGCTACATTTTAGGCACCAGATGGACTTGCTTTTTATCCTTACTTATTAGCAAGTACATCCCTGTGTCAGTTCACACCAAACTGCATTCACTGGAAAACACCATTCTGAGATCTTTAGTCTAAAAAGATTTACCAGGGACATTCAGATTTGTCTGCTGAATTAAATACACAGCTCTAAAGTAGGTTTGCAGTCAGGTATGGACAACTTATTGCTAGTCCAAAAGAAGCACTGTGTATCCCTCAGGGATGAGATTTTTTTTAAAAAAAAAGAAGACAGAACAATAAAAATCCCCACAAATTCTGCCCCAAATAACCCCCTCCTCAAGCTCACCACCACAAATTAAAAAAGAATGCAAATCCTCACTGAACAATCCAGCTCAAAAATCAATCACTGGGTAATTCTTTCCCCCCCCCCAAAAAAAAATCAAGAGTGTGTATTTCAGTATTTTTTATACAAACTGCCCTTCATCAATCAAATCCTTCTAAGAAGAAAAAATACTTTTGATGGTAAACTGTGGTATTTCTGCAGCTCAGTACAGAGCTGAGGCACAAGCAGTCTTGGACATGCATTCCTCAAAATAAATCAGCAACACTCGAGCCCTCAGGGTCTGATAAAACAGATTTTTAAGTTTTATCTTACAGAAAATCTGGCTCTAGTCAAAAATCTGATTTACAGGAACCCACGGGAGAGAAAATCCATCACCTAGAGACAAGTCATCTACATTTTTCATCAGCAGCTCAGCAGAGGAAAAAATGAATGACTTTTTCATTTGACTGTCAAAAAATAAGATTTACTGTGGTAAGGAGAAAATGTCCAGGGAAAAGGACTAGACTGAGAGGCTGCATATTTAATACTTAGACTTCTTCCTCCTTTTCAGGAGATAAAAACTGCAGCCTGGCAATTTTTAAATGCACAATCACTTTGCAACAGGAGTTTAAAGGAGGGAAGTTTTCTGGGAATGCAAAGCCAGGACAAAGGAAGTTCCTAGAGTACAAAGGCAGGTTTGTATGAACTTGATGTAACTATGGGGGAAAAAAGACACAGGGAGGAAAGATGAGAAGTAATAAAATTAATTCTAAATCTCATTTCCCAAAGAGAAAAAAGAAGTTAAATCTCTTCTTTAGCTTTCATAAAGGAAGTGCAGCAATTCTGAATAAAGCCCACTGACTTCTCACTTGCATTTGTCAGAGGTACAGCCCTTTCAGAAAGTCAAGATTAAGCCTCCAATGCCAGCATTTAGAAGCACTTTATTGCCCTCAAGTATTTATTTGGAAACAAATTTCAGATGGGTGTATCAGAGCCAAGATGAATTCAGGCAAATGAAGCACAGCCCAGGAAACCAGAGAATAAAGAGAAAGAACCACACGCTCAAGGCTCTGTGCCTGACTCTCCATCTGTGGTTTTGGACAACTCAGTGAAATCAGATTACTCACCACTACAAACCCTGTGGAAATACTGGGCTCACGACCATGCTGCAAATAAACAGCAGACCAAATTCATCCAAGACTGACATCACACAGCCAGGACTGAGATCTCTCCACCTTAACAGAAACCCTAAGTCCTCTCCTCGTGCTGAGCATTTATTTTAGTGGTGCTTAAATTTAACTGGCCTCATTCTTCCACAATGAGATTTAGTTTTTAGCACCAGCCAGCAGAGCTGCCTGCACCTACCCAGGACATCTGGCCAAAATTGCCTGCCACAGCCTTATGAGAAAAGCAAGTGTGTACGTTTAATGCCTCAAAAAAAAAAAAAGATTTCTAACTATTTGCAAAAGCACGTAAGGTTGTTCAGGTTGTTACTGGAATGACTGAATGGAAAAAAAAGGACAGCAAGTATTTTACAGCTGCCAAATTCTATCCCTTGCACAACAAAGATGAAGTATTTTTTTCCCTATTTTACTACATCAACCTCCCTTCAATTAGCACTCACTTTTCTTTACAGTCAGAAACTGTCATCACCACATCTACATCTGGACATCTTGAACTCCTACCTAATTAATTTCCTTCATTTCAAAGGCCACTTTTCTGTGGTGAACAGAAGCTGTGAGCCCCTTCCACAAGGGTTTAGAATCCTTGCAGACCACTCAGGACTGAAGCATTCAAGCAGTTCCAATGACATAAAGCTCCCCAGGACAAGGGAAATCTCAACCTGAGAAGGGTCCAAGGCAAGTGGGGAAGCCCTGTTGTAAACTCCTCCCAGATTTCCAGATGTGAAATGGGAGTAGGGAAGGAAGAAGTGATGCCTTTTGCTCTGCAGGGTGGGGTTTCCAGGGAAACAGAAGGTCAAATGCATCTCACACAGTGAGAGTGAGCCTGGAGCAGTGACCCTGCTGCTGCATTACTGGGGACTGAGTCAAATGCTCCTCTTCTGTAACTGGGGGAAATAGCTCCTAAAATATTAAATTTTTGTTAAAAATATCATGGTAAGTAGATATTCCATGTCAGAATTTTCCAGACCAGCTCACTGAGACGTATGAGCAACATACTGTGCAGAGCTCTTTAGTTATGCTTTCCAGTGTATTTGAAACAAACAAATATTTATTTCCATAAGGCTTAACTGGATATTCTGTAAAAACAATGCTCTGAACTACATAAAAGCTAAAGAAAATGGGACTCTTAACAGCAGGAAGTGAAAGTCACTTAAAATATTCTCACACTTTACAGAAATTACTGCTAAGAAATGAAAGAGAAAAAAATGAAAAATACAGAGTGTAGTGTGAGCCCACCTTGTCTCACAGGAATGAAATAAGAATAGGAGTTCCACAGACCATCAAAATAATTCAGAAGCTTTATCAGAAGAGCTTCATACCAAGATAAAAAAAAACCATTAACTGGTAAAGAGGAGAGAACACAGACTAGAAAAGTTGCCTTCAGTCTCTACTCAAGAGAATTTGAAATGTAAAACTCGATCTGAAAACATTAGGTGGTAAAAAAAGAGCAATCAACCTTGTACAATCTACCTGTGAAACTGGCAAAGGACATGCATAGCTCACAGGAATCCACACGTACAGACACTTTCCTTGGGGGATTCCCTTGGGACTTTCACCAACAGCCCTGATTTGCCCTCAGACATGGGAAACCTCGTGGCCTGCTCTGCCAGTCCCCACTACTATTCCAGAAAAATACTTGGAAACGGGGCAGACCTGACTGCCCAAGGGTTCCTGGGAGCCTGGAGCAAGAACTGCTCCAGATTTTGGCTGCAGTAGAGACAAACAGAGCAGAGTCTCAGGGAACATGAAACAAGATCAACCTGTGAGCACAATCCTGAACAAAACTGGGCCAGGAATGACATCCTGTTAGGAGAAGTTAAACACAGCTGGTCTTCCTAATGCTCTGTCTGTTCCCTCTCCTTGCTTTTTACTCCTCTCCAATTCCATTTGGATTGCCTTCCTCTTCATGAGGCAGAAAAGGAATCATCTCATACAGTAACTCAGGATTTCCTAGGGAAATCTTTCCACCATGGACACAACTTCCTAAAATATTTAATTCTGAGCACACAAAACACCCAACAAAGATGCTCAGGAAGACTGAAGAAAATTAAGAAAACTCAAGAAAAAACAAAAAAAAAAAAGATGAACAGTTTTTACTTGGTTTACTGTAAGATCAAATGTTCCAAAACAAATAAATTCACCTCTTGATTCATTTACTTTGAGAGAAAATAAGCTCCTGGTTTACCAGTGGAGCACAGAAGACCAATCATTGCCTGAAGCACAGGATCAGTTACAAGAGCCTGGCACAAAGAGCCACACAGACAATGAGATTCACAGAACCATCTTAATAACTGTCTATTAGGAGGCAAAAATCAAAGAAGAAAACACATTTACTTACACTGGACGGTGTACAGGAGCAACTGACATCTTTAGGATCTGAAATAAAATACCACACACAGCTAATAGTGAAAACAAGCCTAAGAAATCTCTTTCAAATAGTGTAACTTACTGACAATAAACTGACAGTACAGATAGAAAGTGCTACTCTGGCAGTCCAGCTAGTTACAGAATTCTAGTTATATCTGCCAAAAATTACTTCCTGAGACAGGACAGTTACAGTAAAACAAGCATTCTCTGAGTCTGCAGAGGGACAGGATGGGGCATTCCTCTTTACTTTCTCATTTAAAGTGTCAAAACCTGCTCCATCAGCTGCCTCCTGTGACTGATGGCACAGAGGATGGATGGTGTGGGTTGACTGGTAGCACAGGACATGCACTGCAGCCAGCTGGGACCTTCTGCCAAGACACAGTGACACCACTGATCAACACAGGGAGCTAACGATGGGACAGTGGGCTGAATTCTGTCAGGGGAGCTGGGGAGGGGTCTGGGGCACACACCAGATGAGGAACAGCTGAGGGGGCTCAGCCTGGAGAAAAGGGGGCTCAGGGGTGTTTTATTTCTCTCTGGAATTCCCTGACAGGAGGGGGCATCTGGGGGGGTGGGGCTCTGCTCCAGGGAACAGGGACAGGAGGAGAGGGAACGGCCTCTCCAGGGCCAGGGCAGGCTCAGCTTGGACACCAGGAGGGATTTCTTCACTGAAAGAATTGTTAAATACTGGAAGGTATTTAAACCTCCCTCCAAACAGGGAGGTTTGGAGTCCCCATGGTGGTGCCCAAGGAAGGCCTGGACGTGGCACGCAGAGCTCTGGGCTGGGGACAAGGTGGGCATTGGTCAGAGTTGGACTCGATGGCCTTGGAGGGCTTTTCCAACCTCAGTGATTCTGTGATTCTGAGTGGATAAGCTCTTTGAAGGCACACAGGCTCTTCTCCATCCAGTGCTCTGGGAAGGAGCTCTCTAAGTATGGGCACAGCTCGAGGAACATGAGCCCTCCATGGCTGTGTCCCACTGAAGCACTCACGTTCAATAAGGAACAGGAAACAAACAACCCCCATGACAGCCACGATGACCCCAGGCACCACAAAGGAGAGACCCCAGCACGTGGACACCCAGTAAGCAGCAATCAAGGATCCCAAGATATTCCCCACTGAAGTGTGCGAATTCCAGACTCCCATGATCAAACCTCTCCTGCATTAAAAAAAGAGAAAACAAAACACAAAACCCCACAAACATTCATTACAAGTGTTAATCTCTTGAGAAAAGGGTATCAGAATGGCTGTGCATCTGTGGTGTCAGTGAAATGTATCTCATGGTTCTTTAACTGATCATTTATTTATGCTACAATCTCCATCTGGCAGTTTCAAGGCACCTAAATATTAATAAAACAGTTGTAAATACTCTGTGCATGACAGCATTTATCCTGCACTTACTGCCACTTAAAAACACCACTAGGGCTTGCTTATTTCTGGATAGTTTCTTTGATTAAACAAATATGCTGGTGTTGTGTAGCATGTGGACACCAAGCCTGATGCTTTTGGGAATAAAAATCCTCCTGCAAACACATTGCACCAATAATCTGAAGCTTGCAGGACATGTCAGACTTGTCATGCAGAAGAAAACAAACTGTACAGGATATGTGGAGCAAATTCAGTATTTTCTGATCCCATTTTGCACTTGCTGGGCTCTGGCAGAAGATGACACCTGCACAAGCTTGGCTAAAACACACATCAGGCTCCTGTCTGCCTGGAAATCCCAGATTAGAGCTGCTGCACATCAGCTCCATCTGAGCCAAGGTAAAGCACAAAAATCCCACAGAAGTCATGACAGCAGGGATTTATTTTCCCTTTTAAGTCATGGGAAAACTGCCTTGCCCTCAGCAGGATTTTACCTGGAGCAGCCTAACTTGAACAGCCCCGAATCTTTCCCACAGCCTGAAGACAAGGTCTAAGAGGTCTGCTCATGCTTCATGGAATTATAGCAGAGTGAAAACAAGGACCAGGTCACTGACATTTAAACCAGAGCCCTACTCACCAGCCCACTGTGTGGCATCCTAAAAGGAAAGGATGGTGCTTTTGCACAAAGCAAAGCCTGAATAAATGTATTTATTTTGCACAGACTCCCCAGTCTTGTTCAGTATTATATGACAGTTACCATTCTAAATTTCCTAATGGAAAATTAGTTTGAGGCTGCATCTTTTTAACTATCCTGTGGTTTATATAAAAATCAAATACTGCATTTCAGTACATCCTTCTCAGGAACTGATTAACAGTAATGCTCTACATATACAAAGGATGGTACCACAGCAGCATTTTTATATGCTACATGCATCAACCATTATCAGAGCCAGCGGGTTTGGCATGCAGCTCTTGCAAAATTTATGGAAAATTACTGTATGGTGTGACAAAATAAACATCACGAGTGATCTCTGTGCAGGATTAGGATAGAAAAAATAAACAACCCAAGCAGATGATTTAAAGAAGGTGATAAAAGAAAGGTTAAATCAGTTGCCGTATGTATTTTGTCTTCTAAATTAAATTTTCAAGTTTATGTGAGTGTGTTATAAAAAAAGACATTACACAAAGGTATTTTTTACAGTTACGCCCTGACAACTGTTTTGAAACACAAATGAAAACACAGGAAATTTCACATTAAAATGGCATAATAACAGCCTTTACTAAGAGTAGTTTTAGACTGTTTATATTTGCAAGAATTATTCTAATACAATCTTGAAATAATTCATCTGGAAAAGAGCTACCACAGAAGACTGCTTTGACATGAGGGAGATCGTGTCAAGCCCATATATAAATTAGCAGCACAACAAAGGAAGCTCCTCTCAAAATTCTAACTGCTTTGTTTCCTCTCAAAAAGAACCAAAAACCACAGAAGCCTAAGGAAGACATTTAAATAGATTGTAATATCACAGAATGTATTTATCTGTACTTCCAAACCTTTGGATTATGGATCATTTACCTTCCTTTTCCAAACCAGTTGCCAATACATGTAACGACACTCGGCCAGCCAGTGGTTTGCACCAACCCATTAGCTATCTGAAAGTATATAAAAAAATAATAAATTAACATTCCCTGTCATAAATCAGGTTCCTGCACAATTCCTGCCGAGTGCTGCATTGGGAAAAGGAAGTCTACACAAATGCTTTGAATTTAGAAAGTTAGTGGGGAGTTTTGAAAGCATTTGTTTTCCCCCCAAGAATAAACCAGTTACAAAGTTTTGCAGAGATTCTTCCCTCTACCTCCACCTCTATGATTAGTTTATGATTTACATCACAGAATACTGTAATTCAGTCACATGTTTACCAAAAATCACACTGCTCTGAGCTGAACAGAGAAGTGAATTCCCCACACTCAAGCAGCAGCATAACACTTTTCTCAACTTGAGCATATGGCAAAGCATGTTTGCAATCAAATAAAGCAGAAAAAAGACAACTTTAGGGGAGACTGGATAACTTTAAAATGCTTAACAGACATCTGTAAATAAACTGAGAGGAGGAATTTAATTTAATATATTCAGGGTGAAGTAAGAACTATTTCAGCCTCCACATTGCACAGAACTAACTCATTTCAACTCCTAGAAAGCTCCCTCTCTACAACTGCACCATAACACAAATATCACAAGACAAAACCTCACATGTACAATGAGCATTTTAACATGAAACAAAAACCAACCTCACTCTACCCAACAAAAAAAAACAATGGGGCTGGTGGTGTGAGACCACCCTTGGAGTTACAGGGCTCACTGACCACATCCCACAGTCAGCTGAACCCTACAGGAGGCATTTCCTGGCCTGGAAAACACCTGATCCCAGTGGGCTGGGGCAGTGACAGATTAACTGTGACAAGGTTACAGAATGCTGTGCCCAGGTTAGTATCTCTGCATGCCACCTTGCTCACTGCCATGCAGATGTGCCAGGGGTGACAGTGGTACTGCAACAACCCAGAAAGCAGCAGGGCAAGGTGCAGACCTGTCCAAAATGGCCCCAGTGCCAACCCTACCCTGGTCCTGACCTAAATTCTGCTCTGGCCAATGGTAAAAACTCTTGGGACACCTGATGAGAGCTCTGAAAAACCTCCCACAGTGAATCTCCTTACATAAGCTGCCTGTTTCCAGCCACACCAGTGTGGGAGACTGCTCATCATTAGCAGTGAAAATGGAATTTTCCTGCAGAGAAAGCCAGGATGTGTCACTCAGCTCTTGGCAGACTGACAGAAGTAAACATGCTTGTTTTAAAACTCATCTGCATTTAAGCTTGCAAAGATTTGATCGCTGATTTGACACAGAGCGAAACACATTAATTTGCTTTCAAAGATTTCTTCCACTAAAATAAACCCCCACCATTTTTCAAAAATAAAGCCTGGGGGTATCCACTCTATCACTTCTGCCTGTCATCAACAAGATATTCCAGCATTTACATCCTCCCACCCAACCACTCACCACCGTGTGCAAGTGAAAAACCCCCACTATTACCCTAAAGAGCACCATGGGAGGAACTCTGAGTGTCTAAATTAACACTGTGCCTACCTGGGCCATTATGTAAAACCACAGATTATGCACATTATAGAAATAACCCAATCCAAACATTGCAGTGAAGAGACCACTGGCGAGCATCCCCCCTGCCAGATAGTACCGGATGGGCAGCCGCTCTCCGATGAGCCCACTGGGAACAGGGGAGGAAATGAAGAGAAAAGGCATAATTAAAAATGAGATCACACCCCAAAAGCCTTCACAAATGAAGAATATTTTGTGTTGTTTAATTCTGGTTGAGGAGAAACTCTACCAGTAACTGCTGGTTGCCTTCGCAGCAGCAAAAGAGCAATTTTTTAGCACTTGACAGGGGAAGAAAAAACCCCAACAAAACATTTCAAGTTCATTAATTGTTAAGTTCTGACATCTGCACAAAAATCTTTCAGGGAAATACTCATCTGGAGCACATTTTTCCAAAACATATGTCTCCAGCCACTGGAAGTGAGACTTTTCTCCCTTGCTAATGACTCAAGTCATGAAGGTTCTGGCTTTAGTCAATAAAAAGAAGCATCTCCAAACAGCAGCTAAGACTGCACACTTTAAGATGGGTTTGGTATTATTTTTAGGAGGTGTCTGCTCCCATTCTTTGACTAAAGAAAGCCAGGACAATAATTTTAACCCAATTTGGAGACTGACTGAAGATTGATTGACTGATTGATTTACATTCTAGATGAAAAAAAGACAGTCTAGACTTCAATCTGGAAAATATTCCTGCACAAGGCAGTCAAGACTGGTGCAGGTAAAAAGCTTTCAAAGTATCAGAGATTGATACCACTGGGGCTCAGAATCATGTTGGTTTTTTTCCCCTCAGCAATCAATTTCTCACTCTCCATCAGAACCTCTGCAGCAGGAAAGCACAATATCACAGAAGTCACACAGCCTCATAAATAAAGAGTGGGGTTTTACCTTAAATACATTCCAACTGCATATGCACACAAAAATGAGTAATCCAGTGCTCCCAGTAGCTGTTTGTAGTTGCTCTTATCTAAGAATAATTTTCAAAACAAATTATCACTTTAAAGGTACTAATTATTTCCCAACCATTTTTACATATAACAAGAAAAATGTCAGTGAATGTGCACTAGCATTCAATTTTCAATAGGCACATTTAGACTTCAGCAAACATTTTGCCCATGTTTTATTTAACAAAAAAATACCCTTCTGCCTCTAACATATTAAGAAACTATTGGCAGGCCTGTTCTAAACTCTGCCTTATTTAAAACAGCATTTTGGAAGAGAAGAAGTGTCAGTTATTAGCAAGGTGCCCTTTTCTTAGAAGGCCTTAGGCAAAAGAAAATTCAAAATCCAATTTAACAGACTTGATTAAAAGTGGTAAGATGAGTTGCAAAAGCATGTCAAAATCAGTCAAAATGGCTTAAAAAAAACCCCAACATCATCATAGAAGCTTTTAAACAATCAGCTTAATATGTTGGGTTTTTTAAATAGGTAAAGCTTTTTGCATTTCGTTTTCCAACTATTCACAAAGCACAGACAAGTTCTGCTTTAAAAACCCCACAGTTCTGCCCTGTAGAGCAAACAACCATAATCACACCTAAATGGGAACTGCAGACAGGATGGAGGGAGCACAGGGGCTCCACCCTGGTGGAAACACCAAGTCAGCTCTCAAGGGACCTGAGCTCAAAGCTAGACAGTTTGTGTATTTATTTGCAATAAATTGCCACAATTGCTATTGGCTTTGAGCATGGAGTCACAGATATTAAAGCAAATTCCCTACTTCAGTGTCACTCCCAGCTTTGCCAGAAAGACACCTGAAAGAACAAGTCTAGGGTGCCATTCCAAAGGGGCAGCTTGGCAATAAAGTCCGTGGAAAAAGGAGGACATTTGGGCTGAAAAGTTTCCACTTAAAAAGTCAAACAATATTTCAGACAAACAAACTCAATTCCCCCTTGATCAAGGGACAAGAAACACGCCCCAGGTTTAAGTGCATGCCACCTGGGGGATTGAATTTTTCAGTATATCGTGCAGCAGGAGTTACTGGATTTTGTCCACAGAAACCCCAGAGCTCAGATCTTTAATTATCTTTGAAGAGCAGGACTTTTTTTCATTGCTAATTCAAGACTAATTAGAATGTATGGCTACACAGACTGGGGTGGACTGGCACAGTGACAGAATGGACTAATTTGTTCCACTGATGTTTCTGGTAGCAATAAAAGTGTCAAGGAATGATTCAAAGTCTCATTTAAAGTCAAATACGATTAAACTAAAATTTAATTGTTCAGTAGGCAAATATTTTTTTTCTATTCAAGTGAAAGGCCAGGTTCATAAACTATCCAGTAAGTTGTCAAGTCTCTCCTGCAATAAAGTCTCCCCTTTTTTGTCATTAAAATGGAGACAAATATATTTCTTCAGGCAGACAAGGACTCTGCAAAGTTCCAATTTAGATAAGCACCAAGCAATTTCACTTAAAAGATTGCTTGAATTAAACAAGCAGAAAATGATAATGATTGATTTAATTCTTCTCCCTTTTTTCCTAAGTAGACATGCTAAAGACAAAACCCATTTTCTGACTGAAAACTGATCTACTGAAACCACATCTTAGCTATAGCAAGTAAAACAATATCACTTGTTTCAGTGACTTTAAGTAGCAAAAAAATCATAAGGTAAGTCACAACTCCACTTTCTTTAGAGGAATTAGTGAGGACATGGAAAACAAACCACCCCTTCCATGCACATCCCTCACGTGTGAAGAAGCAAAGAATCTAATTATGAATATCAGCTCATCATTAGGAAAGAAAGATACAAACCCAAAAAACCCAAGCCTTACCAAATGGCTCCCATCCACACTGAGAGGCATTAAATGGCTTTTTGACAGGCTGGATCTGGGCAGCATATTCTTTGTAGGAGTCAAGTTCAACCTGACTTGCACAATGCTTATGCAGCTCTCCCTGAAACAGAAAGGACATTTGAAATTGGAAAATTCACTTCCAAACTGGGGACTGATAACTGTCCTACAGCAAGAAATTTAATAATTCTAGATTTATATGTACCTGTGTCAAACCTACCAAAATCATTAAAATTGTTGGCCCTTATTAATTGCTAGGTATTTTGCTGGGTGAAGCCACCATGACATGGAAGAGCAATGACATGGTTAGAAAAAACATCCTCCAGTAAACTGCTCTTTCTGACAGTGAAAATCTTTGAACTTCTGCAGTAACATCAAGTACTTTGCCCACTGTTTCTCATCAGTTTCACACAATGCAGCACTGGGGGATTTGGTTTGTGCTTGGCAAGTTATAAACACTGAAGATTAAACAAACCCAGATTTAGAGAATTTGTGTCATCAGCTTCACTGGGAACAGACACAAGGGTACAGACAAAGATGACCACGATGCTCAACAGTACTGGGAATGCTCTGGTAAATGCCAGTGGAATGTTCAACTCAATTATGTGCAACTTTTCTCAACTATAAGAATGCAAACCTCTCAAATATCTCCAATTAGATTAATTCATGATATTATACATAATGTATTATATTATACATAATGTATACATGTATTATACATAACACATGAATTCAGTGTAGGCACAGCTGCTTCCAGCCCAAAACCCAGACTTACATGCAATGTTCTAGGTGTGGTCTCTCCTAAGTTTATCAAGCAAATATCACTGTGTGCCAGCTTTATCAGTCTTTCATCTTGAAAGCATTTCAAGTTAAAGGTTAACCCTGCCTTTCAGGACAGGAAATACTGAAAAAGACAACGACGTCCGTGTCTGGCAGGAGCAGGAGGATGTTTAAACAAGGTCACCACCTCTCTTACCTTCACTATACTGATAGGTTTCCTTGACAGATGGAAGCTGGCATACAGCAGGAAAGTGAGAGAGAAAATGAAAGCTCTATACCTACAATACAAAAGAAAGAAGTGAAAATAATTTTATTTGGATTTTCTTTTAGCACCAAGTTACACAAAACCATTACATAAGTCACTGATAATACTGGAATAGTGGAAGACAACTTTTTTGAGTTCTCCAGCAGCCTGAAGAACCCTCCCAGTTATGCTCTGATGTGGCCTCGGGAGGGAGCCTGGTGGCACAGGGGAACAGGCAGGACAATGTGGCCCTGAGCCCACAGAGCTGACCTGCCTGGTGTGCAACCCTCCTTTGGGGGCTACTAAATATCAAAATTATTAAATATCAGCTCAACACGCTGCTAGTCAGACTCCACACCTCCCTCGTTGGGTTTTGTGCTATTGCTAGGACATAAGTGATGGCTCTCTTCATTGTCAGTTTGGACAATTCCTTGTTTTCCTACTGCTTTTAGGATTTTACTTTACTTCTGCCTTCCTCTAACAATAGAAATCAGACACTTCCAGGGATGGACAATGGGACTGACTGAAGCACATGAACAGAACTGAGCAGCTTTGGGATTGGGAAGGAATTCTCCTTTGTGCCTCACTGGGATCCTTGGGTCTTTCTCTACAGTTCAGCTGAATTAAAAGGGCATCTTAATTTCACTGTCACTGCAAGCATTAAACAAAGATAATAATCTGATCTATTCTATTCCCTATCTGTAGTTTCAGCTGTTTAAGGAGAGTATTTTGTGATTTGTGCTTTTAAAAGTACCCAAAGTGTGTCTCCTGGCTCCTTCTAGCCTTGATCTTAAAATTAGCATCTGTAAATGTAAGCATATATATGCATACAAATATCTGATATCACACTGCCTACTACAGTCCCTGATTTTTAATTAACCTTTTTCAGTAACTTTTTGCCTTATAAACTTTTGCATAACCAGGATCTTGTTTTATAATTCTGGCATATTTAGAGGAAAAAGAGTCATCCCACGAGCAGTTATTCACCCTCACGACTGATAAAACTGTGAGTTATTCACCCTCACAAGAGATAAAACTGAAATTACTTTGTTCCTGCTGCTCAACTAGTGAAAATGTCATAAAATGGCTCAGATGGAACATGCATGGTCTTTCATTTGTTATTTTTTTGTTATTCACACACAATTGACTCAGTATTCTATCTCAGGAACCACAGGAACTGATGCCATAAAACTTGCAGGATCAGTTTTCCTAAAGCAAGGAGGATTTGATTTTTGTTTGGTTTTGCTGGGGGGCTTTGATGGTTTTTGTTTTATTTTTTTAATATTGCAGTAGCAAGAACTAAAACCATAATTGTACAAGTCTGTATCACACATCAAATTATTGGGGAGAACATACTCTTCTGACTAAGAAAAGAAAGCTAATCTTGAGCACTCCTCCTACCTAGGATCTCGAAAATGCAGTTTATTCTTTCAAATACATACCTTGCACAGAAAAGGACAAAAGGCTTTATTCTCTACCACACTTGACTACTAAGGGTTTGTCTGGGTTTCCCAGCAAAGTATCTCACTGTTTAAATGCCAGCAATATTTATTTATCATACAACTGGCTATACGTTCTTCCCATATCCATTAAGCAATGAAAAAGCAAAAATTCTGAGCAAGGCAAGAGATACAAACTCCCACTGTCCACAGCAAGGATCACCACCAACACTTCAAGACTTACCACTGATCTCGTGAGAATGAAGTGATGAAGCGAATCCCCGGAGGAAGCTGAGCCATCTACACTACAGCTGGCACCAGATTTCAGGTGACACAGTTATGTACCTGTGGCAGCGTTATTTGTCCTTCTGGAAGTGTAACAAAGATCCTCCAAAGCCTCTGGATCCCACAAATGTGGAGTATCTGCTGCTGGGCTGATCTCCCTGCAGGCTTTTTTTCCCTTCTACCTTCAGCCACGACGTGGCAAATTCTTCACTCTGCCTTTGTTTACTGCTGATCTTCAAATAGAGAAGCTGGTAAGTAAATAGTCTGGTCGAGTTATTGGGATATTTTCTAATCATAACATTTGAATCAGCAATTATCCATTTCAGAGGCAAGTAATTAACATCACTAAACTTCACGTCAAAAATGCAGTGGAGAATTTTAAGCCTATATAAATTGCAGCCTTCTCTGATTTTTATAATTTATTTTGAGAGCTTGGCATGGTACAAAGCAGCAGAGACACAAAGGAAAGATGCACTCAGAACTTGATCCAAAGCCAGCTTACATCAAAACACTCCACTTTTGTCCCAGAATGACTACAAACAGGCAACTCCCCAGCTCACAAAGATCTGTTTGAGCACATCAGGAACATTCATGAGCTTGCAATTTGTTCAGAAATGGCTGTAGTGTTTCCAGCCTGGAATGAGAGACTCCTCCAGCTTGAGAGTGGGTGCTGCTAAACAATGCTGCCGGCAAGGCTTGACCAGCACTCCCACCCCATTTCCCTGACCCAGTACCAGCACTGCACAAAGCTCCACATCATCAGAAAGCCTTGGAAAAGGAAAAACCAAGTTTTTTCACCACCTGAGCTCCCTACACCAGCACAAGGGAGAAGGCAGGATCCCTGAGGACTCAGGGGAGAGCGAGACTGCGGCGGTTTGGTTTAAACTTTCACAAAGTTCCTCCTGTTTGTTCTGACGTGGGCTGAAGCCCCTTGACAGTAAAACCCCCCCACTTTACTCCAGGTACTGCAACAGGAACTGGCTGCACTGGCACCTGGCAGCAGCCCAGGCAGCTGCCGAGGCAGGTGGCAAAAGGAGCTGTAGGCAAAAGGCGTGACCGCAAACCCAGCCACCCCAGCAGGATGCCAGGGGACACCCCAGGGTCTGCAAGGACCCCACAACCCTCCTGGCAGCCCTGGTTCATGTCAGCACAAGCCACTGCCACGCTCCTGATGGGAAGCTGGTAGGACTCAGGATGAGCTCTCCTGGTAAACCATGGGAGGTGAGCCAAAGCAAGAAAGCACAACTGCCAAATCCACTATAATTATAGTGAACAGTGGTGTTCACCTGAGAATTTTAGGGGCTGCCACAGGGCAGGCAAAGGTGTGAGACTCTCTCCTCCCATCTTCACTGCCCCATCTTACAACAGAAATCAAAGCTGCTTGTCCTCAGTCAGGTGACAACAAACAGGATCTGCCGTGTCCAAGCTGGCAACTTGAAAGCTTCACCACCTACACAGGCTTTCTCCCCAGGAACAGAGAACACTACCCCCTCTTTACATAACTGAGTATCCCACCAACAGACCAAGGCTCTGCTCCTTTATGCTAACACATTTTTGTCATAGCTCTATTTTTTCTACAGTGTCCTGGTTCAGCTTGCCACCTCCCTACCCTAAAAGTGAATTGACTTGCTAATCTCGTTTGGCATGTCCCACCCCCTCCCTGGCCCTGAATCAGATTGTGCAATTAATCAAACCCCATCATCATTCCCGCCCAACAGCAGTTTCTTACCTCCTCTCTGAGGTTGCAGAGGTTAGAGAAAGTGCAACCCTACCCCCTCCTTCCCTCTCCCAACTCCAGATAAAGATCCCTGCCTCCCTTGTGTCAGACCTTGTAGTCCTACAGCCATGGTTCAGGTGCCTGATGCATCAGAAATCCTGCCCTGAAACACAGCTGATCCAGTAGAGAATATTAACTCATCTCGTGGCCACAAAACTGCCACGTAGGATGAATCCAAGGCAGCAGGAGCATAAAGACAAGGACTAAAAGCTGGGATTGCCCCTTACAGCCACAGCTGGCTAGTTAGGTCAGATTTCAAAATTCCAATTTCAAAACAACTATTTCTTGTCAGTAATCTGTGTTTGGTTGAAATGAGCTGCAGATAGCTCCAAGTGGGAGATAAAAGGTAAGGAGAAAAAGGTTGGTACGAGTAGCTCAGAGCAGGAGTGAATTTTTCCTCCAGCAGTAATAGATTCATTTTAGGGTGATCCCAAATCCCATTTCTCCTCTCTCTCATTTTGTCCTCTCTCCAAACACCAAAATTATTTCACCAACCACACCAAGTGAGGTGACAGAAATATCTAGTGGGAAAAAAACCTGAGAAGCCAGCAAAGAACAAACACCTGAGGTCAAACACATCCTTAAATGGTTCTCTTAAAATATAATAGGACAGGGCAATTATCATTATAGCAAAGCAATTGTTTAGCAGGTTACTATTTAACAGCTCTAGTGCAAGCAGGAAAAGACTTCACACATCTTACAAGAGGTGTCAGTGCTCAGTGGTCACGCCAGGTTGCACATCTGTGCACCTGCTGCACAGTTTGAACTCACACCACCTCCCAGCAGTGTATCCTTAGGATAAATCCCATCACAAGGATCCCAGTCCTTTCCCAGCAAAGATAACTGGACTATCAGCAGCACAGAGAGAACTGCAGCCCAACTCTAACTGACAGGCATTGATTTTATTTTATGCTGATTGGGGTTGATTTCATTTTATGCAGGCAGAAACCTGAGTTCTCATTTACTTGCCAAAATCTTATTTCTGTCTCCACATATCTGTAAGTTCTGCTGACATTCAAGTGCATTTTAATAAACATAAAAAATGATGCTTTAAGTTTTAGCTTTCATATTTTCCAGATTCTGTACTGCATTAGTATGTAACTCTGAACTTCATATAAGGAGTTAGCAAGCTCTCCTCACAGTTTAGTTACACAAAACAATCCTTTTCCAGCCCCAGAACCAAGGACACCATTGCAGCTTCAGGCCCCAAAAGTGCAAACAACAGCGAACTGAGGAGAGCAATCTGGGAGGATGGGACTGCATAACCTGAAGCTGTAATTGGACAATTGACCCCAACATGTAAATGGACCAAAACTTACAAAAGTGTGAAAACTCGTGACCCCAAATCCATCTTGGGTGGCCAGGCTCTTGTACTGCCCAAGATGTACCCTTTGAAGGCCTTTTTAATAAATACCTACTTTATTCCTTCAATATTGCCTAGCCTCTGTTCTAGGTAGCCTCTCAAGGCATCACACATAAGCAAAGAAATTTGTGGCAATAAAACTTGTGATCGCAGGTTGTAAAGTTCACCTTTTACTGTAGATTAAAGCAGATTTTAAAAACCAAGCTATACTTCAGAAATCACATGAATAAGCTGCAACACATAACCAGTAGTTTATCAATACAATTTTTTATATTTCAGTTTTACTGATAAAGCTCAGGAACAATGTCCCATTCATTCACCCAAACTTGTTTTATGTTCTTTCATTTTCAGCAACTATTTCTGCCGATAGTGAAACCAACCCTCCACTTCCTCCTTTCTGTACTGCAATGTACAAAGGAGAATTATTGTATTTACTTTGAGACCATATTTACCTTTCAAACTTGGTATTGCTCCTTCGCTGCAGTGGCTGAAGCATACCTTCCTCCCTATTTCAGGAAAGCAGTCACTGGGGAGCGGCTTTTTCCGCCTGCAAACACGGCAAACCCTGGATCAGCTGCGCTGGAGAGGCAGAGGGAAGGTCCTGCCCGGCCACAGCGCAGCTCCCCCGGGGCTGAGATTAATTCTGTGTCTGCAGACAGCGGGTAACCAAACCCTCCCCGGGGTGGCCTTAAGGGCTCAAAACGCCTTCGCACACACGCCGATCAAATGCATACTGTGCTTAATACCCGGCAGCTCTGCACCTGAGCCAGAACCTGCCAAATCCATCAGTCCGGCGCCTTAAATAGCCGCGTTCCTTCTGTTTAATACATGGGAAAAAAGGGTTCACCCTGGTTTAGCCGCAGAGGAGCACGGCCCCTGTGAGCACACGGTGAGCTGGAGCCCTGGGACCCTCAGGACCGACCAGGGCGGCTCCGGCCATCCCAAAGGTCAAGGGCAGCAGGAGCCGAGCCGGCGGAAGGGGCAGGCACCGCCTTCCCAGGGGCACGGCAGGTGTCGGGCAGGGCAGGGCCGGGCTCTGTCTCGGGTCCCACCGGCAGCCCCGGGACACCAACCTGCGGTGCCACCCCCGAAACCGAGGAGCGCCTGCCAAACGACCCTCCTCGTCCAGCAGGACGGGGGGCACCGGGCAGCGCCCGCCCGTGGGAAAACAAACGGGAGACAAAAGGCACCGGTGGCTGGCGAGGTGACGGAACGCCCGACCCCGCGGCCACCGCTCTCCGGCCCGGCCCGGCTCGGCCGCCGCTCCCGANCAGGGAGGTGATCCTGCTCCTCTCTTTAGACCAGGTGAAGCTCCTCTGGGGTGCCGTGTCCCGGTCTGGGCTCTTAAAGACGAGAGATGTAGAGCTCCTGTAGCGGGTCTAGCGGAGGCTACGAAGATGAAGGGACTGGAGCATCTCTGTGATGAGGAAAGGCTGTGGGAGCAGGGGCTGTTCAACTTCGAAGATGAAGGGACTGGAGCATCTCTGATGAGGAAAGGTTGTGGGACCTGGGGCTGTTCAGCCTCTAAGGAGACAACAGAATGGGGACCTCATTAATGTGTATAAATATCTAAAGAAGTGTGCCAAGAGGATGAATCTAGGCTCTGTTTGGTTGATGCTGAGCAGCNAGACCAGGTGAAGCTCCTCTGGGGTGCCGTGTCCCGGTCTGGGCTCTTAAAGACGAGAGATGTAGAGCTCCTGTAGCGGGTCTAGCGGAGGCTACGAAGATGAAGGGACTGGAGCATCTCTGTGATGAGGAAAGGCTCTGGGAGCAGGGGCTGTTCAACTTCGAAGATGAAGGGACTGGAGCATCTCTGATGAGGAAAGGTTGTGGGACCTGGGGCTGTTCAGCCTCTAAGGAGACAACAGAATGGGGACCTCATTAATGTGTATAAATATCTAAAGAAGTGTGCCAAGAGGATGAATCTAGGCTCTGTTTGGTTGATGCTGAGCAGCAGGACAAGAGGAATGGGCAGGACCTGATGCTCAGGAAGTTCCACCTGGATAGTGACCAAGCACTGAGACAGATTGTCCAGAGAGGGTGTGGAGTCTCCCTTACTGGAGATATTCCAGAATCATCTGGACACAATCCTGTGCCATATTCACCAGAGATGTTGGATCTGTGACTCACTGTGGTCCCTTCCAGCCTGACCATTCTGTGATTGTGAACTGCTGACCCTGGCCTGTGGCAGGGCCCCAGCTCACCCCTGTCCTGCCAGAGAGGGAAAAGATGCTCCCTTGTGCCTGCTGGCCCCATCTGTCACCCCGGCAGCCTCTTCCACTCCAGGTGCTCCAGAGTGGTGGCCAGACCCCTCTGCACTGCCCAGCATTGCCAGAGGGATCCCCAGCAGGGATCCCTGGCTGGGCAGGTGTGCACAGGTGCTTCCCTGTAGCACTGTCAGACATACATGAAGGCATTTCTGGTGCCAAATGTTCACAGATCACACAGCAGATCATTAAAGGGCTTCATTAAAATGGAAGAATGTATTTATTTTAGTTGTCTCCTGGTTTCCTGATCCTGCAGTGTTTCAGAAACCACGTATCAAAGGTCAGTTTATTTACATAAATGCACACTTCCTGCTGCAGGTGTATTTCCTCATCATGATCACCTCGCCAGAGCAAAAAAACCTGTGCTATTTCCTTCATCCAGGACTGAATAGCTGCTGAAGTTACCTCATGCAGGTCTATCTGTGTAAGTCTGTCCCTTATAGAGCACCACGTGCCTGACAAGCGACCCCCTTAAGGCACTGAAGTGTCCCATGTTCTCTTTTCCCTCTTACCTTGCACTGCCTGTTCTGGGAATACCAATAAAAGAAACTCTGACTCCCAGTGTGATATTCCTTAGGCCCCACATGTCAAACACTTAGACACGTGCTCAGCTTTTCTCCATCATCCCAGGGCACCTTTCCTTTGCCTTCTCCCAGGCAGTAAAGGAACCCTTCACCCTTATTTTCACATTTTCAGAATCAGAGTCTCAGAGTTGTACCTGAACCATTGCAAGTGCAGGTGGGTGCTGTAAAGTCTGCTGCTTTAAAGCTTGTTGGTGGCAAATGTTGGTTCCATCTTTCTTGCTAAGATTTGGAAGTAGTGAAGCTGAGATTAAAAAAAAAAACATTTCTCCAAATGCTACAAAAGTTCTACTTGGAAAGTTAATGCACTGCTCTTGATTATCACCAGTGTTACCTTCTGAGGAGATGATTTGCATGAATCATGTGGCTGCACTTCAGCACCCAAAGGAACCCAGGCACTGTCTATTCAAACTGGTGCACAGACACATACACAAGAAAAAAGATTTGTCTTTTTACAGCAGAAAAGGTCAGATCCATCACAGTGCATCTGTATACATGATTAGCCATCCCAAATTATCACAACAACTATTCATCATCATGTGAAATCCTCACTTTTTAAAAAATTGCTGTTGCCTTGGCCCTTTTAAAATTTCTTTGAAGAATTTAACCTTCCTTGAGTATCTTACTATTCTGTTACAAGCAGCTTGCAAAAAGCATGAGCCAAGCAGCCCCAGAAAACCCTGATATTTTTCATACTTACAGTAGAAACTGCATCTCCCATTCAAATAAATGTTTCCTGTAATCCATTCCCCTGGCATCACTGAAACCTGCTGGCTGCCACACTTGGCACAGCTGCTGCTCTGCTATGCCAGTGTGGGTCACCAGCAGCTACAACTGCCAGAAGCCATCAAATAAGTAGGAATACAGGGGGAGGCAGCAGCAGGAGCTTGTGCTGCTGGTTGCACAACAGCCTGCTGGTGTAGAGCATCACAGAGGGGCCAGAGGTCAGGCCGAGATAAAAGGAGATCTACGTGGTTAAAAAAACAGAACACACACACACAAGGTTTAAAGTAACATGTGTAATCTAGAGCCTCACAGAAAAACAAACAGAAGTCACACTTTGCCAGTTGCTTTCCAGAAGGAAACACAAATTAAGGGTTTGGTCCAGGAAATTGTTGTGTTGGGTAGAAAGTGTGGCAGCGGTTTGGCTTTTTAAGCCCCTGGCAATGTTTGTACCAGAGGAAATAGAAAAGGATGAGTTCTTGTCTGCAAAAGCAAACAGAAGTAAAGATGTATGAGTTGGCAGATGCTTTCATGTGCTTGTGATGATGCTTCTCTCAGAAGAGATAATCTAATTTCCCAGTTGACAGCTAAATTTTACTTTAACAAGTGGTGCTCTTAACTCCTCAAGTCCAGACAAAGCAAAACTCTTTGAAGTCACTGCATGTCAGCGTCGTCTTTCCTTCACTGAATAGGTGATGCTGCCTGAGCAGAGGTCTGGATGCCAACTATTGCATCCCTGAGCTGATTAAAATACTTATTTTCTTTCCAGTAAATTGCATAAAAAAATATATTTTATGATTCATAATTGCACAGTTGGAAACGACTAATCTGTTTGGCCACAGAGTGATCACTTTGTCTTAGGGGAATAAAAAAAAAATCATAACTTATTTACATAATAATGGGTTGTTAAATAGTATTTGACTAACTAAAAATTGATATTTACTTAGACTTTATTCCCAACAAGTAGCAGGATTCCGAGGACTGACATAATCATGGTTTTTGGTTGTCTTTATTATTTTTGTTTTCCCAACAGAGCAGCTGGAATATTGTATAAGCAATTGACATCAGCACTGGCTGCAATCCAGATATAACCTGCCATCGAGCTTTGGCAGACAAAAAAAAAAAATATCCAAAGGAGCCAAAAAAAGAGAGGCTTTGAAGGTTGTGCCTGTATGTTTGGGAGTAGATGGGCACTTGGAAGGGCTAGAAGCTATTGAGCTGAGTCAGCACATTATGTCCTGCCTGTTGAGAAATTTTAATGCTGGCTCAGTGCCACACTAACATAACCACAGAATCCAGTGGGAATCACCAGCTGGGAGCTTTAGGAAAAGACACCAGCAGACAAGACCACTGGGCCAGCACAGGCTTTTCCCCAGGCAGAGCAGGGCAGTACCTGAGTACTAAAGATGATTTAGGATGAAAACACCCTATAACATGTGGAACGTGGGCAGGGAGGGGCAGTAAAACTGTATAAAGATGCCTACATAAAGATAGATATTGGTCAGCCTGGAGGAGGCATTAGAAATAACAGCATTTATTTCAAACCTGTGAGTTGTCTGTTGGACTCTGCCTGCTCTGACTCTTCCCAAGGCTTTCCAGAGGGCTGGAGAGTGGGATGGTTAAACCACCTCACTCTGTCTGAGGAAGGACCTGTTAAAAAAGTGGCTGTAGCAGCAGTGGTGTTTTTTGGGGATCTGGGCAGAGCTGCTGCACGTGGCCTGTTGGTCCTGGGATCAGTGGCTCCTGTAGCATGGATGGAGGTTCCCTGGAGCAGCTCTCACACCTTCAGCCACCTGCTCACAGAAAAATGAACAAGAATGTTTTGAGAATGCAGAATTTAAAACAAAAACAACCAAACAACAAAAACACAACCAAAGCCAAAACACAACCAAGCTGTATTGTTATAGATGGAATCTGTGAAACATTGTGTAGAACATCGTCCATTACAAAATGAGAATCTATTTTGAGGAACTTACCTTGAAGAATTTAATTCTGCTTCCTGCAGGAAATTGGATCGTTTTTCTTGTTATTTTGCCCTTATTTCTACTCTTAGATTTCTGGAGAACTGGATGGAAGTGCAAGATATGGCTACAGAAAGGATTGCTGAGGAGTAAACAGAGTGAATTAGGCAGGAAGGCTGCTGGCAGATTTCCTTTCTCCTTGCTTGCAGACTTGTTCACTGAAGGGTAGTTGGATGAGAAGGGAGCACTGAGGCATATTGTAGCAGAAATCAAATACCAGAACTGTGGTAAAATACAAAGCAGACCAGAACAGAGCTTACACTAAAGCAATTGCCTTGCAAGTCATGAATAAGAAGAGGATGTTCGAAGGTATTCGAGCTGACAGGAATGAGGAGACAGAAAATTAGTCCCATCTACCTCAATCATTTCATTATTGTCTGTTGAATTAATTCTGAATTACCAGATTAGGACTTCAGGGGGTATAGACAAAAGGATTGGGCTGCTTGAGGTTTATGTCATTACAAGCTCTGCCTGAATAAAGAAGCTTAGGCTTGGGGTTTTATTTAATGGAAAAAAAAAAAACAAAAACAAAACAAAAAAAACACCCAAAAACAAACCCAAAACCAAAACGACTTCCAGAGAAAAATAGAGAAAATTGTAATATTGGTGCTGCTTTATTCTTATACTGACCATAAGATTTTTTTTTTTAATCTCATGAATGCCAACTGCTTTCTTGGTATCACTAGTAATGTTGACTGTTGTCAAAGTCTTGAGAAAAGATATCAGCAACAATCTCCTAAATGGAACCAAAGGGACCTCTCTATGTCCCCACTGCACTTTAGTGGAAAGGGAAACCCCTTAGGTAAAAGGAAAAACCTGACAGTTTTCCCAGATGTCTGAAGAATGCAATGCAGTCTGTACTTCAAATTGAGCAGTGAGGTCAGAGAAATGGGAGGCAGGATATAAATACAGCAGAACACTTTCCCTTGGATAATCTGCAGGAGGGAAATGAAAGGTCACACTTAGCCAAGAGACAAAAAAGCATTATCTGTATTTCAAGAATGGCTTTCACACAAACCTAGGTTTTTGCATCGTCCTGCCTTCAGGATATGCAATGTTAATTGTACTTGGAGGAGGCAGTTGAAAGTTGAGTGGCTAGAAAGGTCTTTTGCTTCTTCTCCTGACTTAGTTATGAGCACAAAAAGAGGCTATCTTTACTTGGCATACACACAGAGTAAGCAGTTTTCATTTTGCCAGTGAAGAGCTTAAAAAGAGCTGTGTGGAGAGAAGTTCCCATTTTGCAAAAGATTTTGACATTTCAGGATCTTGTTTAATTGTCAGTTGGATGAAAAAAAAACAGTATATGGAAGTTGGTGACAGTAAATTTCACTTTGTCCACTGTTCCCATGATCTCAGAAAATATTGAAAGTGTGCCTGATGATATTGCAGAATATTAAAAAGACCTGAAATGTATATTCCCAAACAAGAACTCTGCTTTGGATATTATTGCAATTCCCTAATCACACATTTTTCCTCCAAAAAGGCTGTTGAAAACAATCTGGTTTATATTTAAGTGTCAGGAGGAACAGATCTGATTTCATTAAGTTTTTCCTGACAGCTCCTGCTGACACTTTGCTAATATCGGTTACCAGCCATGCATTACACTTTTTAAGGAGAAATATAGAAATCACTGTCCTCTAAGAGAGAAAAAAAATACTTTCTTGCAGATTTCTGTTCTTTAAAGTCTTGTCAAAAGACATAATCCTGCCCAGGTCTGCCCTACCAAAAGCAATGAAGGATCACCTGCATCTCTAATTGAGCCCAGAGCAAAACTCAAACTGACTTCAGAACCAGGGACTGGCCCTCCCAGAGTCACCAACTCTGGCAGGAATGACTGAGTAACGTGTGAAGTGAGGAAACCAACCCGTGACTCAGGCAAATTATCTCCACTCATCCTGTTAATTTTGATGGCAGAAGATGAAAAGGCAGCTCCTAGAGCCACACTGCTGGCAGGGTAGAGAAAAGCTGGCTCACTGAGGCACTGCCCCTGGAAGAAGGATGCATGGTAGGACAGGGGCAGAGATCAGCGAGCCCCTGGAGGGCAGCAATTCCCAAGTGCACTGAGTGGGAATTAAGCAGCATGCTGCCTTTACCACATCAGAGGCCATGTGTGCACTCTGCTGTATTTCTATCACCCCTTTGAAGCAAGACTGATTGAAACGTAGAGATCAACAAATAATCCTGTAGTTTCTAATGTTCATTGTGCAACTTGTGTTTTCAGAGCTTGGTCAGTGCTGGGAGGAAGAGTTCAGGTCATTTCACAGGCCTGGCACAGAAGCATTTTCCCTGCAAAATCCCAGAACTGCAAAAGTCTCCCCCTCCTAAGAGAGAGTAAAGTCCAAGGAGAAACAAGAGCATAACTGGCCTTAAAAGTGCTTTTTGGCCATTTCTCTCTGCAGAGGAGCTGAAAACCAAAAGAGGAGCTTAAAATCAGAGTGAGGACCTGCAAGGGTGGATAAAAGGACATCCAGGGCTGTCCTCTCCCACAGGAGACACCTTCTGACATCTTGATTCCAGCAGCCCTTTCCCTCCCTGTGTTGTTGTCTTTCTCTGTTTTAAAGCACCGCTGGCAGCAATGGCTTTGGGTTTTAGTGGAGCTCTGGCTCCCTGTGGGACTTCTGTCAAACTCAAACCAGGAGCTTCCTCAGGGCCACTCACAGCTGTGGCAGCTTCTGCTGTCCCTGGCAGTGTGACTGGCAGTCGGTGCTGGCAGCTGCCAGCTCAGCCAGCAGCAAGGGCAGAGCAGGTAATCAGCACAAATTACCCTCTCGGGACTTTGGACAAATGAAATTTGTATACAAGATCAGCAGGACCTTAAGAATATTGGTGCTTTTACAGAAAAGGGAAAAGAACAGGAAAATAAGGATGATAGCAGACCCCCTTTCAACAGCGACATACCTGAAGCTTAACTTTAATCTGACATTGAAATACATCCAAATTCAACTAGAAGACAAGAAACTACAAAATAAATTCTTCTTTTCATTAATTATACATAAGCTGTAGCTGTCCTCACAAGACAGTTTCTAGGTATAGAAAACTTTAAATGTTTCCTCCCTCATTTAAGTAAAATGATCCTGTCATAAAGACATTTATTCTATCTGCCACTTCTGGGTGCTGAGCAGTTTAACTTTTATAAAGAAAGAGTTCTTAGCTGCTTCTCAAGAAAACTGAGCTGCTTCAGACCCTTTTCCTCCTCCAGAACTCTGAAGCAAGAGCAAGAGCAGTTAAATGATCATTATTAGTGGTCATCCAGGGGAGTGACTCTGATCTTGTCTTGTCACTGCTTCCTGTTTGTGTCACAGCTGTTCCCTGAGCCACGTCACCTTCCAGGCAAAAAGACACGTCTGGTTATTTTTGTCATCCAGTTTAACAGGGAGCACCTCCCTATGCAGTCCAAACATTAATTCCCTTGTCACTCTGAGCCTCAATGTCTGCTTAGAATGAATTTGCCGAGCACAGACCAAGTGAGCACTTTTGTAATTACAGACATTACCTTATCATAGATAAAAGAGTTTAGCCAATCTTAGGTGCAAGGGAGAAACAGAGGCATCATCAAGAGTAAGAAAGAAGGAACTGCACAGACTGTGCTCCAGATAATGTGCTCATGTTGGCTCTGCAGGAGCTGAGCAGAGCAGTAGTTTGCATATTCTGCAATTGCCTATTAACAGTAAATTATGCAAATTAGGGTTCCCTAGTCAAATGCTAGGAGTGTGCAGGAAAGAGAAATAACCATACAGTTTGGAGTCAATAAATGTATAGCTTCTTAATGCTCTGCCAGCTAACAAAATTTAATTTCAGCATTCTTAACTGCTTCAAAGGCAAACTGCTCTCAAATGAGTAACTGGACATTAACTCGGAAGCTGGAAGGGTTCCTGTGAACAAGGAGGTATTTAGCAATAGTCTCTTCCTTTTCATCCTTACCCAGCTGAAGACAAAAAGAGACTTGCCACAGAAGGGACACCTTATTACTCTTCATGCATTATTTAAATACTGGCTACTTAGATTCCTACCTATGAAAAGGAAGAAACCCACCTGAATATGGTGTATCTTTGGATAGTGATGACCCTGTTTTGCTTCTGGTTTGGGTGGTGAAGCTTTGAATTAGGGCATAAGGTGACCTCCACCCATTTTCCAGCCACTTGCCAATCCTGTCTACCTCAGAAGCATCACCTGCTCTGCCCAGTGCTTGTCTAGCTCACTGCTTTTCACCAAGCACATCCTTGGCTGACTCCTCTTGTGAATCCTTGGCCGTTAAATTACTGTGCAAAGTGATGGGGAGGTGATTTGCCTGACTCCTGTAAAAGAGAAAACAAAAAAGTGGACTGGTATTTCTGAACATCAATAAACCCACCCAAAAATGAAAGAATCTAGGTGGAGGAATGGTTTTAAAATCTAAAATGTTGTTTTCAGACCAAACCAGCTGAGCTACTGGGAGCTCTCAGGAGGCTGAGGGGGTCTCAGGTCACACCACAAGTTTCAACACACAAAAGGCACTGGCTGGGAAAAGCTGAGGGGGAGAGGCAGAGGGTTGGAGTGACCTGTGGAGATCAACCAGTCCAACTCCCTGCCAAGGCAGGGCCACCCAGAGCAGTAACACAGGAACACATCCAGGTGGGTCTGGAATGTCTCCAGAGAGGGAACTCTGTGTCCTCCCTGGGCAGCTCTTCCAGAGCTCTGCCACCTCCATGTAAAGAAATTCTTCCCCATGTTGAGGTGGAACTTCTTGTTTTATTTCATGGCTGTTGCTCTTCATCCTGATGCTGGGCACCACTGAACAGAGTCTGGCACTGTTTTAAAAGGAGCCTGTGCAGCAGTGGGCGGAAATGTTGAGAAGAGCTTTAATCTGTGAAAGAGTTAACAGTTGACAGGCAAATTCTGGCTGATGTCCATGTGTTAGAAAAGCCAATTAAGAGTTTAGGGCTTGAGATACTTTAGTGCTCTCAGACCTGGAGAAAGAAGTTATCAGAGCCTAGGAGGGAAATGTATTGTTGAGAACTGAACAGAATTTATAAACCACATTACATAAAGCAGAGATGCCCTATCTGGGAAAAAGATAATAAAAAGATGGAAAAATGCCAACTCATTAGAATGAGAAGCGAGAAATCAATAACGAATGGAAGACAGAATACTAATTAATGAAGAGAACTATGTGAATTGTAAGCCAATGAACACTAATCTTTTTGCCAAAATGTATAAATAGGTAAGCGTTTTGATGACTGACATGCATGTTGTGGGGAGCCATCCCCATGTTCTGTCAACGCTGAATCATTAACGCCGACTTTCTAACAAACAGGTTGGAGAGGTTATTTTTATTTCCCCGTGTCCGGTGTTGGCGTGTCCGGGCGCGGGCCGGGCCCGGGCCCCGGTGAGGGGCGGCCCCGCCGCGCTCGCTCGGTTGTCACAGCGACGGCGACGCCGCGGCCATGTCGGATCTGGGCTCCGAGGAGGGCGACGAGTCCGGGGAGGCCGGGGGAGGCATCGGGGTCCGCGGGGGCCCGGGAGGAGCGGGCGGGCAGCGGGGAAGGGAAAGGGGAAGGGAACATCCCCGGGGATGAGGCGCTCAGCGGCCCGGGGAGAGTTCCCGAGGGGCAGTCCGCGGGCACGGGGACCTCGGGGGGGCGGCTGAGTCATTCCAGGTGCGACCTGCCCGGCTTCTAACACGGCGTTGAAACAACCCACCCACGCTTTTCAGCCGTGTGCCAAGAAGCCGGGGGGTGCCAGGGTCTGACTGAAGCCGAGCTGGAGCAGCTTTCCTCAAACACCTGTTTGCCTCTGATGAGGTGGTGTTCTGCCAGGCCCAGTCCTTTAACCACCCTCCCTCCGCGTTTGTCAGGAGTACGAAGGCAATCGCAATTCCGAAGGGCAGCGGCATGGATTTGGGAAGGCACGGCTGCCCAATGGTGACACCTACGAAGGGGAATACGAGTGTGGTTTGAGGAGTGGACATGTAAGACACCGACCCCGGTTGTGGTTCTGCTTCTGCAGTTGTGCTGTTTGGGCTCTGTGTTGAAACAAGGGTGAGAACTGACGGGTATTTTATCTGTACCAAATGTGTTTCAGGGGACCTACAGGTTTAGAAACGGTGCTCTCTACACCGGGGACTACCTTCGAAACAAAAAGCATGGCAAAGGTGTATTTTTTTATCCAGATGGATCAAAATATGCAGGTAAAGCACTGAACACAGTTGCAGGGATTTCTGTAGCCAAAAAGACACGTTCCCCCCTCACTCCTCCACCCCCCACATATATAAAGAGAGAGTGAATTGGAGAATGTCTTATTTTAAGAAGATACAAGATACAAGAAGATACAAGATATTTTCCAAGATATGTTGCTGCAAGATATTTTCCTCTTATTCCCTTTTTAGTAATAGTTCTGAGAAGCTTGGGGTTCATTTATGGGGATTTATGTTAGGACATTTATTAGGTTTATTGTTAAAAAAATAGGCTGCTTGTTAGAGCCCTTATTTAGGGATTGGGACACCTGAAGTTTGAAGAAGGTGAAATTCAGAGTTTCCCTGCTAGATGGAGAGTACCTGAAACAATCAGAATCTACCAGCTAAGTTTCAAAGGACAATATTTTCCCCCTCATTTCTAAGCTAGAAAAGAAAAGATGTTCACATTGTGAGGGCTAAAAGCTGAAAGCAAAAAGAGCAGCCCAATCTTGCCTTGCAGGAACATATGCACTGAGTTGGTTTTTATTTTTTTTTAATTTCTTTTAAGTTTTATTAGAAGAATAATTAAGATACAAACCATCTAGCATCCTTCTGAATATATGTGCCCCAATACTGACAGGACAACTTCAGCAAATGAGTCAAATTAAAGTAGCTCCTCTTTAAATTTGTGTGGAAATGTCACATTATCTAATGCAACTGTAATACGTTACCCAATTTAAAGATGGGACTGGGTTGTTATGTGTTCATAATGGTAAAAGAGAGTGATAATGGAGACAGATAATTATGGAAAAATGGAAAGGGAGGTCAGGCAGCAGCAAAAATACACGTGGAGAGGAACAGACTGATGAAAAAGAGCAAGGGACCCTACTTTAGAGTAAGGAGTGGTGTAAGGAATAGTGAGGAATCCCAGCAGTGCCATAGCTTTCTTTTCCTTCTCTAATATTTGTATGATAACATTACAAACTGGCCACTGTATCACACAATGAAATAAACCAGGTCTCACACTGCTTTTATCTTTTTGTCCTTGAAGGAGACTGGATGCACGACCAGAGACAGGGCTATGGAGAATATCTGTATGCAAATGGAGACACCTATACTGGGGAATGGGCTAACAACAAGAGGTTTGTTTCATTCTCACAGGGATGTTTCAATGGCATTAAAATGCAAAGGTTATTTTCAGAGCATGTCTGACTGCAGTAAATGAAATCCAGGGGTGACCTTGGCAATTTAGTCCAGCTTGAGGAGTTTCAGCTGCTTAATTAATAACAGTTTTAATACCTTAATTATAACAACAGCCTAAATTCTTAATATTCACTGGTATAAAACCAAATGATTATTTTCTGTCTAGGCATGGGCAAGGCACGTATGTCTATAAAGACACAGGATCTAAGTATGTTGGTTGTTGGGTAAATGGAATCCAGAATGGACCAGCTGAACTTATCCACCTAAACCACAGATTTAAGGGCAGGTTTCTCAATGGAAAGGTAAGTGTGCAGGAATGCTTTCTATTCATCTGAACAGTTAGCATGGAATTGCCTTAATATGACCTATTTCCACTTAAAATAAGAGGCTAGGCTTCTGATCTTTTGTAGTATTTCCTGTACCAGAAGTGTAACACATGAAACTGAATTATTCTGTGGGACACAATGCCAAGTTTCTTTGCAACATTGCTTTCAAAGTGTAGTATTACTGACTATTGTATGGAATTTGTAGTAAAGGATATTTTACATTTCTGTGCTTAGAATGGATTAACTGTTCAGTTCTCCTGATGGTTTTGTGTTTTTATGCAGCCTTTAGGTCGTGGCAAATTCATCTTTGATATTGGATGTGAGCAGCATGGTGAATACATACAACCAGTGCAGGTAAAAGAAATAGTGCAAGTTGTAGTGAGTATCAGGGGATTCAGTAAATCAAATCTTTTGTTGAGAATATATAAAATGCCTTACACACAGTGATGCTAAAGTAGATCTTATGAGTGAAAAAGGGTGGAAATTCATGCATTCTTAAGAACTAAATGAGGTTTCATTTTGCTTTTTTTGATGTTCCATACCGTGTAAGCTTTGAAAAGTACAAGGTGTGATTTTGCACTGCTTGCAGATGTGAATCCTTTGTGCTTAAAAAGAATCAGGACCTTCCCAAAACATTTGAAGCTTCAAATCACAGAGGAATATAGATATATTTGTATGCAAATTTAGCCTCTATTGCATTTTCTTCTGAACACCAGAAAACAATGAGCAATATTTTTTGTATTTCTGAACTGCTTGGTGCTACGCATACAAATGGTGATTTCCAGCAGAGTCATGTTTGGGAAATATGTCCTATTGTTGTTCTGGTCATGTTAGGAGCTTAATATCCACAGCTTCTACTAATTGTAGGGAGTGGTTGGGATCAAAGTCTGTTTTCTCTTCTCTACGTGTGAATGTTTTGAAACATATCTGATTGATATGGTGCAAAAATAGCTATAGAAGGAAGAAATATATTTTAATATTACTGTTTGATTTTAAAACAAAATGCCACATTTTAGCTTAGAGTTTGTTTCCTCTGTTGTCTGTCACATTAGTTCCCATTACACACTTTGAAAACTCTGTGATGCAGCAATCATTCTGAAGGATAAAATAATAATCATCAGAATCCTATCAATTGTGACAGAGATTTGCAAAGCTTGGAGACTGTTTTGCTTTTTTCTGGCTAAAAGCAAGAGATCCTCAAATTAAGTATCAGATTCATAGGAGTGTCCAGAGTAATGTGTCTTTCCTCAGTTAAGTTGGGAATTCTTAGATGAGTTTTTAAAGCAAGGGACAGTGCTGTCACTAAAGTAAGATTAAATTTTGCCCTTTTGCTTTAGTTGAAGTAATCCCAGAACAAAGCCCATAAAAAAAAAAGAGAAGAAATTAGCTAATAATACAATGATTCAATTATTGACTCCTTCATATTTGTAGAAAAAATGTGATTTTTTTTTAAATTTTAAAAATATTTTCGCATTTCAAAACCATAAGCTCTGTGCACAACCTTACTCCATCCTAGATCCTTTCAAATGTCCTCCCTAGGCAAAGATTGAGGCAGAAACAGCTGGTTTTCAGTCTGTTTCTCTGTGAGACAGTGCAGTGTCTCCCAGACAGAGCATCAGGCATCAATCATCAGTAGTAGCCAACTGAGATCAGGGTTCAAAGTGTAGTTCTTGTCCAAGATTTGCAGCTGCTGAAGTTCCTCCACATGTAAATACTTTTAAGGTCATTGCCATTTTGATCCCAGATAAGGAGGTTTTAGTAGACTAACCCATCATCTTAGTTACTTTCTGTAGGATGAGATACTGGATTTCATGATTCTCTTCTAGGAAAAAGAGGAGGAAGACGAGGAGGAACCACCATTACCTCTTGAACCAATATGGAAAGTATCAGAAATTACCAAATTAACAGCCTGGTCTCCCCATGACGAGGAGGTACTAGCCCCCAGAGAAGCAGCAGGTACAGTAGCTGAAGAGGAGAAAATTCCATCAGTCATGGGTTTGTTCTGGAAATATCTGGAAATTCCATGCTTTGACTATGGTGACCATTGTTTTACGAGTTTAATATCAAGTGATGTGAGAGGGGTTTTGTGTTTTGTTTTGTTTTTCCTATTATTTTCCATGTACTGAATGTTTGGAACTTCCGAGTCCATTCATAAACTGCACAATATGTATGTATCTGTTTTATTTCACATAGCATGAGATACAACTGTCTTGGGAAGCCTGTGAGTTATTTTACTCTATATCATGGCTTATTATACAAACTTGATTATAAACAGAGAAGGTTTTGTGGGATTTCTCATGTGAACAACAACTGCAGCCTTCAGTAGGAGTTAGGAGCTATTACATGAAAACAAAGGCTGAATGCAAATTTGTAAAATTGGTTTCCTTTGGTATTTCTAATTTCTTATATTTCAGTCACTGAGGAAGGTGGGGGTCACACAGCAAGCAATGTGGGAGGGGAAGGTGAGGGAAGAAGAGAGGAAGGAGTAAATCAAGGTCAGTAGGATCAAGGTGAGAAATGGGGCATGTGTGCCCATTCTTTAATTAGCAGTCAGGGTTTGAAATTGTGGATGTCAATCAGCTGAAGCCGTGCTGCTGCTGGGAGACCATGGGAATCTCTGCCTTTCATAAGGAGGGCAGTCCTCTGGAGAGGTAAACTATGAGAAGTTAAATTCATATACTGCAACAGAACAAATTAAAAGTGACACTTCTGTGCATATACACTTGACGGCACTTGCAGAGCTGAATTTGTAAGAGATTGAATTTCCAAACTGGTTTTTTTTTTTTTTTTTTTTTTTTTTTTTTTTTTTTTTTTTTGTTTTTTTTTGTTTTTTTTTTTTTTTTTTTTTTTTTTTAACAAAAATGGGAGAAAAGATGTCAGGTCCTGAGAAGTTCAGGGAGTTTTGAGCACTTCACTTTTCTCTAATGAATGTAACTGTATATTCTTAATTCTTGCAATTGTAGTTCAAAAGCAGGCAAAACAAATATGAAGAAAGAAATTTTAGGTGTTGTTATGCATTCTGGTTTGAATAGTCTCTGGTTGGTTTGTTTCTCCTACAAACCAAGGAGATTTGAAATTCAAATGCTCAGGTTTTCTTCCAGGCAGTTCAGAAGCCTGTTTTAAATACACAGTTACAAGAAGCAAGAGGGATGCATCCATGTTTACTCAAATTTAGCTTATAAGCCTCCAACCAATTATATTCTTTGTATTTATTCTTAAAATTTACAAGCTTGCCCATCTGATATGAAAATATCAGATAAATGTATCCATTTGTAATCAGTCCATTTTACAATAAATCCAAGCCAGCCACTGTCTTTAGGGATTAGAAAATCTCTTAAACCATATTAAAATGCCTGGAGGTATACACTAAACATTTAGGTCAGCATTTGTAGTTTTCAGTTTATTTGCTTATAATTTTCACCTCTGAAGGTGCTCTCCAGCTTCAGGGCAGAACAACCAGCTGGCTGATCTGGTGTGTGGGACTGGCACCTTACAGGATCCCTGAGCTTGGGTCAAATCCATCAGAAATCTCAGCAGATTATAGCTCTGCTTTGGATTTGGCAAAAGTGCATTGAGCCTGGTTTGTCTCAAAGACCCTTGGACTTAAATAACCATTTGGACTGAACTTAATAAATTTTCTGGCCCACCACAACAGAGCAGTTCTGGTTTTCCCAGTGGCTTTTCTAGGGTATTTTTGAGAACAAATGAGCCCAGGTATCTGTTAGATATGGCACAGAGGCAGATGCCAATGCCTGAAAACACAGCTAAGTGATAGATGTTCTCAAAGTTCTCAACTCTTTATTTCTAGAATCAAGTAGTTGGATGATTTTAAACATTTTTCAGCATAGGTCTCCATCTATAATTAATGAAGGCAACATATTGTTCCCCTTGTCTTTATGTTTAGCAAGATGAAGTTACAGGAAGAGGAAATGATTTGAAGAAAATATGCATCCTGTGAAGAGCAGATATAACAAAATCTGTTTTCTTTGCAGTCTGGGATTCCCTACCCCTTTACCATTATTATTTTTCCACACAGAAATTCCCTCTTTCTTGTTCTGCATTCCTTATGATATCATCCAACCAGGAGACGTTTTTTGGCCGTTCAGAGTTACATATGGGCTGGCTGGCAGTCAGTGTGGGTGTACTGAGTCTGTCTGCCAGCTGAAAAACAATGTAAACAACTTCAATTATTGGCATTGAAAGGCAGTGGGTGAGGAGGACTGAGGTGGACAGCAGAGTTCTAGAGTTATATTTTAGATTTTTGGGATTACTTTCCAGTGTTCTATAATCAAATGCATCTCTAAGCCCTGTCTTTCCTTCTACTCCACAGAAATTACTGATTTTGGAGGATGAACCAGAGGAAACAGAGGAATTGGGTACAACTAAAGGAAAAGACCAAAAAAAAAGAAATTTCAAAGTAGATGATTTAGTGTGGTAAGCTTGCAATATTTTTATTTGTAAAAGGGTATGTTAAGAAGCTTTGAATAAACATTTCTGTCAGTGTTCTGTCTGGAATGTGTATCTTTGGACCTTTTATCATCTCAGAGTCTCACAGCAACTTCCTTTATTCCATGCAGCCGGTAGTGAGGTGTTGAATTCAGTGTGGAATTATTCTGGATTCATGAAGCCATGAAGCTGTGTCCTCACAATTTAATCTTCTACTACTGGTAGTTGCTGTCTTTCTTGAACCCTGTCTCTGGGCACAGAGACTTGGGGGTCTTGCTGGTGAAGACAAAGGCAGCACTGGACTTCCCAGCTCTCTCCATTTTCCCTGTCACTAGGGCAACAATCCAGGCCTATGTTTTCTTTGTTTATTTTGCTGTTGTCCTTGCATCTGTAGAAGCTCTTCTTGTTGCTCTAAATCTTCCCTTGCCGGTTTGAACTTCAACTGAATTTTTTTATCCTAACACATTGGTGCAGTGTTTTTAAATTCTTCCTTTTTAGGCTGCTTTTCCTTCTGCTTTCTGTATACTACTTGTTTGGTTTGGTTTGGTTTGATTTTGGTGTGTTGCAGCTCAGTTCCAAGATCCTTCTTTACCATATGCCTTCCTTAAGCTGTTTTAAGGACACTCAACTGATCAGGGTGAGGGGGTGGCTCTGTAACAAATTCCCACCACTGTGCCACATCATCATAATGATCATTGGTGATCCACAAGCTCTTAGCAAAAATGTTGTCCACATACAGAACAATTTCATGCATTCAAGCAGCTTCTTCACATGGAGGAAAACTCGCCTCCAAATTTTACCTTTCTGTCTTTCTTAATGAGCCCTTCATTCACTGGAGAGTTCTGGTTATGTGAGCTGTCACACCATGTTTCAGTTTTCCCGAGGATGTCACCATTCTGCATCTGAAGCAGTTCCTAGTTCTTTTCCCAGTTTTATACATATACTCTAAGGCAGGCTCCCTTTTGAGTTGTTTTATCTTCATGATGGGTATCTTGCTACCATCACCCTGCTCTGTTTATGTAGCAACCCTGAACTTAATTCCTTAGTGTAAGCAATTCTTGCCATCCTCTAAGATACCAAATTTCTCATCATCAGATTCTCAGACCTGCTGGAAAACACACTCTTGCTTTGTTGCTCAGTACATGGTGACTAAAGCCGCAGCAGGAGCACCATGCTCCTATTGCTACTGAGATACAAGAGGAAGCAAAGGCAACGACTTCACCCGCCCTGCTCAGCTTCCCGTCCCCTGCAAACGTGCTGAGGGGAGCTGGATCCACTGTCTGTGTGGTTGGGGAAGCCATGCAAGAGCCCTGGGGCCTCTCTCATGAGAAAGCAGCTTCTGGGATGCCTCTGTGATAGAGCATAACAGAGATGGAGTAGGACAAAGTGAGCCACAACTCCCAGCCACCCAGCCCCTTGCCCAGCTGGCCGAACACCAGGCCCTCAGTGGGCACTTGGTGAGGGCAGTGGGTGGCTCAGTCCTGCCCGTCAGAGACTGAGGAGGAGGGGGCCTTTGTCAGCGTGGAGGAAGAGTGGGAATCTGATGTGGATCATGAGCTTTCCCAATGGGGAGATGTTACGAGCTACCAAGAGGTCTCTGACTGGGAAGAATCTCTTGAGCAAGAGCTCTCTGAAGGAGGTATCAGTAGCTGTGGAGAACTCTCCAGCTGGGATGAGGAGAGCAGGAGCTGTCCCAGGGAGAAGCCCTTAGGTACCAAGAGTTTTCTGACTGCAAAGAATGCACGGGGCAAGGGCTGTCCCAAGGAGCCCTTATCTGGGGACAGAACCGTCTGACTGGGAGGACTCTGCTGGCCAAGAGCTTTCCGAAGAGGAAGACTCCTCTGGCCAGGAGTTGTCCCAAGGCAATGGTAGCAGACCCTCTGTGCAGTCCAGTCAGGAAGGTGATGGTGACTAAGAGCTTGCTCAGGACAATTGGGAACACGTGAGCGTCCACAGCAATGGGATCAAGCCCTTGCTGCAGGAGAAGGAGGTGGGACAAACTGAGATTCTTTGCGCTGAGTGAAGATGAAGAAGACGGGGAGCAGAGACTGGGAGTTTTTGCAGCAGACGGACTCCCAGTGCCTGTCCCTCGGGAGGCCCCTCAGCGCGGGGCAGCTGAGCCGTGCTGCCGAGTGCCGCTCTGGGCCTCACCTCCCCACCTGGCAGCCCAGGGCCTCCTCAGAGCACCGCGGCTTCTCCCGCCTTGGAGGAGCAGGTGCCAGAGGTGGGGGCAGAGAGCCCGGTCCTGCCCAGCTCAGCTGCTTTTTGTGCTTTTCCCAGCCGGGAGCCCAGGCCCTCAGGGAGCAGCCGGCTCCCCCCAAGAAACGTCCGTCCCGCTCCAGGCGGGC
>VZSE01003632.1:176-84534 GCA_013398275.1 Promerops cafer | reverse complement strand
TCCTGGAGGCTGCTCTCATCAGTAATGATTGATGCAAAGAAGGGATTCAATAACTACCTTTTCTACAACTTGTTACCAGGGTCTCATCTCCATTTGCTAATTGTTTTCCCTTTATTAGTTCTTTATTAATCCAAGGAGGTTTCTTGCCCTGTTGGCCTGATTTCTTTCTCATTGGCATGCATCACTCCTGAGCCTGGAGGAACTGATTCTTGAAAACTGACCATCTCTCTTGGAGTCCTCCTCCCTGCAGGGCCTGAATTCCTCTGGGATTCTTCCAAGAAGATCCCCAAAGAGGCTAAAGCTAGCTCTCCTGAAGTCAATGGCTGTAATCTTACTCAGTGTCCTGATACCTCTTCATTCAATACTGACCTGCACAATCTCATGGTTGCTACAGCCAAGACTGCACCCAACCTTCACATCATCAAGGCCCTTCTTATTTGTTAGTATGAGGTTGAGCAGCACAACAATGCTTTTGGGATCCTTCATTACATGAAATGAAATGAAATGAAATTTCTACCTGGCAAAATTATCTGGGGACTGGTGGTTCAATGGATAGGCAATAATTCCACGGAGTCTTTCACAGGAATAGAACATGCTGAACAAATTAATCAAATAAAGGAAGAGAATATTGCTCAGACAATTCTTTAGCTAGTGAAAGGTCATTCTTGATTATTCCTTGGAACCTTAGCCTCAGTGAAGAGCAGAGGATTTATGTTTAGGAACAGTTTTTAGGAAGCAAAAACTCTGGTTTTGAATAAACGCAAGTTGATGATGCTCCTCTGAATAGGAAATATGCATCTAGGCAGCATCAACTCTTAAAAAAGTAAATGCTGCTCAATTTTTTGGTACCAGCACTGCATACCAGTGTGTGGCCTGCTGTCTAACCTTAAGACAGGGGGTCATATTTCATTGTGTGCATCATCTCCTGGGATGTGAATGCACTGTATCTCCTCGTCTGTTGATTGGAATTACAAATATGCACACTGCAAACAGCAGGCCATAAGCAAGCTAAATTATAGAGCACATTGGTTCAAGCATAGTAGCTCATATTATGTGAAACTACCTATGGGTATGACTAGCTGATCTAGATGTGAGTGAACTGAACTTCCTGATGTTGGAAATCTACTCCCTCAAGCCAAGCTCTGTTTGCAATCACCCAACTTTTGACATTGACTATAAGTCTAACAATAGCTCTGTAATGCCAGTGAACTTAGGAAGTATTTTTTTAGATTTAGTGATGCCAAATCTGGATGCTCTTATGCAGTCACCGTGGCTCAAGCTCTCTCTATGCAGCAGAAAAGATAAGAGAAACTTAGCTGAGTAGGAAATGCATGAAGGATATTTGCACACTTAAATCTAGTAACAGCATACCGTAAGAATCTGCAATATTGTCAGAATACTTCATAAAAAGGAAGTTTGACATGAGATAGGCTTCTTTTGTAATAGGCTTATAGAATCCATATATATCTATGAATAGTGAGTGTAAAAATTTCTGCATGTTCTATCTGCCTGACGCATTACTCTGTAAAAGCTCTTCAGTGATAATCAAAGGTGTAATTACTGCTTTGCTGTCAAGGTCAGAGAAACCTGAGGTAATGGTTACGTAAGTGACAATCATTTAATATAATGTGGCCTACAGGGTTATGAAGAATGGTCATTCAAGGGTGTTTCTGAGATCTCATGTATGTTAGATATTTTACTTCATTTATCTCCCCTCAGCTAATTCTTTTTCTGACTAATAATGGTGTGTTCCCATGGTAGTAACTATGTTTTTCAGGGCGCTTAAAAATGGTCCTCTTGTGTGTCTGCTCTTACTGCGCTCCACTGCCTTTGATTCGTCCTGCTCTTTGCTCCCTGACACAGGAAAAGAAAGAAAGAGAGGAGTGTTTTTCCTTTAAGAGGCTCAGTATACACTGCTGCACTCTAATCATGGAGTGAGAAGGCTGCTTAAAATGACCTATCACTTCCTTCATCTCCTGAGCAATAGGAACCTACATCATGGCAAAAACAGAGAGTGAAACAGAATCAGTGACACCAACAGGGAAAAGAAGAGGGAATTGTGGGGCTTGCATAGTTTCAATTTTCTAGACTAGCCAAAAACAGAGTAGACATTTGCTTTGCAGCCTGTTGACTTGAGGGAACCAGAACAAAATGAGGAGATGGCTGCTTCATTCCATGTGCCAAAAAAAATCTTAAGCTTTGGAGAAATAAAAACAGCTAAATGCCATGTTTCAAAGGAAAACAAAGGTTTCATTCTTTGGGAGCATCTACCAAAACAAACAAAAAAAATGAGTAATCAAAACAAGACACCCACATTTCATTTTTCCACTTTCTCTCTGAAACTGAAGACCAAAAGTATAGGAGATGTATTTGCAACTTGAGTGTGTTAATGATGCTTTTTACTAGATTATGGAGACTGACACAGTAGTAACTGAGGTGCTCGAAAGAGTATTTTGGGTTTGGCCCAGTGTATTCCTGACAATACAAAGGGGAAGAGTCAATAGTATGCATGAGTCAATAGTGTGCTTAAGCATCTTGCATTTTAAACATTGCTGTAACTGGCATAAAATTGAATTGTTCATTCAATTGGGCAAAACGACACTTGTTCTATCTGAGGCATACACTGACCAATATTAAAACATAAAAGACACAATAAATTATAAAAAAAATAATGGCGTGGTGGCAAAGTCCACTTTCCAGGATAAATTACTTACACATTACTTACACATTATATTACTTTACATTATTAATATTTGCATTATTTTACTTACATATTTGATTCTAAGAAGCTAGAGTAAATGTAAATATTTGATTATATTTAATGGTAAATTTCATGCTCAGTCCTTACCTAACTTCATTTACACTGTCAGTTGGATATAAAGATGGATTTCGTCCAGTGAAATTAGCAATATCAAAGCTTGTTCCATTCTGCTTCACACAAAGGTGAGGTCCAGTAACACTTTGTGCTTGCCAGCATTATAGGTTTACCCGTTTTAACTCAGCTTTACTTTCAGTGCTTGAAATGTTGGTTCACTGCATGGAGACCAGGGTGAAAATGAGGTATTGCTGTGATTGCCTGTCTCAGGTCTGTGCCCTGAGTCTCATGCTATCATTAAGCTATTATACTGCTGGTGCTGAGTGGGGAAAGTAGAAATAACTCACACTGATTTTTGTTGAATGGCATTTCAGAAACATAAAAAAAAATCTGACAGATTTGGCTACAGTCCAGAGCTTCCTCTCCAGATGTGGTTTTTGCATGCTGTTGGATGTCTCTAAGCATATAAAATAAGGAGTAGCAGCATATACCACCTGACAGACAAAGCTTTGTTGAACAATTTAACATCCTTTGTTAACAATTTAACATTGACACTCAAAGAACAGGATGCAAGGGGTTGCTGGTATAATTTTAGTGGGTAAAATTATACCTGGTGTTTTACTTTCAGTAGAGAAAAACAGGAAACTGGCTGTGATGTCTAGTGCACAGCTTGATCAAAATGAGTATTGGGAAAGATGATACTTCTTCCTAACTTTGTGTTGGTGACATAGGCAATGACTTCACAGATCACTGCAGCAAGTTGCAAATGATGTAGGAAATGAGAAATCCGGCCCATGGCACAGAGCAAAATGTATAGTTAGCATTGTGCAGTGGCTGTGGCACTGTGTGTTGTTTGCTACAGCATTAAGACTGCTAAGAGGCACACAGAATTTTAAGGAACAAAATAAAACATGTAGATTAGTTTTTCAATTTCCTGGTTTCCCCCTGCTTTCTCATGAAGCAATTGTCATTCTGAGCTGGTTCCTGTTACATCACCTTCTAATATTCTACCTGTCTATGCTAAAGTGAAATCTATTTGGATAATACTGGTTTTCTCTTAAGATAACTAACAGCAATATTCCAATCCTTTTAAGAATAAGAAACATACATTACTTTAAAAACTGATGCGAAATTGTAAGACATCTATTAAAGTTATCTATATCTCTTGAAGAACTAGCGGAATTACTAAAGTTTCAAAACTTAGTGAGTTTGAAGATAACACCAAATTGTGTGGGAGTGTTGATCTGCTGGAAGGCAGGAAGGCTCTGCAGAGGGATCTGGGCAGGCTGGATCACTGGGCCAAGGCCAGTGGTGTGAGGTTCAACCAGGCCCAGTGCTGGGTCCTGCCCTTGGGTCACAACAACCCCAGGCAGTGCCACAGGCTGGGGCAGAGTGGCTGCAAAGCTGCCCACAGGAAAAGGAGCTGGGGGTGCTGGTGACAGCAGCTGAACATGAGCCAGCAGTGCCCAGGTGGCCAAGAAGGCCAATGGCATCCTGGTCTGTGCCAGCAGTGTGGCCAGCAGGGCCAGGGCAGGGATTGTCACCCTGTACTTGGCACTGCTGAGGCCACAGCTCAAATCCTGTGGTCAGTTCTGGGCCCCTCACTACAAGAAAGACACTGAGGTGCTGGAGTGTGTCCAGAGCAGGGCAGTGGAGCTGGGAGCTGATGAAGGGTCTGGAGCACTATAGTCCTATAAGTAGCAGCTGAGGGACCTGCAGTTTTTTTCAGCTGGAGAAAAGGAGGCTGAATGTTGATCTTATCACTCTCTACAGCTCCCTGATAGGAGGCTTTAGCCAGGTGGTATCAGATTCTTCCCCCAAGTAAAAAGTCAGAGGAAGAGAGACAGTGGTAAAAAGATGTTTCTTTATGGAAAGTGAAGACAAGCATTGGAACAGGCTGGTGAGGGCAGTGGTGGAAGTATTTAAAAGATGTGTAGACCATATGCTTAGGGATATATATTTAGTGGTTAAATTAAATAATTCTCTGATTTTATGATAGAAACACAAGCACGTATTAGGTAAAGTTTTTGGTTTTTTTTCTCTTTAAATCTCTCAATTATGAAGTGTTTAAAATATTTAATGAGGTATTCTTTGCCATTAGGCATCTCAGATTTAAAGATGTGCTAATAGACAGCATTACTTTGTGTCACAAAATCTGACGTACATAATACTGAACTTTAAAGGGTACACCTGAAGTGCACTATTGCAGAGAATTTTCTAAACTGTATATGCTGGGAAGAAAGCTCCAAAATGTCCCAGAGCTAGCTGTCAAATTGTTCCTGTAAAGCAAGAGATGAAGAAGATAACCAAGGCTGAAGATTAATCAAGCCCCTCAAAGCAACTGGATCTTTTTTTTTAAAAACATAGAACTCATTCAAGTAGCAGATTATGGAATTCTTTAACTGCTTCCTGATGTGCATTTTGTCCACATTTGTACCCTTCTTCAGAAAAAAAAACTTTTTTACATAGAAGGGTAGATATTTCATATGTGGCTTCATTATGTGAGGTAGGTCTTTCAAGAAATTGCAAATATTCTGGTTTTAGACAAAAAAAATATAGAGATGGTAACTGAAGGACTTTTTACCTGGAAAACTTAGAGAAATGAAGACAAGTCTACTGAAAGTGCAGATGCTAAGATGATTAAATAAAGCACAATAAACCTCTGCTTTTATATTTTCACTTGTCCTTGAAAAAGTGTTGAATTATAGCTCTCCAAAATTCTTTTACTTCTAAATGAGAGTATTTGCAAAGCACCTCATATATTGTCATTATCCACATTTACCCCCAATTTTTTTGCTTGATTTTTCTGAATGTTCCCAGGTGGAGGGTTTGAAGACACTTCTGTTATGCAACATGGCATGTAGCCATTAGGAAATAGAGGTTTGCATAACTTCTAAATTATCACCTCTGGTTTTGACCAGCAGAAGGGTTTCTTTACATCCTTTAATGTCTATATACTCTTTCTAATGATCTAAGTTAAAATTTTGCTACGTAAGAAAAACCACAAGAAAGAAAGAGAGAAAAAGAGAGAGGGAAAGAGGGATAGAAAGAGAGAAAGAAGGAAAGAACTAGAGAAAGAAAGAGAGAAAGAAGGAAAGAAAAAGAAAGAAAGAAAAGAAAGAGAAAGAAAAGAAAAAGAAAGAAAGAAAGAAAGAAAGAGAAAGAAAGAAAGAAAGAAAGAGAAAGAAAGAAAGAAAGAAAGAACTAGTATGAATGGACACATATTTATGAGTGGGCTCTTTTTCTCCAGAACACCTGTGAACATATTTTAATGAGACCTTCCTTGAAATATGACTACAGAGCTCCAACACCTTCGATTTCCTGTGCCCAGATTTACCTTCCATTCCTCTTCAATTCTCATTTTCCCTTTTCCATATCATTTCCACATATAGAATTCTCGAAATGCAACCGATTTTTACCTATTTAAAATTTACCTGAGGACATGTCATGTTAAATTTATTATTTTTTGAGTTTCAAAATGTTAACTAAGAACTAAAAGCCTATTCTTACAGGCAATTAGTCTACTTAATTGGAACTGAAACCTAAAAATCATTGTGAATAATGATGGACAAAATGAAGAAATTGCTATTTTTGAAAAATATTCATAAAAAGACATTTAAATACAAATTATAGTACATTAGTACCATTGTTGTAATTGTTATATTTTATAGGTATTTATTAGAATTTTAGATATATCCAATAGTTAAGAGAGAAGGAAGGAAAGGTCAAATTCTTTCAGTGTCTTTTTATTATCTTTTCACCTCAGCTCTGTACTGAAAATCAAGACTGCTCATGTCACTCCCATTTCCAAACCTTATCAGAACATTCATATCAGAACAGCTGATCTATGTTTTAGATGAATCTTGAGGTAAAAGTAGCACATATTGTCAAAGAAATTTGTTTACTACTGAATCTCGGAAAAAGGTCACTACACTGTCATTTACTGAGGTTAGAGTGGTTTTTCTAATAATTATTTCTAATTTTCTGAAGGTGCATTTGTTGATAAGTAAAACATATATTTTCTATATTTGTCTTTTTCCCTTACTAAAAACACATTTTCTGAGGGACTGAAACATATGAGGGAAAAAATATTTCCTGAAGTCAGTGACTGTTGTTCCCTTGCAAAAATACACAGACACTTCACTTTATAAGTAAGGCCTTAGCAGCTCACCACCATTTGTTTCCCAGAATTTCTGTGGCAGGCATCTTCTTGAGTGACTTATTTACTAACTTGTTTGTGTCTTGCATTGTAATATTCTCTTCATCTGAAGATTAATGTTGGAAACCATAAATATTTAACAACAAAAAACACCCTGAAAAATGTTTATCTAATGCTCTCATGTTCCACCTCCTTCCTTTGTCTCAAGTACTGTGGAACCTATAGTTCACTGAGGAAATAAATCTTATCAGAGTTTGGTAGTATTATTATGTTGATATCAAAGTTCTTTCTGGAAGTCTCAGGTCTTCATTTGATTAGTAAAAATAAGCACTGATTTCTTAAAATATATTTGGAACAATGAAACTTCTTTTAGGTGAAAGTTTTGTGTTCAGATAATTTTTGAATACTTGTTAAACCTTTCTAGGTTCTACTTGATTCCTAAGTACAAGTACATTCTTACACATTTATGAACACCCTTTAGTAATAGTAGTAGTAATAATAATTATAGTAATGATAATGGGCCTTTTGCCCATTAGTTCCTCATGTCCTGAACAACTCTTACAAAACTTCCAAAAGCTATTTCTTTTTCTTTCATTTAAAAAAAATTCTTGGAAGCATTATACAAATAATAAAAAAAAAAAATCTTTAAATCCAAAGATACTGTTTTGCCCATTTAAGCCAAATTAAGTCCACTCTAGCAAAATGCTGCAGGTAGATATTGTTTCTTATAATCAGTCTTAAGCATCTTAAGAATTTTCGAAGAAAAGGTGTAGAAAACCTAATTTTCTCTACTAAACCACAGACTGCCAGTGTTCCAGTGGGCCACATAGCATCTGTATCTAGGAAAGCATTATGATAACAGCTCTAAATGAATGAAATTATCTTAAGAAAGCAAATTTTACACATGATAACAGTCTCTAACATAAAAATTTGGTTTAGGATTCTCTGAACTTCTGTAACTCACCACAGGACTTTGAGGTGAACATGGGTTATAGTAGATGAATGTTAGAAATAACACACACACAGAATAAAAACAAAACCAATTATGAACTACCATATGTGCAATGTAAATAGACACAGCATTTTTAACATAGTGTGTAGAAAAACCGTAAGAATGGGGAAAGCTTGTTTTACTGTCAGGAATTAAAGAGCTGAATCTTTGCAGCTTAAACAGCAGAATTAAAAATTAGTTTCTCTGTAGTTTGTATGTATGTAAGTGAAAATTTTTTATAATGTCAATTTTAAAATTCCATGATCAGACAATTTAGTTGGGAAATAGCAGGCCCATTTTAACAAGCAAGGCTAATGAGACACTAAAATTATTTCTGTAAGAATATTGTGGATTCCCCATAGGAAAGGTTTTTAAATAAATATTAGATGCTTTTCCAAAAGGTTTTTGCAGTGCAAAAGACACAGCAATGGTTTGAGAATGGACTGGGGGAGAGAAATTGTGTAACCTCTGTTACACAGTAAGTAAGAACAAAATATGAAAATGACCTTTCTCTGAAGTTCTTGTAAAAGGATTGATAAATTGGTTGTTCATAAGCAATATGAGTCAGTAATCATCCTGATATTTTAAAGAAGTGACATCTTCAACTTTGTAAACCTTTTCAAGTATGTATCTGAAATGTGATTTTGCAATCCTATTTTAATGTATCATGGACATGTCAAACTGTAACAATGGAATTTTCAGGCATGCACGCACAGAAAGCGAAGGGGTTTCTTTTACTACCATTTGTGCTAACATTTAAGTTCTCTGTTTGAAACAGAGACTTACTACGTTGCAATTTTCCCACTTTTTACTTTTTGTCACTTTTCCTTTCTTTCTACTTTGTTTCCTTAATTTTTTTTTGAGGACAAATTTCTACCTTGGGTACATATGCTAACAAGAGTACACCTATGTAAACCAAATTCTAATATTTTCAATAGTGCCTTCATCTGTTAAAACAAAAAAATCCCCATGCATTGCTCTGTCTTGGAACTGTTCAGGACTATCAGCTGGCATTGATAAACTCTGCAAACATAGACCAATTTCCAATTGCCTAGGTCATTCCTCACCTGCTGATTCTGCCTTAAGCATGGCATGACCATCTTTACTGAAGATCAAGTGCAGCTTCAAGGTGATTCTATCTGTACCAGGGTTTTCCTGAAAAGGATTTAAGTCCTGATTTGTGGCAGACACTGACACCTCTGGCCCTTTCTTCATATCTGCTCCTACTTTTTCTTTTACCTCCACTACTTGTTATTTGTAAATAAGATAAATTCTTCTTGACTGGTTGGGAGATTTTGAGTTTGAAATCAACAAAGGCAGTTTTTGAATCTGTATGTCAGTCTTGGTGACTCTTTCCTATAAAGAGTCTGGTACTTTTAAAGAGTAACTAGTAGTCTACAGTCAACAGAGCAATGTGCCAAAAACCTCTTCAAATTCCAGTTTTTCAGAATTCAGAGTTGTCTTCTTTTAAATTAAACAAAAAATAAGTACATACATCCCTTGTCTAATTGGCTAGTAACACCTCCAGGAAGTCAGAACACCTCTAGGAAGTTGATCATAATGAGCTGGTTCTAGCATTACTGGGTTAAAACCCTGATTTATACATCACAGCAGTCCTCCATTCTCATATAGCCTTTTTCTAGGCTGTTTAAATCCCTTTTCCTTCAATACTAGGAAGACATTGGTAACTGTGAAGTCCAGTTATTAAACTCTGAGGCACAGTGTGATATCTCATTAGTCAGTGATGGGACCGTTTTAAACTCAGCAAGCATCTTAGATGCCTGTTAAACTTTGAAACTACCACTTTTCATCATCTTCTCCAAAAATAGACTTCAAGGAACCATAAGGTTGCTGATGTGTACACACTGTAATTATTTACAATGCACTTTATTAAATATTTGCCTGATTTGCCTCTTTAAAAGAAATTATATTTATTTCAGAAGATTCATGTCTAAAATAGGATCCATGTATTTTAAATCTGTGTTCATTTTAATCTATCAAGTAACAATTGAACAAGAAATTAATTGAGAATCATCCCAATTCTCAACACAACAACAATTCAGACAGGATGGTAGAAATAATAAATAAACAAAAGATAATCAGTAGAAAAGAAAAGCTTGGTTTATACTTTCAGTCACCTCAGATGGTTTTATGGAGACTATGTAAGAGTAGACTACAGGGGGCAGCAAATATTAACCAGATATCGTATGAAGCCAATACACAGTAGCAAGACTCCCTCAGAAGTCCTTGCAGTGCACTTTGGTGCCTTGTCTCTTGTAGATTTTGGAAATTATTTTTCAAGACTTCTTACTAAATAACTGATTATATTTAGAAACTAGGCAAATTAATATGGTTTTGGTGCACCTTTAGGCAATGAAACAGCACTGGTCAGTACATTGTTCTCAAAGCACTTTTTTGTCTGAAACATCTGGGCAGTCTCATGTAATTGTTTCCATTTTCTTTTAAGAACCATTATAATTTTTTCCCCTTTTTTTAATACTTTTGTATTCACAAAATTTTAAATAACCTGCTGTGTTTTGCCAGAGCTGACATTTATATAGTGAAACAGTGAGTAAAGTCCTGACTATCTCTTACCTTCACAATATATTTTGTCTTCTTTAAATCATCTTTTGCACAGAGACTTGTTTACCTGACATGGATTATAAACTTAGTATGAGTTTCCTGATTCAACAAATATAAGACTGAAAATCAGACTATGGTGACAGAATTGCAAGAAGAATTTGAACTCAGTAAATCTAGGAAGAGAAAGCTAAGTTATTTTGATACATTTTAGCTCTACCTTTGTGCACTCAGTGATCCTCATAAATATGAATACACAAGGCAAATTGCTGTGGTTTTTTTGTTTGATTGTTTTGTTTTGGTTGTGTTTTGTTAGTTGTTTTGTTTTGGTTGTGTTTTGTGACAATTCTTGTATTCAGAAAATCCCTTCTTCAAAAGAGAAAAATAGCAAAATGTAGTGGTTAGTGGAATTTTTATCTTTTTTTGCAGAACAGATTTCTCAAATGCTGGAGTATCCTACACATATATGTTCTAGGTGCCATAGTATTAGGAATTCTATTGCTATTCTTATAGTCGTTTTATCCTACTTTGGATAATTTTTAAGAAGCTCTGACTTATTTTTAATTTAATCTAATCTTTTAAATTAGTATGCACACCCGTCAAACTATACTTTTGTGTCTTCTGTTCCCCTCGTGGAATAATTTTTGTGAGTATCTAAAGAAAGCAATGAAAATCACTGCTTATAGACATGCTACAATACAGAGAGGCCTAAAAATATTCCAAGAGATTGATCTTATCTTGCACTTCTCATAAACAAAAGCAGTCACATCACAAACCCTTCTGCAGATTGAAAATATTGCAGACCACATCTGCATGTAACTCATCAATTAACTACGTAGTCACCAACTTAAATGCAAATCAATACACATATTTCCAGAATTGTTCAGAGATTTCAGAGAAAAATTAATCATATTGTAAGGATAACGATTTATCGTCAAATTCTGATAAGATCGTGTATCACATATATGTATCCACATACATATGTCAGATGTAAACATATAAAAACAAACAAAAAAAAATACACACAATCATACACAGAAAAATTATGGAACTGATTAGGATGTTCCTAACACTTAACCTTCTCTTGAGCACTACTGGAATTGCACCTCTGGCACATAGCAGTCTAGCAGTAAGGAAGTGGTAGAAAAGCAGAGTAGCAGAGATTATCTGTCCTTGGACAAAGATACTATCAAATGACAATCTGGAATTATAAAAAAACATTCTCTGGGATGACCTGAGTTCATCAAGGCTTCAAGTCAAGGAAGAAATTTCCTCCTACTACGAAGAAAAGACTGTTCCACTTGGAAAAATCAACAGAGCCAAGTGATACTTGAACAGATCTGACAAACAGCAATATGCTTTGATTCAGGAAATCCATCTTTCCTGTATTTTTAGAAACTCACAGTTTTCTACCTCACTACATTTATTCTGTTTTCAAGCTTAAATTTGCCTTGAGCATGTGTCATGAATTTACAGAACACAGATGACAAATCAGGCATGACCTTTCAGTTTGGAAATTAACTTTATTGGTATTTGCACAGGTGGAAGTAGCACTATATCGGAAAGAGAAAGTCCCCATAGATCATGAGCATAATCTCCTTTAAGGGTATGCCAGTTTTTTTTTCTCAAAAATTCACAAGAAGGTAGAAATCACAGGATGCTTTTTAAAGCATATCTTGTTAATACAGTTTTTTGTCTCTTGTAATGATTTGATGGGAGAGAGGGCTTGTTTGGTTGGTTGGTTTGGTTGTGGATTTTCAATTATTTTTTTTGTCTGAGTGTTTTCTCAAGTAGTGTATTGAAGAAGGAACTTTCTGGGTCACATCCTCACCATTCTGTAAGGCAATAAGTCATACAATTCACAAGAAACATATATGGTAGTACTCCCAAGTATTTTTTTAATATATCTTTTTCTATTTAAGATTATTTTAACACTATAAATATAAAAATTTCCCCCCCCAAAAAACTTACTTCAGATTTTAGAAATTTGAAGAGGCGTTTATGAACAAGAAGACACATTATACTTTTTCAAATGCTTTCTTAATGCTCCTAATGCTTTAAAGCTTTTTACTGTTCCTAACATGAACTTTGCAATATAATAACATGGCATACATATAGGGAAGATTTATTTCAGTGGATATATCAGTACATACAGCTAGCAGAAGTTAATATAATAAAGAAATCCCCAACAGACTAATTCTTCTTACCAAAACAGAACTTTCATTTAGATTTAAAAATGACATGCCTTAGCAACAGGATTTTTTTTTTCCTTGAAAATAAGTTCCACTAGCTTCAAATAAACAGCTAACATTTAATTATAAATAAAAATAGTTGTTTGTTTGTTTGTTTGTTTGTTTGTTTGTTTGGGGGTTTTTATGATGTGGCTAGTTTTGGAGCAGATTAAACCCAGCTATCCACTACTGAAATCTACAAGGAAAAATGAGAGCCATAGCTTCCATTGGTAACTAATATTGTGAGATATTGTGACCCCCTCTGGATATGAGAGATTTAGGAAAGTGACAGGAACTTTTCATTTGCTTTACTGTACAAAAATCACAGAAAATAAACTTTTTTGAAGCCAAAGCAACTCCAATTCATGGAGAACAGGTGGTAAACCATTCTGGTTTTAAGACCTTAAATTCTTAGTGCTCCTTTTGACTGTGGCTGGATTTATGGAGAAACATAAACTCTGAGAGAGTGCACTGTTGCTATGACTCTTAAGAGCAGAAAGACCGACTTACACCTACGAAACATTCTGTAATAATTGCAATTCTGATAATTGCAATTTGGAACACTTAAAACTGTCAAATTAAAATAAACAACGACAAAACCAGAAAAAAACAAGCAAATGAATAAACCAAAACCAAACCCAAACAAAATCTAGTGCAATAAACAGATCGCTTATTTAATGATAAAGCAGATAATGTAGTTCAAAGTATGTGTGACAGAAAGTCATGCCTAAAAAGTAAACATAAAGTTGATACATTGAATTTTGATTCAAGTTTGTCTTTATCATTAAAAATACTGTGAAAAAAAAAAAAACTGAAAAAAACCCTGCACCTTTTCCTGTTTATCTTAAACATCTAGTGTATCCTTGGCAGATGGGTGGATTCAGACAAACTGATTTTCCTAACGTGAATAACGTGAATAAACTGACCTTTAATTTCCACTTATGATTTGCATTTTGCTATTTGCATGCTCTTTATATATATTTGCATCACCTCTTCATTAATTCTGTTCTCTAACCATTGTAAAAATTTCTGATTTTTCATATTGATATGTTCAAAAATTGTACTGCTGTCTCTTCTTGAACCTTCTGTTTTCTTGATGAGCTCTTCAAATGCCAACAATGTTCTCACTCTGTGTTAACAGTGCCTATCTGGTTACATCTGTTTGAAACAAGCTGTTTTCAAGGTGTAGAACCTTACTGCTTTCAAGTGTTCTGATTGTGCCATTGTGAATTCATTGCTGTTGGTAGGATGAAGCCGACATGCAAGAATCACACTTGATTTCACTTCATAAGAATGACTTTTAACTGTCAAAATTATGGAAGAACTGGCATTCATCTCTCTATTGGAACACTAGTTATCTGTAACAAGCCTAACAACACAAAATCTGCAAGTTCTGGTCAGAATCACAGGAACACAGACATTCTCTGAATTGCTTTAGAGAATAACTTTTCTGATTTTTCTTTCTTGAGCTGCCCAAGAAAGTAGATTCTGTCCTTGGATTTTCATATCAACCTCTTTTTTTCCTAATTGCATTCTGACAATCTACCCGTGCCATAGAAATCTGGATGTCTTTAAACTGATTGTTCTGATCTTTGCTTGTTACTATTTATTCCTGCTTGAAAGATAATTCTTGATACTGATGACCCAGTTAGCAGTTGCTGCTGTTTTCCAAAAAAAATGTTATTATATTGACAACTGTATTTGAATATGAAGAAATTCCCCTAAATAACACCAAGGTTGACCGTGGTCCNGAACAGGGTATAAAAAAAAAAAAAAAAAAAAAAAAAAAGCAGCAACATAAATGAATTGGTTAATCCAAACAAACTAGCATCTTCCACTCCCATAATTACATTTGTGACTGGAAATCATCGTCCTCGAAGTAGCTCCTCAGGAATACTGCAGTCTCTGATTAGGTCCATTACACAGACCTTCATTCCTTGAACAGAGTAAATGACAGTAAGAGAAAGTTGTCATCCTTCAAAATGATCAACAGATGTACACTCATATTTATACCTGTATTTGTCAGAGACTTGCTCATAGCAGAAGAGAAATACTAAATAATTCTGCCTTCTCTTCAGGACTGTGTACGCCTATGATTTGAGATCTTTTTTCTCTTTTCTCCGTCAACTACGGAGATGCAGCAATACATCTTTTTCTTTTACTCCAGTCTTTCCTTCATCCCTGTTTTCTTTGATTACACAGAGAGAGCCCAGATGTTTCCAACTTTCTGCCCCAAATTCAACTCTATGCAGGCATTCACATGAAATTTTTCCATCACAAAATTATGATTTGACAATTACAAGCAACTAAATTGTTTCTCTTACCTATGATGGACAAAAGCTAGTCAGCTATTGAGGTATATAATTTTGAGATGACCACGTCTTAACTACACCTTTTGAAATAACAGAATTGCACAAAATAAAATTTCTTCTTCAAGAAGAACTGAACAGAATGTACCCTGTCACTTGCACCAATTCCTACAGTGAACAAAGAATTAATGGCAGAGTTGAGACTTTGTCAGAGCAACTTTTATTGTCAGCTGTTGTTCTGGCCTTCATATCTCTTTTTTTTCTACCAGAAGGTATCAATGCTTCTGCGAGCACAAAGCATCACTCAAGGAAGTTATCCAGACACTATGGTAATCATAGCACACCACACTTTTAGGCTTCTACACAAGTCTTGCAGGACCTGACAACGAAAAGCTTACACTTCTCTGATTTACCTAGAGCAGACTTTAAATATGCTTATATATTTTTTGAATAATTGTGAAATGAACTGTATGTCTTGAAAGGCCATTTGAGACAGAGATAATGTAGCAACTGCACAGTATTGGTAAAGATAAGACGATAGTAGTTCTTCATTAAGCAGTTCTTTAGGATACAAAATACTTCTTTCCATGTTTTCCTGTGTTTTAAGGAAGGGCAGACACTTTAGGAGTGCTGTCCTGTTGCTAGAAGGCCTCTATTAGCAACAGGTTTCTTTACAGAATAAATCCTTACGTAACAGCAAGTACATACTGTAAGCAAATACCAGCCCCACCTCCCACCCTATCACACTAAATATCCTACTCTCCTGTACTTACTTGCAAACTGATTATTCATAAATACCCTGAGGTATCTAACAGGTGATCGAAGAGGAACTTTGTTGTTGTACTTTCTTCAGGAAACTTTTAATCACAGAATTGTAGAGTAGTTAAGGCTGGGAGGTACCTCTAGAGGTGACTTTGAACACCCTTCCCTGCTCAAGCAGCGTCATCTATTGCTGAAGTGAGTGACCTAAGTTATAATCTAACCTCTGGGTGCCCTAAATTTCTAAAAAGAGCCAAAAATGAGTTCTGCTTATGGAAGCTTTGATATAACATGAAAATGCCTAATTCTTGCTGATGTAATTCAGCTAGATTCATCAATAAACTCCATTAATGTTTCTTTCTGTGCTTATAATTTACTTACAGTAGACATATGCTAAATAGTGGGAAAAGGCAAGATGCCATGAAATGCCGTGGTTTAGACTTGTCAGTATTAGCACTACTTTGGACATTTACATGGAACTTTAACTGTAACAGTAATTTTTGAACAGCTAAGATTTTGCTCAATATTAATCACAGCTTTAAAAGAATTAATTTGAGTTTGATTGTGCTTTGTACCATATCATTACATCATAAGAGAGAAAATCCAGCTAATGGATGTCTACTGATCACCTTGGAAGAAGGAAAAATGAAACTGTGTAAAGAGGACTGACTGGAGAAATTTCTGATATATGTTTCATTTCTGAAGCATTTTGCACTAGTAACTCTGAATAATCATAAATATTACCACCAGCTCTCAGCCAGATAGCCTAAAAGGCAGATTAAATCACAGATTACTCTGGAATATGGATTTCTTACCACTTAATAAATTGTGAGGGCTGAAGAATTTCCTTTAATTAGGGTACCTCCTACATCCTTCCTCCACCCATAACCCCTCATCTCTAATATAGTTTGGAACACAAAAGCAAAAAAACTTCCATTCTAGATTCTGAAAACACAGGAGATTTTAGGTTGTGGTCTTCAAAGAGGCTTGTTTGAACACATAGTTATAATCTTCCCTCTGATTAAAATCTTCAATTTTTGTTCATCGTTAACCATTGTGCCTGCTCTAGAGACCATGAAGGTATCTAAGAAAGTTAAGGTGAATAGTGCTATTCAGATATTTTAGCTCACCCCAGGTGAAGTGCTTCCAAAAAGTCTGGTCTGTCTAGACAGAGGCCTGTGCTTAGTTCCAAAATTTATAGTGTAAGAACATCTAAAAAACTTTGAGATCAGACTGATTATAGTACTGAATATAATCTTAACTGCTTCCTTAAGTGGCATCATATGCTACTTTATTTTGTAATCATACAATGGCACGTTTCAACAAAAGGGCAATGTTGCTTGTTAATTTTATAAAAGAAATGCTTATGAACTTTTTTTTTTTTATGAATGAGTAGACGTAAGAATTCATTGTATGGTTTAGCATGCATGGCAGTGTTCAGTCAAAGTTTGGACTTGATGATCTTGGTGATGACTTGATGACTTCACTTCTCCAAACATAACAATCCTATGATTCAATGAATTTCATTATTGTTAAGTCATAAATAAGCAATTTAACTCTTAAGTTTATAAACTGTATGATTATATAATAATCTGTAAAAAAGTATTCACTAAGATACAATATCACCACATCTTATGAGTGTAATATGATTCACCAAAATACATAGGATAATTTACAGTGGTCACAATGCAATTTTCATACAGAATTAGGCTAAGAGCTCTGTTTTTCCAAATTTTTTAGTGAAGTATGAAAACAAAGAGTCCTTGACTACCTTGTTGGTTGGAGATTAGGAGTCTCTAAAGATATTCTAATGAGCTATCTATAGCACAAATGAATTTACTTATGTTAATCATGCTTGGATCTCTGAAACAGAGACAAAATTTGCATTATTCATTTTTCTTTTGATTTGGTAATTACAAATAACTGTTATATATATCTAGAAAACATATTTGCTGAAACATAATTTTGAACTGGACTGTGTTAAGGTGGTAGCTATACACATTTTGTTTTGATATTAACCTCTGGGAAAGAACAGCTATTTATTCATTTGCCATTGCTGTATTTTTTTTTTTCCAATCAAGCAGCACACAATGTACCAAGTTATCTTTGTAAGTTAGTTTCTTCCATTTAAATAGATACCATTTATTAACTTAGAATGATAAACTTCATGCCTATGTTCTCTGTCAATAGCAAATAATGAAATCTTTAACCAGGACAACTGACAAAGCTCCAAATTCTTGAGAAGACACTGCAGTTCTATTACTATCCTTGAACATTCACTGCAAAATAGGATTTGCAAATGCAAAACTGGTCCCCTATTTAAAGTTTTCCTCTTCAAAGATTTAACCTTTTTTTTTGCCTTTAAATGCACTAGGAATTTTCTGAATGTAGTCTGTCACATTAAGTAGCCAGACCCCATGAATTTCTCAGAGCACTCAGATTTCCACTGTGGTTTTGTGTGGAGAGTTGAATCACACTGCTGTATCATAACTAGAAGAAAGCAATTTATATAGAGGAAAAGGGTGGATACTATGTAAGCAATGAGGAGATGGAAATTGCTAAAGTTTTAGCAGTTAGCTCAGGGAATATCATCTTCTAGTGTTTCTTTAGATGTTTTTCACTTGGTGACAGTATTTTGGATATCTTTGGAATAAATTCAATTCTTACATTCATAAAAATATACTTTACATAGGCCTTTTTAAAAGTTTCAGCAGACTAATTCAGCCTTTAGAGGGAAATATAACTACACTACTTATGTCTCTTTTTCTGCAAATGCAAGTACATTACTTTAAACAGAAGACTCACCTCATTTAGTATAGTATGCATATAAGAGAATGCTCACAATTAAGCTATGCATAGGCACTGGCAGTCTTGGTCTATATAACCTATTTGGTACATATTGCATGGATTTACAGTATCACATATGACACCAAAAATGCAGGGAGAGGTACAAAAGATCAGCTACATATTTAAACTGTGTATTTCCACTGTCTATGCACAAGTGAGTAAAAAATACTCCATTTTGACTTCTCTGAACTCTTTTCACTTCTGTTTTCTTCAGTTTCGATTAGTAGAATGAAATGGTATTTTAAGTACACAGGTTGCAATGTACAGCCTTTCAAAACCTTACTGGGGAAGTACATTCTGATACCCGTAAGACACAAGGTACTTTCTTCTTGAGCTTTATTTACTACAAGACTAGAAACAGCTTTATGTCCTATTTCTTTTTATGCATAGAACTACAATTAGCATCACTGCTCATAATGCTGGGTAATCTTCCATGTCTGTAGGGATGGACATGCTCAAAATAACATGGTGTGAAAGAAAGTAAATGCCAGCTCTGGGAGGCCCTTTCTCCACACTGGTGGAAGCTTTCTGTCTTTCAGATACTTTGAAAGTAAATTTCTTCAGATGTTGCTTCTTCTGGTTGGGAGAATACTAAATAATGAAAAGCACAGATCATTAACATAGGCCAATCTGAATCATTTGGTAAAGTAAGCACAGACAAAAGTTTAGGACAAACCAAATGCAGGATTGAAGCAGAAATGTAGGCCATTCTCATGATAGGCAACCTTGTTTTGTGAAACTTATATTTAGCAGGGTCATACACAAGTTTAACAAGGGTAAGTGATGGATTCTGCACCTTGGATGGGACAACCTTGGTTGAGTGAGTAAACTGGGGAATGAGAGGCTGGAGAGCAGTTCTGCAAAAAGTGACATGGGGATCATGATCTGTGGCAAGTAGAATCTGAGTCAGCTGTGCCCTGGCAGCCAGGAGGGCCAACCCTGTCCTGGGGTTCATCAGGGGCAGCATCGCCAGCCGGGCAAGGGAGGGGATTGTCCTGCTCTGCTCTGAGCTGGGGCAGCCTCACCTCGAGTGCTGGGGCAGTTCTGGGTGCCACAGTGTAAAAAAACATTAAACTATTAGAGAGAGCATCTAAAGGAGGGCCACAAAGATGGTGAAGGGTCTGGAGGGGAAGCTGTATGAGGAGTGGCTGAGGTCACTTGAGGTCTGTTCAGCCTGGAGAAGACTGAGGGGAGACTTCATTGCGGTCTTCAACATCCTTGTTGGGAAGTGGAGAGGCAGACACTGATCTCTTCACTCTTGTGACCAATGACAGGACTCAAGGAAATAGCTTGAAGATGAGTCAGTGGACATTTAGGCCAGATAACAGAAAACAGTTTTCACCCAGCGGGTGGTTGGGCACTGGAACCACCTCTCCAGGAAAGGGGTCCCAGCACCATCCTGGCAGAGTTCAAGTAGCATTTGGACAATGCTCTCAGGCACATGTGACTCTTGGGGATGGTGCTGTGCAGGGCCAAGAGGTGGACTCAGTGATCCCGATGGGTCCCTTCCAACTCAGCATATTCTATGATACTACAATTCTATGACTTACTTGGTGGCTTACTACATCATATGATTCTAGAAAGTGAAAACAATCTTTGAAACTTCCTTTTATGTTCAGAATTCTTCCTTTTGCTTTATTCTTCTTTGAAATGAAATGATCAGTTATAAACATTTCTCAGTTGTTACAGTTTGGTATATCCATGGGCTTCACATCACTTACTCCTACTGGAGTAGGAGTAGGAGGCATATCTTACCAACCTTACCAATCTCTACAACTACCTGAAGGGAGGTTGCAGCCAGGCAGTCTCCTCTCCCAGCAACAGGACAAGAGGACACAGTCTTACGCTGTTCCAGGGAGGTTTAGGTCAGACATTAGGAAGAAGTTCTTCACACAGAGGGTGACTGGGTATTAGAATGGGCTGCAGAGGGAGGAGGTGGAGTCACCGTCCATGGAGGTGTTGAAGAAAAGACTGGATGTGGCACTTGGTGCCATGGTTTAGTTGACAAGGTGGTGTTAGGTCATAGGCTGGATGATTTCAAAGGTCTTTTCCAACCTAGTTGATACTGGGATTCTATCTTCTTCTGCTGAAGGGATGTCTTCTTTTTTCTGCTTAGTAACAGCAAAATAAAGATGCTAAAATATCTGTTAGGCTTTGATGAACAGCATCCTGGTAGCATTGAACAAAGGACCAACTACAGTGGTGTTTATACATCTTGGTAACTGACACTGGGTTGATGAGCCAGTAGAAATATCTACAAACATCTTTCCTTTCTATTATTTCTTCGTTAATGTTTTTCTAAATACAGTGTTGCTGTTCTTTCTATCTGTTACTTGAAGACTTATCAAGTGAACTAATATTTTTTGCTGAACAAAGATCATTCAGGTTGCAGCTTTAGCTTTTTTTATTTTAACTGGAACACCAATTTTCTTTCCCTTATTTCTTCTTAGCGAAATCATACACAGAATAATTTCATAAATCTAGCACTTCCTTGTGTCTAGAAGACAAGTACAACCCCTTTTAAAAAACCCTATGTGACAAAGAAAATGTCCCAACTAAAAGTTCTTCATCTCACCCCAAGTTTGTTCTGTTCTTTTATATACCCTCTTTAGAAAAGTGGCCTTGTGTTTGTGTATGTGTGTGTATGCATCTGTATAAAGAAAGACAATTCATGTGATGGAACGAGATAGTGATTTACCTCTTGATAGCAAACTTTATTGTTTCAGATCATATTGATAGTACTCCGTACTTTGTTGAATATGATGGAAGCATAATTACAGGAAGAAACCTCCATCATCACTGTCACCACTGCATTTTGCCACCTTGGGAATCAGCATGCAAAGAAAAAAGATTACAGTATTCTTTCTAACAACACCTTTTAAATAATCTCTGCTCAAGTGAGTCCACAAAACCAGCTGCTGCTTACTACAGAGTTTGCAAGGGCAGACTGTTATAAATGCCCTGAGATTTGGCATGTTATTTACACAGAATTACACAAATCCTGGGATTTATACATCCTTAATTGTGTGAAAAGATGGCACAATCATATCAGTGTCATTTAGATTGATATCTTTCTGATCCCAAGATCATTGCTGTTCTTGAAAGGACAGCTAATGCTGTCTACTACTGCTCCTGAAGGCCCCCAATATAACATATTTGTGACCTGTTTGTTAGTCACAAACAGATTAAGACAGTAACTCTTTTCTTTCCTTTGATGTTCCACATCCTCAAAATCTTTAAGAAAAGCAGCTTCCAAATTTTAGCTGTAAGTCACCTCCTCCTGAGATCAACTCTACACCTTGCAGAACAAAAATGAATAGGATCTAGGCAGGGAGAATTGGAGAAATGCATAACCAACCAAGCATTTAGGTACTGAATGCTGTATCAAGAAGAAATATTCAGTGAGATACCCTGTGTTCAGAACTGCTCCCTGCCTCAGTGCCTCCAGCTTCTAAAGAATATTCTCTGGAAGCGTGTATGAACTGGATGTAATAAAACAATATATAACTGTTGTACAGTATTTTGCTACAGCCTCCTCAATGTATTGAGCAAGAATTTGCTGACCTGTCTGGGATCTCAAAAAATACAGATTAGGAAATATTATGTACTTCCCCTGTTCCTTACATATATAAGCACAAGTGTACTTCTGGAACAGAAAGTGGAAGAATTTGGAGCTAGAAAAGTCTCATGACAGAGGCATTTAAGGGAGAGACCAAGGTAGATCTGAAAAAGAGAAAATAAGTGACAGAGGAAACAAATGAAAAGGTAACCCAGGGTCTTGGAATGCCGGGGAAGCTGACATTTGAGAAAACATAGATTTAAAGAAAAGAAAGTACAGTCAATAGCTAGAGAGGAGGGAGGCATTAGAGGATGAAAGAAGTAGATGATTCTGAAAAGACACTATATGTGATTGGTTTTAAGAGAATGTAAAGCTTCACTGGGACCAAAGAAACATTTATGTTGCAAAATCAGATTTCACAGAAACAAATATAGAGGAGGGAAGTAAAAGGAAGTGTGAAGAAGTCTTCTATTTACGTTTTTTTAAGCATACCTACCTGCAACCCGAATATGCAGAACTTACTTGAAATTAAAAATATGAAACATGTGGCTATCATTCCACAAACTGAGATTTTATTGCCCCTATTGTGTCCCTTGTGCCCTCTTATAGAAGGAACCAAATGAGAAAACACTAGCAAAATCTTAGCTTGTGAGTCGGACTGCCACCAGTTCATTTCTGTGCTAGCTTGTGTCTATTAAAAAAAATTATATGGAGGTCATTGAAATATATATGCATTAAAAAAAGGTGTCTGCTGAAGTTCATAATGAATGGGTTGTCATTTTTATAACAGAACTTTGAAAATCTTTTTTTCTGTTGTTGAGAAAAACCCCTTGTGACTAATATGTGATTTCCCTCACAGGGTTAGTCTAATGTATAAAAGTGCTTTTCAACATTGAAAGAAAAAGGACTTGGCATCCAAGCTTGTTAATAATCTGGATTCAATGCAACAGATTTAATCTTTCCATTCCTTTTTAATGAATAACTTATTTGGCTAAAAATATAGATTTTTCTCATGGTCCTAATTTCTGTTTTAATTGAATTGCTGAGAATGAAAATGATTAGAGAATGTTGTGTGGTGAGCAGATTTGTTTGGATAATGTGTTTTTAACACCTCTTGTTCTGCCCAAAATACACAGTCTTCCATAAAAGGATGTGGTAGTGCATAGCTTCTATACTACATTCTGTAACAGTAAATGTTCACTGGGCTTGCATTTAGTGATTAATAAACGGGATGTAAAGAAACATAAACTGAAACAATGAAAATGTAATATAAACAGAATGATTATAAGGAAAATATTTTTACTGTTCCAGTGAAAATTCAGTAATTTGTTTACACAGGTCAGTCAAAATCATACTGTAAAAATGTTTCCTCCTGATATCAGAATTTGAAATATTTTATATTTAAAATTGAAAATAAGGTGAATACAATGCTTACGAAAAGTGGTCAATTAGTAGGACTCAGATTTCAGGCTAATACTAAATACTTCAGGATGTTTTATCTAGATTGACCTGCTATTAAACTTGCAACTTCCTCTGGAGCAACTGCATTAAGAAATGAAAAAATAATTTGACTTTCCTTAAAGTCCTTTACTTAAACACAATTATCAAATATGACACGACTTTTTATAACGGGGACACTTACCCACTAGTCATACACACTTTACTATATTTTTAATTAGAAAACACATTATCTGAAGTTAATGGGAGTTATGTTGAGGGAAAAAAATACTTTATTTGAATTTGTATTCAGACCAGAATTGAACAGATTCAATGGAGGAGGTTTAAACTTGGCCATCCAAGTTTACTTAAAGCCAAGACAGAGAGTGACAGAGTCCTCTTTAGCAAAAAAATATCCCCCTTTTGGTATGTATATTTATCTATGCTGTTTTTGGAATATTTATGGGTCCACAGCAATAACAACATTCAAATATTAACTGTAAGGTACTTCGAGAGAGAGATGCTGAAAAGAATTTTATATTTTTATTTTCCCTTTCACATTCTATCTTGAGAGATATGTAATGCAGCATTCTGCTGTGACAATGCATTTCTTGCCTCCCAGTGCTTGTCCAGGCTCCTTGACTTACCAGTAGAAAGGAGACAACATGAGAGGAATGGAGAAACACTCTCCCCATCAGATGACTGAGCAGCTTCTCCCAAAAGATGCCTATGTTCAAGAATCAAAAGGGTCAGGGTTGGGAAATAGTTTACTAAGACTTTTCATATTTCTCCCTCTACCCCCTTTTCAGTGCCCTGACAGCAAGCACTGCCATATAAGATGTGTTCTGAATCTCCTTGATGTTTTGCAGGAGGGAACATTCAGATTAATGAGACTTCACTTTGACCAGTTGTTGTTAGTTTGTGAGATCCCCAGTTTTCTATGAAGCACTTCTGGATACTTTTTCTATAAAAGAAGTTATGACTCAGCAGTGAGTCTCCTTAGAAACTAGAAGTCAGTGTTCAAGTCAAAGATTAACAAATCTTCCATTTCTGTGCATCAGTTATGGTATTAGTATCTTTCTCCTGTTCCTGAGTTTAAAGTATGTGAATTCTGCTACTTACCACTATTTACATCAAGAAGTGTATCAAGATTTAGATCAAGCAGTGTTATACAGACAGTGATCTCTGACCTCTGGGTGCAAAACAGTGCCTTTAGTCTCCCTAGTGGATGCTGAGGAACCATTAAATAATCACACACACTAAGTAATGTATGAGGTCAAATTTTTGGTTTACTGTTGCAAAAGATGCGAACTAACAAACTGTCATTTGGCTATTAGTTTTCCTTTACTGGATTCCATCTTCCTCTGCTGAAATTAGAGAATATTTCTGACATTCTAGACCCAGCTCTCTTCTGCTGTCCTTGAAATGTAGTAGTACCTTCTACATTTTGAATCCAGAAGAAAAAAAAGAACAAAAAACTCTGTCTACTGCACCATATTCAAAATGACGACAAATCTTGAAATAGACATTGTGCACCTGTGTGCATACATACATTTTCTATGTAAATATATATATATATATAGAAAGAGAGAGAGAGAGATATGCATGATTTTCAAGAACAATACCACCACACAGTGTTCTGTATTCTAAATATTTTCTTTCTGAATAGTTAGCAGAGTTCTCATACCATCTGAGATACTCCAAGTAGTACCGAAATAAAAGAAAAAGCTGCCTCTTCTATCTACAAATCTTATTTACAGCTTTCCCTACACAAGCTGCTGTTTGTTTTCAGTTTGTGGCACACACTCTAGTGTGCTTTGACAAAGCTAATCGTGCTTCATCATCTCCAAGCCCCTGGAGATTTCCATGTGCTCTATGATTAATTACTGGTCTCTTGCTCTTACCACTTAAAAAAAAAAAAAAAAAAANNNNCACTTAAAAAAAAAAAAAAAAAACAAAAACAAACAAAAAGCGCCCAAAACCCTACCAAAAAAAAACCCCAAAGAGCTAGTACAACAAGTTCTTCCCTGACAAGCAGAATTAAGCCTAATTTGCTTTGAGTTAATGTGCTACATCACCTTATTCCACCATCATGCTATTTTGGGTCTGTGGTAGACCTGTGGCTTGGGTCTGTGGTTCAGTCACACCAATTAATAGGCTGGGACAAGTGTGAGAACCAGCCTGCTCATCTCCCTCATCTTTCTAACATCCATTTCCACAGAGGAAAAATCAGAACAGGGCTTAAGACCTGTAGGATAAGAGACCTGAATGCTTTGCAATGGACTTGACATGTGCTGGCACATACAGAAGTTGTATGGGTACCGGTGGATCACACAAGTGTATAAAGCCTCATCTCCTGCAGACAGGAGGGAAAAAAATAGCAGATGTGGCAAAAATGATCAAAAAGAGCTGCACTGAAAATCACTTTTCTCTCCATACCTTTCTCTCTAACTACTGAAGTTTCGTAAGTTAAAAGATGCATATGAATCAAAAATGTTTACAAAATAAAGACAACTACTGACAGTGTCTAGTGAGGTACTAAATCAGCACTTAAAAGATGTGTACACAAACTGAATTAGCAGAATAAATTTTTGCATATAGTTAACACTTTTACTTGTCTAGTAGTGTTTTATTAACCTTAACAATAGGAGCTCAAAGTGTCTGCGGTCTAAAAATGAGAATTTTCAAATATCAGTATGACAACTCAGGAACATTTCTCATAATCATTTCATAAGCCAATGCCTAAAATATGTATTAATGCAGTTTTGTGACAAATCACCTGTTAGATTTCAGCCGACAGCTTGCCATACATTAATCATAAATAACTGTAAAATACGGCTATCATAATGTATTAAGAAAAAAAAAGGAGAGACTATAGAGCAACCTTTCTGATATACCTCTCTTGCTCCCCCTCGCCTTCCTGATTTTGCTGTGTACTGACCCAATGGCCACTGTTTCCAGTTGTTAATGGAATATCCTACTGTGTTAAAGAGCTTTGTGGGATGCTATTTATCAGGAATGCAAGCAACAATACAAGGCAGAACAGATGAAAGGAAAATAACACTCCCCACTATGAACAGAGTACTATTTAATATATGAAATTCACGAGCCTGGGACATGAAGGCCTATGACTGGCCTTTTGAAGAACTATGGTAGAAGTTACTCAAGAGCATGGTCACAGGTAAGTATTCAGATGAACAGCAGGCAAGCTGACTCATTTTGCTTCCTCCTTTGCTACAATTTTTGAGATTTAAACCTGCACTCATAACTGGCACTTCACATAAGATTTTCACTGCTGGTGTGCAGCCTCCATGAGAAGACTGAAAACAGCTGCATGAGCCGGAAGAACAAGAATTAAACAGTTAATCTGGAATGACAAGATGTATATTTTTTTGAAAACCTCCGAGGAAATACATGATATTTATTTCCAAATTAAAAAATCGTCCTTTCATCTCAAAACCCCCAGCAAAAAAAAAAAAAAAAACTTCAACATTTCTATCTTCCAAGACTAGTTTAAGTACTATCTTAGAGATTGTTAAGTCTTTTACAGGAAACGTTTCAAAGTTTATAAAGTGTGTAGATATATTTCCAGTTCAGTGCTGTACTAACAATAGAGTAACATACTGCTGCAATCTTGGCAGAAATAGAACACCAGTGTAGAATGCTGTGTTCAAATTGTTTTAAGTTTGGGGAAAAAAATCTACTTTAGTAAGTAGTTTGTAACACACTAATTAAGCTTCTTGTTGTGTTATCTGCTCTTAGAAGGAAAGGAATGTTAAAGGAGTATTATTAAACCACATATATGGGTTAATGTATGTGTATGTGTACACTACCATCTTAAATACAAAATTTATGCTACTGATAACAAATGTTAACATGCAGTACAGCAGCAGAAATAGTCTTTTAATGCTTCTTCTTGAATTTAGGTTAATTTCTTATATTTTTTTTTCATTAGCATCACTACAAAACATAATATTTTAAATAAGGAGATCTGGTTTTAATATTTCTATAAAAAGAAATGCATTTATTCCTAATGTGATGCATTTATTTCTGACTGAACTGAAGGAAGAGCTACACAACCTGCTTACGACTCTAAAAAAAAAAGCAAACCTCACATCCATGTTGCGATACCATGTTAAAAATATAAAATACATGGGTTTATTGCTCAACTCTTCAATGTCATGCAAGGATCACAGCATGAAGAGCACTAAAACAGCAAAGTTACTCATAAGAACTGCTGGGACATAACATTAAAATCTAAAATATCTATTTAGTGTTGCCATTTCAAAGCAAATACAGCCTTGAAGCCATTTCAGTCAAGGGGGCAAAGGTGATGATTTAAGTCTTGTTTTCTTTAAAAACATTTATTGCAATAAAGACCAAGTAGCATTTTGCCCAGCTTTTGATTTATGTTGTACTTTGAAGACACACTTGCTTGTTGAAAAGGTAGTCTTTTATGGAATAGTTAGTTCTTTTTGACAAGATAAAAAGTAATCATCTGTGCCACATTTCATATATTTACCTTTTCATACAAAGTAATTATTGTACAAGGTTACTTGGTATTTTGAAAGATACTATTTGGAAAGCATTAGTGTTCTTTTAAGTGTGAGATTATTTGGGTGACCATTTTTCACGGTGTAACTGGCGGCATCAAAAGAAGTCAGCAATTTATAGGACTTGTGGAGAACAAAGTTTATTTTCACTTTTGTCAGCCTTCATGCTGGCAGCACTAGCTTCCAGAGGATGATAAAACACGATTATATGATAGAAAACACCCAAATCATTCTCCTCTGCAGAAAAGGAGCAATGACCTGCAATGAACTTAGCAGATGCCAACAAGACTGACTTCAGGATCAGGCAGTACCCAGCTCGATGGGGTTGCAGCCAGTCCGTATGGAACTCAGGTGAAGAAGCACCACTGCAGCCAACAGTGCACCGGCAGCTTCATTCCGCCATTTCCATTCCAGGAAAGCCAACTTCTTCAGCGTCAATATAACAGGCTCCCACCGCCAAAATGCCTGACCACACTTACTGTGCTTACACCGACGCTCTACCCCCGTTTTACATAGCATAACACGACCCCGTGTCACAGGGGGTGTATCTTCCAGGCTTCCGAAAATGCCTAGAAGCTCACAGTGAGGTTTTCCAAAGCACTCTTCACCTAAATCGTACTATTTCCACCTACGTCCTACGTGCTGCTCCTTCTCGGCAGAGGACTGGACAGGACAAGGTTAAGAAGAGTCGGGATGGACCCCGTTTTAGCCCAGCGCTACGCCACCGACTGCGCCAAGCAACATGTGGCGTCAATCAGCATGGAACCTGACCATTCTTCAGGAAGAAAATCTGAGATTTGCCACACACAAGGATGACTGATACTAAAATATCGCTCTGCCACACTATCACTCTGGGACACCGCGGGCGGGCCGGCCAGTCCGGTAGAACCCCCGTCGGTCTAACCACCTGGCCGCGGAGGCGCCCGAGAAGTTGAGCATTCGAAGCGCGGCACAGGCCGCCCGCCCAGGGAAGTTCCGCGGGGGCCCGGCCGCCGCCCCGCCGCTGTGCCCCCCGCCCTCCCGGCCCGCTCCGAGTGACGTCACNGTCCCCCCCCACCCTGCCCGCACACGCACAGGCGCGGGCATCGGCAGCAGGCTTCCCCCGACTCTTGGGGCCGTACGGATCCTGTGACCCACACAGCGTAAGAGGATTAAAAAGGAATAGTCACAAAAAACCCACAACCCAACAAAAAAAAAGAGCAAAAGCACGCACACGCACAAAAGCGCAAACAGCCATCCAGCCCAAAGCCCACAACAAACCCACGAAACAAGAGAGCGTCGTCTCTACCGGTGTCCCCACGGCGTCCCCCTTCTTCACCAGAGGAGCGAAGCGGAGTGGTGGGGGAGGGTTTTTCACGTTTCGGCTCTCGGGGACGGTTTCTGGGAATTTTTCCCGTGTCTGCCCTCCCCACTCTGCCCGCCCTGTGCCCTCTTCTCTCGCTTTTGTTTGCACTGCACTTTTTGTAGCAAGGGGGGCGGGAGAGTGGGTGGGAGACGTCGCTTTTATTTGTAACGAAAGAATCGGCTAGAAAAGACGAAGAAGAAAAGAAAAGAAAGGGAGGAAGGGGAAAAAAAAAAAGAGTGAAGGGGGAAGGAAGAAGGAGAGAGAGGGAGAGAGCGAGAGAGCTAGAAAGAGGGAGGAGGAGGAGGAGGAGGAGGGGAAACGGAGCAGCTAGCTCGGGAACAGAGAGCGCACCCGGGAGCAGCAGCAGCCGCCGCCGCAGGAAGGAGAAGAGAAGAAGAGCAGAGCGGAGCAGAGCAGCACGGAGGAGAGGCGGCGCTGGCAAGAGGAGGCAGGCGGGGACCTGGCTCTTCTGGATGCTGGATTTTCGGACTCTCGTTGACTCTCTCCTGCTCCCCGGCGCCGCGCTGTGAGAGACACGCACAAGCGTCAGGCAGCAGCGGCGGGGCTTCGCTCGTAGCTGCTGCTGCTGCTGCAGGGCTCGGATTAAATTGGCCGCCCCGGAGCCGACCGGGAGCAGTGGGAGGAGGTGGCGGCGGCGGCGGCGGCGGGAAGCAGCGGCAGGCGGGCGGGCAGCGGCGAAGGCTGCTGCTGGGACCGGGGGAGCCAGCATGACCAGGTAACTGCCCCGCTCCTGACCCATTTTTCCTCCGCCGCCGCTCCCTCTTTGCCGCCTCTTCAGGCGCGCTTGTGTGTGTGAGCACAAAAGTGTGCGTGTGTGTGTGTGTGTGTGCGCGCAGCGCGCACACATGTCCCTCACATACAACTCTCCCGTGGGTGCCCCGGGGCTTCCCCCCGGCAGCTTCCAGCCCGCTCCCTGCGCCTCCCCGCCGGGTCTCAGCCTGGCGGCGAGGCCTGTTCGGGGAGCGAGGGGAGCTGCGGTACGGGGACGGGGGATGGGGCAGGGAGAGGGCGATTGATGGATCGGAGTCGACGTTTCCACTGAGTGCCGCTGTACGCGGGCGGGGAGAGGGGAGTACGGTAATTACACACTGTCTGTTTGCTTTGGTGAACGAATTATTAATATTAATTGTTTTGTTTATTCTAACGTGTTCGGAGAAGGGGGAAGGTAGCAGGGGTGAGAGACCAGGCGTCTGCCGCTGGAGACGGGGTTTGGGGGTGAGCGGCCAGGAGGGACCCCAGGCACCGGTCCGAGCAGCGCTCCCTCCCCCTTCTCCTCCTCCTCCTTCTTCTCCTCGTTCTCGTCCTTCTCCTCCTCCTCCTGCTGTCTCTCGGCGGAGCAGGGTGGCACGGAGATGCGAAGCTTTTCACAGGTTAGGCTTTTAATTTCTTTGTTTACTCTCGCGAAGCCACTTGAAAGGAAGCACATCGGGCTGGAAGCGCAGTTTTCCGAGCGCTTGCAAAGGGGTTCTTGAATTTGTTCAGCAAACTTAGCAGCTCCCTCTGCGCCGTCTGCCCGTGCAAGGAGGCACTCCTTACTGCTGCAGCCGGGCTCTCCCAGACTGGCAGATAAAACAGTTGTTTTCTTGCACTGATTCCCCTGTTTTGCCTTTTATCTATGCCCTCAGTTCTCGACAGAACGGTATTCTTTCTATTTTAAGTGATTACACTCAGCTTTGCATGTATGGCTTTTGAATGTCTGCTTCTCCTTGCTACTTCTCCAGAACTGCTGTCATGCGTATTTTATTCTTTTGCCTGGCCTTTGTACAGTTACTGCCTCGTGTAAGGATGGCAGCTTCTCTGCCATGATTTTGATGTCCATATTCCCAGTTTTGACACACATAGAAGGGTTAATTTATTTACACAGAACAGTTAGGGTTTTATGTGTTCCTTCACTTGTCGCCTGAGATGGTGTTACATTGGGGATAAGTCTGTAGATGCTGATTTACTTTCAGGTTTCCTATTTGCAGACATGAGTATTTCTGATGACACTTGTATTCTCTTAAACTTAGGATTAATGTGGGAAACTATGATTGTCTTTTCAGCCTTTCAGAGATCACTTCCAACATACCTTTTGTTCAAGCACAAGCAACTTCTCCATAATGTTGGGACATTATTGGGAATTTCGATACAGGGACGGAAAAATGTATATATCATATTTTTCCTTCCTCTGTTATCTGCTAGTGGTTTAAAATGTTGTAAGAGTCGGTACTTTCTTGTCTTGCTGTAAAAGTGTATAGTAAATGACATCATTTTCTTCTGGACTGGGAACATCGAATCCTACAATTCTTGTTATGAATGGAGCAACTCTGAAGAAAAAAAAAGATTCTCTCCCGTCCTAAATACGATCATATGTACTTGCATCTTACTTTAGATAGCAATTTTTTGATTGCTTCTTTGAATTTCCTCTCATGAGCTGAGCTATTACCGCTTTTTTAATGTGTGAAATTGACAAACTGGTCAGTTTAATAAATTCAGCTGTCAAATTTTGCTCAGTCAAAATTGCTAAAAGCTGTAAATATACTGGCAAGGGATTTTCAAGGTACCGAGTGTTACACAGAAAGAATGGATTTAATGAGAGACTTTTTACATGAGTAGCTTTCCAATTTTAGTTTTGTCACTTGTGTTAATATGGTGGGCTATATTTAGGTATCTTTCAATGCAGAAATGATGTATAGCTTTTCTGTATCCACTTAAAGCAGTAAAAGCTTTGTCTTAGTAGAAGTCTTCTACTCTAAGAAGATACTAAGAAATTCATTATGGTTTGTGTGTGCTATGGCAAGCTGTTAGGAATGGTGCATGGTAAGGGAAACGGTACCTTGGTATTTCTAGGTTTCAGGAATTGGTCTTAGGACCTGCTTTTTGACCCACTAGTCGTACTACTTTTAAAACGAGCGCTAAAGAATAATGTGAATAAGCGTTATGCTGTGATGGTTATGTAACTCAAACCACCAGCAGTCAGCGAACTCAACGGGTGCTAATGAATCAGTTCTTAATCTTAGGAGAGGGTGTGCAAGAATGTACTTGGGGATGTTGTAAAGATCTAAGTATCTGGAGATTTAAGTCCAGTCAGCGATTCACCTTTCATTTTTAACATTGCCTTTTGCTTCTACATTTGAGGAATGCAGGGACCAAAACTACACAAGCTGAAGAGTAGGAATTCCCCTTCATCTGCTGCTGTGTGTGCTGAGCCACTAGGGGCCTGTATAAACTGCTCTCATAGAGCAGATACCAGTGCATGGCATATGCTCACTTTCACCAGACATTTTTTACACAGGTGCATAATGTTAAAAGCAAAGTTGCCAGTTACTAATTTCTTACTAATAAATGAGATTGCATTTTTTAGGAGGTGCGTACAAATTGCGTATTATTTAGTTTTTATTTTTACCCTACTTCATCTGTTTCCCCTAGTCCTGTATTGTGTCCATCATCTCTGCTTTCCTGTTTACTATGGGAGATTGGGATGAACATGACTCAGGAGGTGCAAATTTTGGGCAAAGTTGGATTTGTGTGTCTTCTGCATTTCATATTTTCTGCAAGCTGAGAAAATCAGATTTGTTGCCTGTGTGTTTTTTCTATTAGATTAGTAATGGTACTGTTCCATGCAAGTGTAGGGTTAAAAGATAAACTAAACAGGATTACTACAAGGCAGGCAGGAACAGACATAGATTGATGGTGTATTTAAACTAGCTTTGTAAGTGTTATGTAAGTTTGAGAGTGTGTCGGCTCCAAGGCTTTGGCTGGAACGTAGTCAGCATTTATGGGACATGGGCTGAAGATGCACTATACAGTCTTCAGTGTCAGTTTCAGAAATTTAAAATCCACCAGCCATAGCATTCTTAATAAACGTTAAGCAATAAGGTCAAGTATACTTACACTGTTCCATTGTTGGTTTTCGGTTTTTGAAACAAGGCAGACAATTTGTAAAAGAGCACAGCTGAAATATTTGCATATTGGATTTCCTTCGAAATGAACTTCCGTTACTAAGCTCTTTGAGAATTCTCATTTGGAAGGATTTTCAAGCTGAATCACAGTAAGGTCATAGAATCAAAAAGCAGTTTCCCTATGGTATGTAAATTTTTTAATAAGCTGTCTTTTAAAACATCAGAGTCTTATATATCATTCGGTCTTGGGCCAGTTACAGCAAGAGGGTTTTTTGGTCATCTTACTGACAACAGTTGTGTAAATATTGACTGAGATTAATTTTCTGAAATGTATATGTGCACCTTAGGTAAAGTTTTGATGAAATGTAGTGAAATCTGCTTTAAAGGTTTTCTCAAATGATAAATGTTGGTTCAAAAGTGTAAGTCTTACTGCCTATCAGTAAACCAAGGCGGTGGCTCTGAAATGCAGAGAACAGGCACTTCATTTGTGCTTTGGATATCAAAAGGAGTAATATGGTATGGATCTATGAATCATTGTATTTCATTTTTGTATACGACTGGGGGGATTTTTACGCTTTTGTTCTCTAACAAGAGTTGAGAAAAAGGTATAGATATTTGCTGGTTTAAGTTCAATGTCAGTCACATAATGCAGTCTATTGTAACAGGAGCTTACTTTCGTTGTAATTCTTTTTAGAAACAGTTGTCATAACGTAGTCAACATACTATATTCTTATGAAAACTCTCAATTTCACATACTCTGTGAGCGTACTTTATTTGCTTAATCCTTGTATTCTTTGGAAAAGGCCTTAAATAAAGCCAATTAATGAATGTATGCTGACAAATTGGCAGCCTAAAGCAAAAATATGTGTTTAAAAATACTTCTTTGAATACTATCAGGAATTTACCAAGTGGGAGCAGAGAGGAAGCTTACTTCTCCTGGTGATCTGCTATGTTGAAGGTTGCAGTACAGCTGGAGAAATCTGATGATTTTGAAAAAGGTTACATGAAAGTGCTTTGCATGTAAATTCCTTTCCAACAAGCTTCACTTCACTTGTATTTTTTAAGACACTAGGCATTGATAGAAGCATATTTATTAGTGCACAGTTTTACCTTACATTTCATAAGCTCAGATGAGTTTTGGTAGTTTATGTATAATACTTACCTTAAACATAGCATGTTTGTGTCTTCGTATAAGAAGTGGATAGCTAAAATTCCAGTAAGAGAAATACAGAATAATAAAAATTGTTTGTATGCAAAATATGAAGTTAAATTGAATATAATATGTAATGCTTTTTAAGAACTTAGTTGTTATTCAAGTTCTTTCAATTCCTTCGTAAAAGCGACAAGTCAAACGAAATACTATGAGCTTGTTTTTTAGCTACATCAGCAAGTATACATAGTCTGAACTTCCCTAAGATATTCCCTAAATTTACCTCTTTAGGTGTCTTCTGCTTACGTGCTGTGACAGGCTTCTTCATAACGTTAATAGCACAGTTACAGAAAGAGAAAAGCAAGAAAGACAATGTGATTATCTTGCAGTAGATTTTCAAAAGAGGTAGAGGTTTTTTTTAAAAATCAGCTTCCCTGTTTATACGTGATATCTGATTTCTGGTGGGGATTCTCTGTGTTCTTTTGAATACAAAGAATGGGCAGAAAATGTCCTCCTCAGTCAACAGAAATTGATGGAATTTCAGGCACTTTGATTTATTATACCAGAGGACATGCCCTAATAGCATACTATCACATCCTGAGCTTCTTCATATTTTAGCACAATGCAGTTACTTTAGTTTTTCAGCGATCTTCCAGTTAGTGAAGTCACTCCACGGGTATACAAATTAATTTATTATTTGCAGACAATCAAAATGGATGTCCTGGTTAGTTCCAGCCAAACTGCTCACATATTGTTGTGGTCAGATAATGAACACCTCTTATCAAATGTCGTATATCGAGTTATGCCAGCAATTATATTGCTCTTTCTTTTACAGTCTTTAATGTTCTAGAAATTATGTATCTGTAAGTCAGAATTCAGTAAATAATGTGTAGAATCTGGCTTTTTGTGTTGTAGAATTGGGTGATTCCTAAGACGAATATAGTCAGTACCAACCTGACCAAAACAAATGTGGCCTAGATAGAAATTTGCAAATAATGCAGTTCTCTAACAAATTTGCCCAATCCCATTTTGATATCAGCATCTCACCTTGGCTTATTCACTGCTTCTACCCAAAAATTGATGTTTTTTGATACGTGCTTTGACTCAGCAAGAGAAAATTCAAATACATTCATGTCTTTGTCTGATCTTCAGAAAAATCACTGTTTGCTGAGTTTGAACACAGCAATTCTGCTTGCTTTACAATGTTGATTAAATTAAAAAAAAAAAAACTTAACTGCTTTTGGAACTATCTGTAGGCCATACTCTTTTTATGAAGCTTTGCCAAAAAAGCTGAATTTTTATGTACAAGGAATAGACTGCTATTTCTACTCATTTTTTTACTCCCTCTCCCTCTCCCTCTCCCTCTCCCTCTCCCTCTCCCTCNCCTCCTCCTCCTCCTTCCCCTCCTTCCCCTCCTTCTCCCCCCCCTCCCTCTCCCTCTCCCTCTCCCTCTCCCTCATTTCCTTCTTCTCCCCACTCCTATAAGAACAAAGATAAAGCTTGTTTTATTAAAGTTCACAAAAATACATACAGAATTCTGTACTCCATCCCATTTTTTCGTCTTCTTTATGCCATAGAGAAGGGGTTTATAAAGCAGATGCATGTCACTGTTTCTAACCCAGAGACATGATAATTTTGTCTGTGCTCACCTGTAATATATTTGATTTCCTTTTCTTTTTACTTTAGGAAAGGGCTTTCTTCTTCTATGGAATTTATTGAAGGCAGGAGGGTCTTTTCTTAAAAGGTTGTTTATAGGACCAAGTATTTTCTGCCTAGGTTTCAGTAATGTGACTGTAGGTGCATAATTTCTTTACCTCTCATGGTACGTTTTATTAAAATCCTTTTTATACTGTATTAACACCTGTATTAACACTTTCTGAAATTTGAGTATTTTTTCTTAATAAGCAGACAGCTTCTTAATTTGAAAGTCATTAATTTGATGTAAAGAACATGCAATGAGAGATTTCTAAAACACTGATCAGAAAGTAGGACAGGACGTTTTATTTATTTATTTTTGTTTGTTTAGGATGGTAGTGTATCTTAGAAAGCTGCTTAACTACTGCCCAGTGCAGCTGTCCTTCCCTGAAAGATTAGGTTTCAGGAGCAATGATGGATGTTGAATGCCTGTAGCCAGTTGTGGGGTTTTCTCTGAGGTCAGTGCTACTGATGGAGGATAGGAATTTACAGCCTTATGTCTCTTCACCAAAGTAGCGGGTAGCATTTCTTTAGGAGAAAAAAAAAAAAAAAGCCCACAACAACTAGGTATGTTCAGTATTGAGCTTGTGTTGCTGCATAAGCTATTCATTCGAGTGAGAAAGAATAAGTAGATTTGTGAATAGCACGGATAAATTTAGTCACAGCGTGTGCCTTTTTGTTTCACAGAAATACGCAGAAATAGCTACAAAAAGTAAATAGGATGATGTGGCTTCATTTAGAAATCTTTTATATTATTTTAACCTGTGTTAACAAGTTTGGAGTTCACACTTTTGACTTTTCATTTCAATTGTTTCAGCTGTGTTTCAGAACATATTCTCTTTTTTGACCTAAAAATACAATTTTTTTCCCTCATGGAAGAAGTATATGTTAGTGGTCTTCAACAAGCATAACCAGGGCAGAGTAGATATCCAGCAGTGATGAAAGGGTGGATGTTCATCAAGTAGAAAGAGTTTACTTTGATGACATATACTGTTACCTTGCTTAATTCAAGTATCACCATACATATTGCTGATAAAGATGGATAGTTTAGATACTCTTAGCTGTGTTTTCAGAAGCATTTGTTGAGGTCAGACTTTCAGACTTGATTTTTGGACTGTCTGCCTTCCCTGAGCTGTTGAAGTTTGCTCCTGATACACAGTGATGTGATTAACTTTAAAAAATTTTGGTTGAGAAAGGTGCACAAAAATCCCAGACTGCTTTATTCTTAAGTTTGCAAACTGTTTTTGATTTTTTTTTTATTAATTTGGACCTTAATGGTATAGGTGGATTTTTCTGTCAAGCCTTAGAAGAGTTGTCCTAGTAGGCTGAAAGCCTTCGGTGATCAGTGAGAAAGATTTCATTTGACAGCAGCATTATTTGGATGAGATCCATAGTGCTTTTGTGCCTCTGCATAAGTAATAGGACTTTTACCTCGGGTAATCTCCTAGCAGAGGTTAAATTCAAATCGAGACAAGAAAGCTTAATAAAACATCTGATAAGTTGATTTATAGTATCTCATAAATTAGGGAGTAAGAAGCGTTTTGGTAAAGAGAAATACTTATCCAGTAAGAATCACTTTAGAGCAATTTTGCAACAAGGAAATGGCCTTTTGCCAAATGCCTATGTATTCTACTTATTGGCAGCATGCCATCGACTTTATTTGGAAAACTCTCTTTGCTTAGGTAATAAATACTCACTATTTACCAATTTTTTTTACTATCAATAAAAGATGGATTCTGTTATTAGACATTTTCTTTCATTTTTGACCTATTTCACAGAGAATGGACTTTTGCTCATTACCATTAAGTGCATCAATGAATCTCGATTAAGAGTATTGTCCAAACAGTGAAATTGATCTTCTTACTTTTTTTCATAATTTGGGTATTTTGAGGTATTATTTTTGCTTGACATGAAAAGCCTTGAATTTTTCTACGGTACATGGCATGTGATAGAAAAATTGTAATATTAACTTAAAGAATTGTTTGTCTTAGCTGATATTAGTGATAATCTAATGCAATTTTGTTAAAGAAAAGTGTGTAATCAGTGTAAATGGTTGTTGTTACTTGGTTCAATACATAGAATTTACACTTGTACATTTACATTTTCAAAAGGTGTCTTAAATGGTCACATGAAGTATCAGCATACTGACCAGATGAAAATTTTAAATGTATCAAGGGAAAGCAGCTAATGAAGAGAGCATTGTACTTGGTAATGCCAACAGGTGGTAGGGAATGCCTGCAGGAGCAATCACACCTCCATAAGAATCCTAGAATTCTTTGTGTTTAATTTTGCATGATTACAGTGACTCTGAAAAAAAATAGTGTTAGGACTTCAGCAACAGTATTTTGGTTAGCTTAGTTTTGGACAGTGTGGGGCTGAATGTATTAAATAATGTATATATATAGAAAGGAAATATTTATTCTTCATCTGTTCGATTGTATCTGATGGAATAGATACATGTCCTTCTGGGCAATGTAATCCCTAAAAGGACACTTACTAGGACTGTATCCCTTGCTGATTTATTCACAGGATTGCTTTATTAATCTAGTGTACAAGGGTAATCTTATTCCAAAGGTATTAGAAAGCATGAAAATAACTGCTGGACTTCTTAGAGATGTCGATTTCTATGTCTTCAAGCAATTTTAATATATAATCTCAATTGGTCTTTGTGCTTTTTACTGCAGAGTATATAAACTGTGAAAGGTGCAGAGGCCTTAAAACTGTTTTTTCATTTTAGCTAATCTCTGCAGTAGTCCAGATTAGAGAGACAGAGATTAATAAGAAAATGAAAATAGATTATCATGTATAGAAGAAAAGTATGGTAAGATTTTTCTACAGTGATGATGAACTGAGTTGCTAGAAACGTTTATAGAGTAACCAGTGCTTAACAGAGATACACTCTTAACAGACAGACAAGCTGCATTTCAGCTTTTTTTGGTTGTCATTTTTGTTAGGAGGTAAAGAGGTTGCCATTTTGCTGTGAAATTTTTTCTTTCCTGGATTAACTTTGTGTTGCAGATGCCAATCAGAAAATTAGGCTGACATTTTTTCTGCAGCTTTTACCTTTTGCTCAGATAATGGTGTTAAGCTCTATTTCGTATTTAATGAGACAAAACACTTGAAACCACAGAAACTTGGGAATGGGAGGATTCTGAATTCAAGAACAAGGAATGAAATTTTGCAACCTCAGAATTTTCCCACTAAAGCAAAACTGCCATACGACCAATGACAATTTCACAACTGTGACTGGGGTTGTCCCTTCCCCATCTCTTGCTTCAAGTTGTTCTCCATCTTGCTTTTGCAATTTTACAGTTTTATAAACGGCAGTTAGTAAAGTGAAATGTGTCTTCCTGAACAAATACTTATGTCTACTTCATACCAGCTCTTCTATGCAGTACTTCACTCTCTCTGGAATGAGTCTTTAGGTGTCCTTTAAATACAACTCTCCATAGCAATTCTTGGTTCTTATTGTGAGAACATACCTGCGATTGTGAACTCTCAAAAACTGTGAGAGTGGCTCACTAAACTGGTCTTTTTTTTTTTCAGAATGTCACTGAAATCGAGAGTTTTGGTTTATTTTTTATGTTGTAAAAATCCCCTCTGAAACCTATTTTCATTGCAATCTCAAAGGCTTAATCTGTGGTTTTTTACTTCGGGTGTGAATTATGGGCATGTCCATTTGGATTGATCTCTGATTTCTTTGACTATGTACCAATATCTAGAAAGCAGTCTTTCAGTACAGGCATTGGTGTACTCATGACTCCATATGTATACCTGTCCACCTGCTGCCTTTGTTGAGGTATTTGAATAAGTCTAGGCTATCTTTTTTTAAAAAAGTTCTGTGCTGTCTTTTATGTCTTGGATAGGATACAACAATGTTTTTTCGTTCTCTGAAATCTTTACTTTTTCAACCACCTTCCATTTTTCACAGCAGGAAGCTTTTCACATGAAAAGAAGAGAAAGAGACCTGTTTGACAGCTTCTCTTGTCTCCTTGTGTCTAGAGAACTGCCTGAGTGTAACAACAAAGAAATGGCTCTCTGGTGCTATTTTGGTGGTTTTTGTCTCTAGGTGCAGTGGTAGCAGATTTAGATTTAACTGTGGATGTTGGCTCTCTCTTCTTCCATTGAAGTCTTGGTGTTACTCAGCTGAATTCAGTTTCTTAAATCCCATCTCTGTCAGAGCAAGTGAGTTTTTATTGAGACATTGTCCTGATCATTTCTTTTCAGACAATAAACTGGCAGAAGATCTTGAAGTTGGTACTTCTGAGTTCAAGAATTTCAGGAGTATAGGTTCCAATGCTTTCAAGCTCACTTCAGTGCCAGGCTCTCCAAGTAGAATCAGGGCTAGGTATTTTTTGGAAGAACACAAACCAGCTGTGTTAATATTTTGAAGCATTAAATGTCATTATTAGACACCATTTGTCAGACATTGTCATGCTCACTATGTTTTTCTTAGTATGCTGTATTTCTTCATCATGTTTAATGTGCTCGAGAATTTTGAGGCAGATTCTCACTGTACTTTTCTCACTGATGTAGTTATTATTCCACCTACTGAGTTTCTGAGGTGTTATGAGTAGGTAACTATTGTTGTGTTTTTTTGATTTATGCATATACATATCTGTATAAAACAATTAAGCAGGATTTTGCCCTGCTCTTGCATTTGTAAGTTTTGTTTCTATTAGTGTTGAGTAGATGATTGCTCCAGTCAGAGGTATCGATGTGTTACTAGGTTTCTGGTGTTGCCTGGAGTTTCATATGTTTAATAATTAAGTAGCTGCTGAGGGGAGCTTGGTGTGAACAGTTCCACTGTTAGGAATGAAGCCATAGCAGCTGAGACCTTATGTTTTGCTGAGAGTGTAGTTATTGACACTTGTCATAGGTGTTTAATTGTGATTTTGGTTGCCCTTTCTAGTGGTTTGAAACTAATACTGAACTTTTGTGGCTTGTCTGAATGTGTACAAAGTCTGAAGCTTCTTTCAGAATTACAGTTTTGGCTATTTGAATACAGTTTTCTGTAATTGTATGTTTTCAAAGTCCTGTTCTTAACAAAGACCAATTTTCAGAAATTTCTGTCACCTAGACCTTGTACTTTCAGGATGTGTTGCAAATCTTGTCAATGTCTTGCCTCCTTTCTGTTTGCAAATAGCTTAGATACTTGGTGACTTAATATTTTGATGTATTAGTTCTTTGTTTCCTGATGAACCGTTTCCTTTTACTATGAAACGTGCTGAAAGGAAAAATTGTCCTTAATTTTCTTCCATGTTTTCTTATAATTATGATGATTTTTCTGGTTTTCTTAATGGTGTGTAGACTGAAAGACAGATGGTCCATCTCAACTAATAATTTTTTACAGTATTTGCTTGAAGATACCACTGTACTTAAAAAATGCAGAGCCTTCCTTTGGAGGACATTGGACACTTTGGAGTGAAAATATTTGTATGTTCAGCAATTCACTTTCAGATTTTTCCTGCTGAAACATTAGGGCAATTTTCTGATGTTTTTTTACTGAAAGTATAGCCAAAACTTAGCCTTCAAAAATATTACGGCTTCCCTTTACTCAAATTACAGATTTCATGGGTATTTTACCAACTGTAAGTCATACCTCCATGACAAGTTACAGCTGTGTGAGAGGGCTTGGTGTGTGAGTAGTCAAATAGCTGATAATCGAATAAGCATCAGTGGAGTGAGATGATGTTAGATTACTTAGATGGCAGTCAAGAATTACTTCATACTCTCAGATGGACAGATTCTTAGGTCTCAGGTGGAGTAAACAGGCAAGCATAAATCAGATAGCTCTGTGGTCTTCTATTGGGTGTCTGTATAAGGGACTGAGGGTGTATATCGTGTATATTCCTTTGCATTGTTAGTTTTTACTTGAACTATCAATAGTTTTATAGTTGCATTTTTAGCACAATTCAGAGGTATGAAGGCATTGTACACTTGTGCATCACAAATACACTGCCTAGACAGAGAGATTACAAAGATCCAGTGAATGCTAAAAACTAGTCAGTCAGCTGTACTTTGCAGAGATCCCCTTACTCTGCTGCAGCATTATACATAAGAGAATCCTTGTATGCCTCTTGTGTGGTTTACTGCCTAGAATTTAGTCTCTGGTTTCTGTCATTGGCTAATAAAATATGAATAATATAGAAAAAAAGAATGGTTGTAAACCACTCTTATTTTCACTCCTCCCTCTTATCTTTCACTAATTATCTGTAATTCTGAGGATAATTTTGAAGAAAAAAGTTGTTTATAGACATATAGCTAAAAATAAACTTAGCTGCTGGGAGTCATGTAACCAGATTCCCTGAAATTACTTCAAAAATGCTGAACATTCTCGGCTGCTGACAAAATGACACACCAAATGAGAGAGGAGAAATTGTCTTTTGTAGATTAATGAAGGACTATTTTTAAATGAGCTTCCTTGTGGAAGGACAATGCTTGTGTGTAAGCAGTCCTTGGTAATAAGAACTGTGTGCTGTATATGGCTCACTTTATTCATGTACATGCTTCCACAGTATTAAATGGATGTAATCACAGATCAAGTTAGTGGTTCTTTGTCCTGTCATTCTCTATAGTAAAAGTGTATGTTGGAAATACAAGAACATATGTGTGAAAATGTAAGTAAGGACAAAAAGGATAAATAAAAACGCTTCATTTAAGGTAGAATTCAGCAGAGAAGTTAGGCTTGCCCATACCTGTCACCATATATTTAGGTAACTTCACTACTGTGTAACATTACTGAAATCTATAAGAGTATATGTGGGTTTAAAAATAAGAATTGGTGTAGTTTAAAAGAAAGTATACACACTAAAATGATTTACTTGGATTTCGAGCTCTTAAGTGTGTGGAGTGAAATGAAGTAAAGAATGCTAATTTCTGCTTTACACTGGTTTTGCCTCTTCTTCATAATGTTCAAATAAATATTATTATCATAGTTGACAAGAGATGGAATGGTTTACTGCTTTCCTTGGTTTATGGAAAGTATAAAAGTAATATAATACTCCTTGATACTGTTTTCTTTTTGCACATGGAGCAAACAAAGCATCTCCGAACTATTGAAATAGACTGTATTTTCATTTGTGTTCATTATGGAACACTGTCATTTTACTACAGGAAAAACTGTTGACAAGGTTGGTCCGTAACAGGTCACAGTCTGTTGCTATAATTGCTTCAGTTCATAAGCACTTTTTAAAATTTTACGTGATACAAGAGCATCACTATAGGCATCACTCTATCAGGAATATCATCAACACTTTCCTGAAACCACAATGCAGGGCTGAAACACTGTATACCCAGTCAAGCCAAGAAATTTTTTTAATTGATTCATACTGTCTAATATTTTAGTGAAGTATTTATCTGAATCAGCTGAGGTGTTTTTNATAAAATTTTGTACTTTTGCACTGGGTTACTCACAGTCTTGTCCTGTTTTATAAAATTTTGTACTTTTGTACTGGGTTACTCACAGCTTTATTGAATTAGTGGTGGGAAAAAAAATAGGTAAAGTACTTCAGCGATTTCTGTTTGCACTTCAAAAATATTTTGCAAATATTGAAAATAGTGATCAAATTTATGTTTGATGCAAATCTTTGGACTGCAACGTAGATATTAGATGGCATTTAGTTGTAAATCATGCTGTATAAGTAATATATTTCCTATGGATTTGTATGTGATATCATTATGTGTAAGTGCCATAGTCAGGGCTTTATGTCTGTTATTCTTAAGCTTTCGTTTTATGTTCTTTCAGAATTTCCAGCTTTTTGCCTCAAAAAGCTTTTATTCTTCTTACATTGCTGCTTCTCTGCACTCATCTTTTTCTGTGACTTAGTGCCTTTTGTACATTTTTGTTAAGGTAAATGAGCTGAAGACCAAAAGACTTTGGAAGTTGTATCTTAGAGTAAGAAGGTGTCTTTTCCCTCGGTAGTTGGAAGAACAATTTTAAATAGTATGATTTTGACAGCTGGCTTTGCCGACATGGACTGATGTATATAGCATAGGCTTGCTTTGGTTTTAAAGTAGAATTTTATTAAATTAAACAATCCACTCAGGGCTTAAACCTTCCAGTTTCCTTTCTGTCCCTTTACTTCACTGAAGTCTTTAGTCCTTTACATACTTTTATAGAATTCAATGCACAGGGATTTATCAGTAGAGGAATAAACATTGTAGTACAGAGAAATCAGATTAGTTTTTGCACATGGGATAAAAGCTAATATTAATAAATCTTGGAGTGATATGAATCATACGGGGCAAATAAAGATAAAGCTAGGAAAGTACTTCTTGGAATTGCAACACTTAGTCCCAGATTTCTTCCGCTACGTGAGAATAAAATCTGTGTTCAAATTAAGGTTTTTTACTTCTTTCATAAGACAGAGAACCTGATATGTATACAATCTATTTTTTGTTGTTTTCATTTTGGTCTTTTTGCAGATATTAGATTTTTTTAAAGCAATGGTTTGTGTAGCTAGTTTGTATTAATATTTTCTACCACTGGTATAGCTGAAGTCACATGTTCTTTTGGTGTGTGCAGTTATTATTTGACAATAAACTTCATCAAGGACAACTTTCTACTGAAATATACATGTATTTTACCCAATATACATGTATATATCACCCAGTATACATATATGGGATGCAAGTTTTTATTTTAATTCTGCATTTTTACAGCTTTTACCCTTTAGTTGCACAGACTGCTGTTACTAAAAATATTTTACTGTAACTCACGATCAACTTTCTTTTCATCTCCTACTTCATAGACTGTTTTACCAGTAATTTTCACACTGTTGATTTTTATTTGTGTAAAAAACATGATAGCTTTAGCTGCCATTGGCCTTGTGTTTGACATCTTTTTTGTTGTTCTGCTTTTATGACTATAAAAATATGCCATTCCCTGCAGTCAGATTTTGGCAAGGTCTAGAAGGATTTTTCTTAAAGCGGTTCTGTGTTCAGGTAAATTAAAGTCACTCTAAGAGCTTTGAGGATTACTGGATCAATGCACATCATTTTACATAACATTTTCATTTCTGGGTACTGAAATATATTTAGGAGTTGTCTTACAACGTACCAGCAGGACTTTGTTAAGTGTGTGTGTATTCGTTGTTTAATTTTTATTCCTTAACTGATGTTTGTATTCAGTGCACATTATAGCTCTCTGAAGACTGAAAATGCTTTTTATTATTGCCTTTTATCTGTCATGCTGTTTGAATGATTTTACTGGACACTAGTAAAGTAGGAAACTGATACAAATAAATTACAGCTTGGATCTATTTCTGTTGTCAGCAAGCACTAAAAGAAAAAGAAAATACAGCTTCTATAAAAAATAGTTATTTAGAAAGTAATATTTGGCAAATTAGTATATGTAAGTTGTCCTTTCTGTGTAGCTTTCTCTGTAGGATTGAAATGTTTACAACCATAGTTGACTCATAAATTAATATGGAACTGAGCCACTTTTTTTTTTTTTTTTAAAAATTGATAAATATTTTTCACTTGGAAGTGAAAAGCGTCACGATTACTCTAAAACAGATGGGTTTCTTTTCTTTCTTTTTAGTCCTGAAGTCTCCTGAGTACACATACATGTATACTCAGACAAATGTGCATACACAGAAATGAGAATTTTGTGGCTAAAGAGATTGCATGCATTTAGATTTTTTTGCTGTTTCTGAACACCAGAAACATATGATATTTTGAAGTCTTGTTGATTTTTTAGATTATTGAGATTTACTTGCATCTCTAGAAGTACTTTGCAGATGCATCCTCATCTAGATTTGGAAGGTTCTGCTCTACGGTACTGATTATTCTACTTTTATCACCATTAGGTGATGAACAATGCTTTTCATTGTTGTTCTTATCCCTTATATCTTCCCTTCCCTGCTTTCCTCACAGGTTTTAATGCCAGCAGGGTAGCTGGTCTATTTTTCTGGTAGCATTAGTTCTGATGGGCACAACACCTTGTGTCTTTAAGAGGTGAGATGGCCAGGGAGGCATCTGGCCAGCTCTACTATAACCCTTTGAGGGCACAGGTGCTCCCTGGTGGACTACCCATTGTTCTGTGCATGACATGGAGTGTAGGTTTCTGCATGGGCACCTAGGTTTGGGTAGTTTGAGCAATACAATTTCTGTATTTAGACAGACTAACCAAATGCATTTTTGGCACTCCATCTCACACAGCGAAAGAAGCCTGACAGTTCCATGCCTGAAATAAAAGAGGCATTTGAGCCTCAGCCTCAATACTTCTTAACGGTGGACATATACATGTTAGTTTGCAGGAGATTTACTGGAAAAATATACCATTTTTTGTCTTTAGTTTCTGCAGTGATGCAGTGTTACTGCATGGTGTAGTAATTTCTAACTGCAACTCTTAAATCTTTTTTGTTACAAATTTAAACCTAACATTTTTGATGTTTAGATTGACTGTTTGAAGTTAACTGGAATTAAAACTAGAATTCAGAACTAAGTACTAATACTTTTAAACAGAAATGTTCTGTGAATGATGTGACACTTAAGATTTCTCCATAAAGATTTTTCTTTAAATCTTTGAATTATGTTACTGGTAGGATAGAAATTTGGCAGTCTTCTGTTACCTTTTTTACTTTGTTTTCCTTCCACTTTCTGCCTTTTTATATATAGGTTTTAAACTAATGATTTAAAAAAAGACAACATTTGGAGTTTGATCTCAAGTTGATGAAGTTGATAAGTTGATAAGTCATCATGTCCTTCTATATTAAGTTACAAATCAGATTTGTCTCAAATGACACTCCTTTGTATTTATAATAAAGTATAAATTTCCTTGCATTTTGCACTGTAATTGTGCAAAAATTTGAAATACTTCTGGAGCAAGCTGCTTCTGAACAGTCTATTTTTTCACTATTTTTTTGTCTTTTTTTCATAAAGCAAAATCTTACATTGTAGAATATATGATGAATGTGTATTCACATAATAAACAATAAATACACAAATTAATAATAAGAGTAAATACTATGGTGCCAATACAAGACCTTTTTGGTCCTTCTAGTTCCATTTCACTGAGGAATGAGCACAGAATATGGAAAAACGTCCTGAAATGATAGTACTTTTACGGTTCTTTGGAAAGGGCATGTGATGAATCTAAAACTAGTTTTTAACGTCTGCTCCTGTTTAGGTGGTTATTAAACAGTGTGGGGATATGCTGCTCTACTGTCAGAGCCAGCCTTCAGTCATTTGTGTATGTGTTAAAAACCGGAACCATTTGGATATGTGAAATCTGTAAGAGTGGCTGATAGATCTGACATGTGCCAGTTGTTGCACAGGCATAGATAGTGTCGAATGGAATTCAGAGTACTTTGCCTTGTCAGCCTTGTAAGCTCTCCTGGGAGACTTCCAGTAACATACCAAATTGAACATAGATTGACTAATACAGAAATGTTTTCACTAGGAGCTTTGGAAAGGTGAAGTAAGAAAATTGACAGTAATATTTAAGTTTGAAGTCATGTTTACCAAAATCAAATTCTTACGTTTGTGTTGAACTTCAAAGTATTTTTTTTACAGTTTATAAACTTGTTGTTTTTAGTTTTTCTAGTGAACAATAGGGCTATTACCCTGTTATGCTAACAGCCTTTTCATGTGCCATCATTTGAATACATTAGATCATAATTCAGATGATATTTGGGACTTGAAGTGTTTGAATAAATGTTGTTTTCACCTACCATATAAAATAGCACTAAGAATTGGACATTACCATGTAATCAATTTTCGTTGTCTGGCTTGCTCTGCTTCCATCACTGATCAGAGATAGTAGGTTCCATATATTTCACTTCATGCATATTAATTACCTTTATGACTTTTTCTGAATTTTTTTCAGCAGTAGAATAAATGTAGCCTCTCATACAAGGGATGCAGTGACAGCCTCAAACCATGTTTAATTAGAGCTCAGCATGCAGTTTAAGATGGCATCTGTTTACATGAAGGATGATTATTGCTGTTTGTGCTCTTTTTTTTCCTGTTCCTTTAATGAACATTACATTTATTAAAACAGATGAATAAGCTTGCCCTAAATAAACAAAAACATAAATGTAGAAAGGATGGGTAAACTACTAAACACTATAATCAATTTTGTCATGCTGTCTTTCACATGCAATTTAATAAAGCACAAGTATATTTAGTGGGTTTTAATCAAAATCCATGTAGTGGTTAATGCAACACCATGGTATAAAATGTAAGATTTATTGCAGATTTTTTAGATTACGAATATTCTTGCACGTCAATGAGCTGAGGTACTTTTACTATCACCTGAGAGAGTAACTTGTGAGTTTGGAATCTTTATGTCCCAAACCTTTCTGCTGCCAGGGCCGAACAGATACCATGTTGTTTTATATAATGTTACGATGTGTATATCTGACCACTTGAAGTCTCAGGAAGGCTTCTCAGTGTATCCTCCTCAGCTTATTAAAGACATCAACCAAATTTTCAGCAACCTATGCTGCTTACAAATGACTTTGATCTAGAGACCTACATGTTAAAGCCACCATATCACATTAACATTCCTAGAACGTCTTGTTCTCATACAAAATTGGCTATAAATTAGGGAGAAAATTACAGTTTAAATGTGATTTAAAGAAAGTTAAGTGGGTGACAGAGGAGAGCCGTAGCAGCAAAAAGGCTGTATGTCAGCCATAAATCATAGCCTTGGGAAAAAGAAACCTAAAATTGTATGAACGGTGAGAAAAAATAGAGGAAAGGATTACTTAGGAAGACTGTTGCAGGGTGTAAGGAAGAGCTAAGCCAAGGCTATTGTTTCACGTAGGCACCAGTCATACAGCCAGGAGCAATCTGAGGAGCATCAAGGAGGATTACAGAACTACTGGGAGTAGTGGTGAGGGACTCCAGTGCTCAGATAGTGGTCAGTCTTTCCAGTTAAGGGGAATACGTTTGAAAGATCTACTTGAATATAGCGGTTCAGTAAGTGGTTACGGAACTGGTGCCACAGCCAGACACTGCTTAGGCTGTGGGACTTACCTGCAGCCTGGTCTGCTGGGGACTTACGGAGTCCATCTGTCAGAGAAGAAGAGCCTTTTTGCTCATAGGTTTGCCAAGCTTGTGAGGAGAACTTGAGACTAAAGTTTATGGGTGAAGGGAACCTCAACCCATCCTTCTCCTACCAGTTTGATGCCAGTACCAATGAGACTTGCTTAGAGCCTGGAGAGGGATCACAGATCAGCAGGAGAGCACCTGAAGAACAGCACAGAGGAATTCGACACAGCCATTAAGTCAGCTTCACCAGGGGCTCAGCTTAAAGGAGTCTATGGAAATGCATATAGCATGGAGATTAAACAAGTGGACTTAGAGATACGCACACATCTCCAGGCCTGCAGTCTTACTAGCATAAGGCTAGATAAGAGGTGTAGTGGGATGGCTCCTGTGACTAGAGTGTTGGATTGGAAGGATACAAGCTCTCTAGGAAGGACAGGCAGGGGAGATGATGAGGTGCTGTTGTCTCCTGTGTCAATGACTAGCAGGAGTGCATGGAGTTCCATCTGGATGAGAAGGTGACTGAGAGCTTATGGATCAAGATTAAAGGGAGGGCAGGGACAAGTGACATTATGGTGCTAGTGGCCACCCAACCAGGACAACCAAGTAGATGAAGCCCTCTGTAGAAAGGAATGGTCTCATAATCACAAGCTGCAGTCCTGGCAGAAGACTTAAACCACCCTGATGTCTGTTGGAGGGACATGGCAGGGCACAAGCAATCCAGGAGGTTCTTGGAGTGTGTTGGTGACAACTTCCTTCTCTAATTGATAGAGGAACCAACGAGGGGAGGTGCTGTGACGGACCTTGTTCTCACCAGAACGAGGTGCTGATGGAAAATGTGAAGGTCAAGAGCAGACTGAGCTGCAGTGACTCATTAAATGGTGGAGTTAAAGATATTTAAGGCATCTAGAAGGATATACAGCAAGATCTCTGGGCTTCCAGAGAGAAGACTTCGGCCTCTCCAGGGATCTTCTTGGTAGAGTACCATGGGATAAAGTCTTAGAGGGATGAAAGGCCCAGGAGAACTGGTAAATATTCGTCTCCTACAAGCTCAGCATACCAATAAAGAGACAGTCAAGCAAAAATTCCAGGAGGCCTGCATCAATAAAGAAAGAGCTCCTAGACAAACACAAACAGGAACTATATAGAGGGTGGCAGCAAGGACAGGCAGCTTGGGAGGAATACAGAGAAGTTTTCCAAGCAGGCATCAGGTTAGGAAAGCTAAAGCAGGTAAATCTTAGGTAAATCTGCATAGGGATGTAAGAAGCAACAAGAAAAGCTTCCATGTGTATGTCAGTGATAGAAGGAAGACTACGGAAAATGTAGGTCTTTTTTGGAAAAGAAAAATCAAACAGGAGAACTGGTTAGCCTGCACATGGAGAAGGCTGAGGTACTCAACAAATTTTTTTGCAAGTGCTCCAGCTACACCACCCAAGTCACAGAAGGCAAAGGCCAGGACTGGGATAATGAAGAACTGCGTGCTGTAGGAGAAAATCAGGTCTGATGCTGTGAAACCAGATTAGATACATCTGCATTGAGGAAGTTAGCAGATGCTGTGGCTAAGCCTCTGTGCATCATATTTGAGATGTCATGATGGTCTGGTGAAGTTCTTGCTGACTGAAAAAGGAGAAACAACCACCTATTTTTAAAAGGGGGAAAAAGGAAAACTAAAAAAAAAGGAGAGCTAGAAGCTGCTCAGTCTCACCTCTGTGCCCAGCAAGATCAAGGAGCATATCCTCCTGGAAACTACGTTAAGGAGCCTGGAAAATAACGAGGAGATGGATGACAGCTAACATGACTTTGCTTTTTGTCAGGCAAATTGTGCCTGACAAATTTGCAGGCCTGCTATGGAGGAATACAGCATTGGTGGATAAGGAAAGAGCAACATCAACTGCTGACATCAACTACCTGAAACTTTGCAATGCATTTGACACTGCTGCACTAAATCCTTGTCTCTGAATTAGAAAGACACAGATTTGATGCATGTACCAGTCAGTGGGTAAGGAATTGGCTGTGTGGTTGCACTCAAGGGTTATAGTCAATGGCGTAATGGCTTGAATGGAGACCAGTGACGAGTGGGGTTCCTCAGGGGTCCTGTAGGAATTGGCACTGTTTAACATTACTGGTGGTGACATGAATTGTGGAATTGAGTGCAAGTTTGCTGACGACATGCCAGAGGGCAGGGATGCCATTCAGAGGGACCTTGACTGGCTTGAGAGGTGGGCCTGTGCCAACCTCAGCGTTCAGCAAGGCCAAATGCAAGGTTGTGCACCTGTGTTGGGGAAGTCCCAAGCACAAATACAGAGTGGATGGAGAACACGTTGAGAGCAGACCTGAGGAAAAGGACTTGAGGGTGTTGGTTGACAAGAAGCTCAGTGACTGGTCGGTGTATACTTGCAGCCCAGAAACTCCAGTCATATCCTGGGCTGCATCAAAAGAAGCATGAACAGCAAGTTCAGGGTTTTGTGTTTCCTCCTCCACTCTTGTGCCCCATTTCTGGAAGTGTCGGAGGCCAGGTTAAGATGGAGTTTTGAGCAACCTGGTCTTGCAGACGGTGTTGCTCCCCATGGCAGATGATGTCTAAGGTCCCTTCATTCTATGATTCAGTGATAGTGTGAATAGCCTGAAAAAAAAAAGAGATATTTTAAAATTAACTCAGCTAGTGTTGGAGGAATATTTTGAGTATTTGTATGTTCTGCTTGAGATAAAATCCTGTATACTATACTAGAAAGTAAAAAACCCCTAATTATGTTTTCAAATAAAGGCTGAGAAGTTAAGATGGACTTGCAGCAAGCCACACAATGTCATTTATGTCTGTTTGTGCATTTTTTTAATGGACTAACTGAAATAAGTTCTCTGGAAAAATACATGATCCTGATGACTGTATAATAATTTTCCTTTTTTAAATTTTGGGTTGATTGATGCTGAAACAGTGTACTTTAATGCAGTTTTATCTGAGCTATGTGATCTGATTTAACCAGTTTGTTCAGGAAAAATGGCATCATGAAATGGTTATCTGACTTCAGAACTGCTGTGGGCCACCTTACAACACCCTCCATATATGCTTCTGCTGTTATAATTTTTATATTATATTTAATAGCTAGCAGCAGCAAGTGCTTGCCATGCAGCAGTGACATTTCGTGTTGGAGAGGAGTTTCTCCTGGTTTACTGTCACACAAGTCATGAGGATAGTTCTCATCTGTATAGGACTTCCAGGAAAAAAGCAAACACTCCTAAAAACCAGCACTTAGTGTTTAATACTATTCTTGAAGGAAAGTATGAATGAAAACATTTTGTTCTTGCCTTCATTTTTCTTGCCAGAGAGTTCCCATGTTTTATGTTGCTTCTGCTATTGCTGAGTAGGCATGAAGTATAAGACCATGTGAGCTTTTTTGGTTCCTAAGCTGTGTATGCGTATTAAGACAGTGGAGAACTTCAAAGAGTTTGGAGCTCTGCTCCACCGAAGAGTAACCTCATGAAGCAAATACAAGCTGTTCTCTTCTGACAGTTTCAGTGGCACTTGCTGCTTTTGCCCAGAAAAGTTGCATGTGTCTTTCATGGTGGAAAGTTTCAGATATTTTGCAGTAGGTGCCATTTAATAGTAAATGCAAAGTTGTTTTTTTTTTTTTTTTAGCTCTTATCCTTAATTGACTTAATTAAAAAAAAGTCATAAAGTATTATTGCATTGGTTAATGTTTGTATTGTAATTTTGTCTTACTTCTTTAACTATGTTGACCTTTCTCAACCAAATTAATTTCAGAAATTTAATTTATATAACTAAGTTTCACCATGAATTTACGACATGGATCAGAGTCTGTAAAGATCACAAATCTTTATAAAACTCTCAACTAATGAATAAAGGCCTTATTTGCCTCATGATGATTTACTGTACTATCCCTAACTTTATTTATGGGTAGTATAGAACTTTACAGTTCTGTACTTTTATTGTTGAAAATATTTGCAATATTGCATATTTGAAATGAATTAGAATAATTTATCTGCTTAGCATTTTTTTCTTCTGGATTTAGAATCTAAAGTAACAGTGACAGCCAGACCTTTTAAAATTTGCTCTGACCACAGTGGTTAATTGAAAATAAAAATTTTGTCTTGGGAATAAAGTGACAGACTGTCTTACAATGTAAATTGTCTGTGGGCTAGATTAGGCCTGTGTCACTTAGTGCATAGGGACTGGTCAACGTAAACCTGTTCTGCTTCAAGATGAACTTAGGGACATAGCCAGTAAAATGAATTATAACAGAAATTCTATGAAGCATAATTTGGTGGAATTTTAAATCAGGCAGTCAATACACAATAGTATTTTTTATTTTTTTTTTTTTCCTTCAGGATAAGATACCTCTGTCTGGACTATCATTACTCCATCTCACAGACATAACAAATGGGCATTTCATAGAGCTACTGCATTGTGGAGATGGTCGTATTTTCTGCTGTGCAGGCTGAGAGTTCAGTCAAGCTTTTTGAGCTGTCTAGGCTGGTGCTCTGGAAAACATCCTATAATTTTTACTTTTAAAGAAGAAAAACTTCTAATTTCAATGCTCTTACAACTCTTCTGAAAATACATTTTCTAAACTATGTCTGTACTACATGTGGTATTTTAAGATTTTTTTTGCACATGTTCTGAATCCTACTGTTTTTTGCCTCCCATTTATGACACTGGAATGTAAAAGAGGGCTAGAAATCTTGGCAATTTTCTTTCTAGTAGCACTCTTCCAGGAGTTTTGCTTAACTATTTTCACATTAGTTTAGTTTTGTTAGATGTCCTTTTGCTCTTGTCCTGCAGGTTTTCACTCAACCGTAATTTAAAATGAGGTTTATTATTGGTTGTGGTGATCACTCTATGCAACAGAAGACTTTCCATTTCCTTTAGGCGAATTGATACCTTTACAGTGCACCATGTTTCTGTCGCAGGGCAGATCCATAATTGAACAATCAATCATTTTGCTTTGCTCTTTTGTTGAAATGTAACTGCTGTCTAAACTTACCAAAAGCCCAAAGTGGATTTAACGTTCTATTATTATTGCTGTTATTATTAACATTGTAAGTGCTGATTAAACATGCCTAAGGATATTGTACTAGATATTACGAGAATGTATAAATTTGCAAAAAGCTTCTATTCTGTGCAATTTTAGGCCTATTATTTTAAGTGGATCTCATTCAGATTCAGTTCACTATGCCCTAATTGGACTAGTTTGATACAGTGTTCCTAATAAAGTATGTTGAGTGGATACTTCTAAAAATGAATACAGTGATGAGAAATATATCATGGGTACCTAAATATATTACACTACTTGCTAATTGTTTGGGCTTTGAAATTTAAATCATAATAGTTTCTTCAGTGTTATTTGTAATGAGATCCTGTAGGTTAAGATGCTTAAAATTTTAAAAGCTGTAGTAATAAATATTGTTAACCTTTAGGTTGTAATACTTCATAATTCTAAAGCTTTTGTGGGAAAACAAACTAAATAACTCTGATTTCTTCTGTGCTGTGTGCAGACACCCTGTAGTGCTTTTGTTGCTGGTTCTTTTCAATGGCTCTTAAGTTCTCCGTACTAGACGTGACCTCAGACTACTTGTGGAGGTGGGAATGCAGCTATTCAGAATTTCCTAGGACAAATTCCAAACACCCAAGACAGTATGCAGTGCTCTACACAGTGGAAGTTCAGCTCAGTAGCAAAAAAAAAGGATGTTTGTGTTTTGAAGTTTGTTGCAAAGTGATATTTGTATCTGCTTCCTTTTCACTGTAGTTCTGCACTTGTGTGGCTGCTTTTTACCTATGTATGCAGTACAGTTCCAAATACAGCAACAGACAGGATATTAAAACAGCCAACAAGCTTTTAGGTCTTAACCAGTCATTCAGTATTTTGTTTATTAAAACAAAAAAACGGAATTATGAAGAATTGCAGTTGATTTGTCTTACTTGCAGAGACAAATAAGAAGATGCTTACTAAATCAAAAGCTGAGCTAAAAAGTTGCATTGATTTTCGCAGTTGCTGAAGCAGCAGAATTGTGGCCTCTGAGGCTTTTCTGAGGATTCTTGTGTTTTACACCTCTTGATTTTTGTTGGAGGGTTAAATTTTTCCTCAGAAATCACAATCCTGCAAAGCATAGTTGCTCTACTTGTAATCCTGCTGCTTAAAGTTACTTGAGCATACAGACATTCTTAGATTTTTTCCTCTCACTTTTTTCCATGACTTTTTCTTATATGATTTCATCTCTGTACCTAGGAGGCTAGACTTGTAAATGCATGGTTTTCATTGACCTGTTCCTTAATTTAAAAGGGTTTAGTGATAATCAGGCCTAGAATTTGAGAATACTGCTTCTGTTTTCTCCTTATTACAACATACACATTTTAAAAATGCTAAGTATGTTTCTGTGTTAGTCTTTGTAGCATTGTTGCAATGCTTGAAGCATTGTTGTTGAAAGAAATATATGTTAAACTGATATTCATACAGGTGTGAGAGAGTTTCATCTTCTGTGGATGGAAGATTGGCTGGCTATGTACATATAAAACTGTTTTTATGTGATTGATCTCTTCTGATAGTTGCAGATATGGGAAACAGACCTATTGAAAAATTCTGGAACTTTTTTTCATTCTGTTTTAGGGTTTTTTTGGGGTTTTTTCTGTTTTAAAGTGGAGATACAATTCAAATACAGGTGCTTTTGACATAGATGAGACCCGAAGATACGAACTGTTGCTTGGGAACAGTATGATGTATTATGAATTCTTTTATTTTAATAAAAGTTGCAGGAGTTCTACCAAGTGTCTGAGCTTTTGCCTTCTAAGATGTAAAAACACTCCCACAAAAGTTACTATTTTCTTTCTGAGCCATGTTATAAAATTAATTGGATATTGTTTTTTATGCAAAAGAAAATTTAAAAAAAAACAAAACTAAGAAAAAAGAGTGTCTAGGTTAGCTTCTAGATACTTTTATTACCTTTCCTTTCAATCTTGTTCTGAGTCAATAGCATTCTCTGCAGGAATAAATTAATAAATTGTAATATATGAAGGCTGCATAGAGAGAGTCAGTTAAGTGTGTGCAAAACATGCCAGTGTAAGTCTAATAAAAATAGTTTTGTAAAGATTCTGTAAATATACTGAAGCTCTTACAAAATCTATTTCAGGAAGACTTAAAACTACCTGGTTGAGCTTGTACTCTTGATCTAATATGCAAGTCCCAATATTAGTCCCAATATAATATTATCATATGTAACATGATCTTCTTGAGGTTGGTATGGGTGAGTCATGGGTGATATCCATGTTTTTTGAAAGCTGGGAACTTATTTGTGTCCTTTTTCTAGAAGTTTATTTGACTTAGCATGCATAAAGTACTTGCTAATAAAATTCTCATCTGATTCCTATCTGAAGTATCAAGGAACTGTAATACTAGTAAATTTCACAGTTTGATTGGTAGTAGTAGGAGGTCAATAGCAAAGCAGGTTTTGTGTTTCCACATATAAATATTCAATACTTAAAACTTTTCTAGGGCTTAGATTATGACCCATAAGAGATGCTCATGGATAAAGGGCACATGAATTGTTCAGAGTTATTACCTAGTCAGTAAGTGTCATCTTCAAAAGGGTCATCATGTGATATCCATTTAGCAGAATACTGTGGAACCATAAGATAGGTTAAATTTACTGTGGGCCTTTGGACAGATGCCCTCACAATCAGTCTTCTCCTCCAAAAGGCTAGTCTAGTATTTATCTATGCTGCTGAACAGCCTCCAACAACTGACACTTCATTAAAGCATATGCTGAAGCACTAGACACAGTTATGGGCATTATAGATTATTTGAATTGTTTGTATGCGTAAATGAATTTGATTGAGATTAGAATGTGTTGCTGAGAGGAAAGACAAGATTCAGGTAGATACCTAGTAACACAGAGTGGAGGTACATAGAAAATTCTCAGCCTATGTATCTTTTAATATAATTTGATAAAAGAGGATTGTTTCGTTGTGTTGGAGTTTTTAAATTCTTATTTCCAAAGGAGTCCTGTTGTTTTCTGTTCCCTGGTATTCAGTGGCAATCTCTGTAGTAGCTATAGGAGGATTTATGAGGGCATTTTAGGCTTTTCCAGAGTCATACTGTATCCCTGACATCTGCTGTAGCTAGCTGAATTTCAAGGAAAAAAAAAATTGTCTTCTTTTACTGTCTCCCCTGCAGCTGTAAATATGTATATATAAGTATATGCAGATTCTCATTCACTCTTCTAATTATTATTTAAGATACTGTAATTATGCAACACAGTAAGTGGCTAGAAATGATTAAATGCACCTGTACCTTTTTAGCATTGGGGAAATACATTTTTTACACATTAGGATAATTTAGCTGTGGTGTAGTTTTTGAGGTTTCTTATGCTAGTTAAGGTTACAGAAACTAAGTGCTAATGAGTAGCTTTTTAAAATCTAAAATGGAGGCAAAAGAAACATGAGTGTTAGAACTTTCTTAGCACTCTGTCATTGATATTTGTGACCAGGTGTTTGTGGTCTTGGAAAAATCCAGTGATACAGACATTTTCTAAGTTGTTTTTTTCCTCCACTGTGCTACTTTAATAATACGATATCATAAGACACCCTTCAGTATTGAATTTTGGGAATGACTGTGTGAGCATGAATGTTTTAAATAGTTCTAGGCTTCTGAGTAAGACCTTCAAAATGTCATTAGCCGACCCTTTTTATTTATAATTAATTGTGCTTTTATCACAGTAATTATATTTTGTTGGTCTTTAACATTAATTATATTTTAATATCATGACAAGACACAGCATTTAAGATGTAGATTTATTTCCTGAAGAATATACATGCACAAGAAAATGACCAACTGTGTCAAGAAAGCACAGATACCTTATAGCAGCGAACATAAAATATGGATGCTTTTTCCAATGACAGAGTTATGATAACAATGTGATTATTCTCAGGAATGAGATTTTGATCTCTAACATTATTACTCAAGAGGATAAATATGGAGCTCAGTTCCTTCCTGTGCTGTTTATCAGAGACTCAGTGAACATCTTCATTTTTCATGTTCTTCAACATTTAGGTTATACATGAACTGCTCTCTTCTGCACTACTGTCTGAAAAGTTCTGGCTCCTTTTGTATTAAACTTAATTTATGGGATGCAGCTTTACTGCATACTGCAAAAGGTGATAGATCACTATGCTGAATTACTGCAGTAAAGATATGTTTTATACAAGAGTACTTCAGGATTTGTTTTGAATCAACAGTTTTATACTAAACCTTACAGAGGTCAAGGTATTATAAGTTATTTAAGAAGTGTGCACTGATTTTGTATGTTTTTATTAAGTTTAGTCTGGAAATTAGTTGTTTTTGTAAAAAGAAACTAAATTGAATACTTGCAGCAGATTAATCATATTGTATATGTAACAACAAATTGATAGTCATGACTGAGGAGTTTTTTTAATATATATTTGTTTTAAAAATTTTTCAGTTTCCTGTGCTACTGTGCATACAGTCTCAATTTAACATATGAATCTGGTAGTGCTTGCCTTGGCAGGTTTGTGTGAGTGTGATGTAATCATTCTGCCAGGTCTCCCCATATTTATATTTCGATCATTGTCACCCATACACAGGGGTTTTACCTCTTGGCCTGCTTAATTGTAGTGCAGGTTTCACATGTATGGATAACTGGCAGGTAGTGGCCATGGTTAAGTCCACTCCTCAATCACAAGCCTGTCTGTGTGCTGCATCTCTTCCCTAATGACCTGAGGCAGAAATAATTCACCTTAGTGTTGCCAATCCAGATCTAACTTAGTTCAATCTTGGCAGCTTGATGCACCTGTCCATTGTTGCAGTGCTCTTCAGTAGCGCCGCTCTTAGGTGCATGTGCATCTACATGATCTACTTTTACAGCCAACTTTTCTATCCCAGGTAGTGATGAATCATCACAGTTCAGCTGCCTAGATGGATTCACCTCTGTCCTGAAAATTCTTCCATAATTTTAGCCACCTCCACAGAGCATCCACGAGTCAGTGTAGAGGTGGAGTGTTGGTTATTTCTCTTGTTCAGCAATATCTAAATCCAGCTGGACAGCTTTCAGCTGCAACCTGAGTTCACCCACCTTGTCCCTTAATAGTTTCTGCAATGCATTGCGTAATAATCCATACAGTAGATTTCACATTTTCAATTTATTCCTACAATATAGACAGAATGAGACAGTCAGATGAGAGCGTGTTACTTTTTATTTTCAGATAGCTGATTATATGATGGGGCCTCCTCAGCATATGACACCTTTTGCTCTTCCACCTCCTTTGATGATAGTCCGAAATTTTTGCCTTCAGGCCAAATCACAAAAATTTCCAAGATCCCTGGGCAATTGTGATTTCCTGTTCCAGTCGGCTGTGTGTGTGATCAGTGCAAGCCACTTTGTAACATCAGTGGTGTGATACGTGCAAGGGACTTTTCCTTTGAACATCCAGCCCAGCACCGACAGTTGGGGTCCCAGAAGAACCTGTGCTTCAGTGCAAATCACTTCTGAAGCAGCTCCAACCCTTTCATAAGCTGCCAGCATCTCTTTTTCAGTTGAGTGTAGCAGGTCAGAGATCCTTTGTATCTCCAACTCCAGTAGGCCAGCAGTCATTTTTGAGTCTCTTTTTTGCCAGAGACTCCAGGAAGGACCATTCTCCCTGGCTGCCATATAGAGAACATTTTTCACATCTTTTCCTTTTCTGAGTGGCCCAAGAGCTACTGCATGAACAGTCTGCTGTTTAATTTGTTCAAAGGCATGTTGTTTTCAGGTCCCACTTGAAATCATTCTTCTTCCATGTTGCATGATAGAGTCATGATGCTTACAGTCTGACTGTAATGTGCAATATACAAAAAAACCCACAGCACCTAAGAACACTGTCTTTCCTTCTTGCTGGTTGGTGGGGACATAGCTGCTCTTTTGTTGACCACGTCTGCTGGAATGTGGTGATGTCCATCTTGCCATTTTAACTCCTAAAACCTGAATTTCCTTGGCAGGTCCCTTAGCTGGCCTTTAGGAGGAGTTAGATTATCTTCTCCCCTCACTGGAAAGCTTTCTTGCAGTGTTGGCCCACACGATGATGTCATCAATGTACTGCAAGTGTGCTGGAGACTCGCCCTGGTCCAGTGCAGTCTGGATCAGTCATGGCAAATAATGGGGCTGTGTTTCTACCCCTGGGGCACTTGGTTCCAAGTGTGCCAGACACTCCTCGAGTTCCTGCTTTCCTGCCCTCACCTCCAGCACTGCCTCTGGGAGTCTATTCATAATTGCGCCCAGTCTTGAAGGGGAACAGGGGAGGATGATTTTCTCCAGCTGTTCACCCACTTTTGCTTCTTCGGGCCTGTTGTAACAGCGTTTGAGAATTTTGAATTTCTTGTGTATGTTGAGGAAAGAAAGTTCTCATTGCTACGTCTGCCAGATCTCCTCAGTGCCATCCACACCACATTTAGAGTTACAGACCAAAAAATTTACTGACTGGAAAATGATGTTAGGTAATAGAGAATAAGCTCAGGGCCCTAGCCATGCCCCCTCATGGCTACTGAAAAAATTAACTCTTACTGTCCTGGCCAGAAACAGGACAAAGTACAGTAGTATGTTTTGATAGTACAGTAGATCTGTCATAAGTATGATAGTTGCTCAAGTGGAAAGGAGTAGGTTAGCCTTTCCTCCATACAGTAAATAAATGTGTAGAAAAGTTTGGGAACTAAATAGTATTTGTTTGTCCAGCTTGGTAAAGGTAAACTTTAAACTTTCCACATAGACTATAACTATTACATACTAATTGGTAGAAGACCTGGTGAATTTTGAAACCTATGTCTTATTTAGTTATCTGAATTGTGATATGTTGTGAACAACATGTGTTTCTGTAAAGCTCCAGACAGCAAGTGATTGTGCTAATGAGCTGTAAGTAAGGTGTTACGCATCTTTTTTTTAAACAAGATGGAAGATGGCAAGCACATCTTAAAACTGTAAATTACTAAAAGATTAATAAAGTAGCCTTTCTTGGTGGAGGACTGATCAGCTTCCCAGCCATGTTTCAGAAACTTAAGAATTTAGGAATGAAAATCAGGAAGAAAATGCCCTGTGACCATATGTTACGGAGATGAAAAACAAAACAAAACAACATATTTTTAAGAAGAAGACAAATGCATTTTAACACATCATGTAGTAGGCAGAGGCTTAAAGATTAAAGACCTGGTGATAAAGTGATATTTGCGTTATCTTTCATGAAAAAGAACAGGATGAGTTTGAAAAATGTCAAGTGCAATGTTTACCTGCATTTTTTTAGAAGTTCATTAGGAGGAAATAAATTATTGCAAACATTCATGAAACATGCACGTAAGAGTTCTGTGGTCAAAACTTGAAACTGATCTCATTTTTGGAGAGATCAAATGAGCCTGTGTGGAGGAACAACAGTCTTCTGGCCAAACTCGAGTGTAAACAAGGAGTGTGCAAAATGCGGAAGCCAGGAAGACAGGTAACCTGGAAAGAACAGAGAGACACTGTCTAAGCATACAGACATAGTAGGAAAGCTAAAACCCATTGAAATTGATCTGGTAAGGGATGTCGAGCAACAAATCACAGAATAATGAAGTAGGTTGGGTCAGAAGGGACCTTAAAGATCAGCAAGTTCCAGCTCCCTACCACAGGCAGGGACAGCTTGCACTAGAAAGACTTCTAGAAGCACACAGGAAATAAAAGGCAAGCTAGAGGCAACGTGAGCTTGCTGCTGAATGGTGAAGGGGACCTGGTGAGAAAGCATAGAAGACATTAAGGTACTGTATACCTTCTTTACCTCAGTATTTGCTAGTAGCTTTCAGCAGGCCCCAGACATCAAATGGAAAGTTTTGAGTGAGGAAGACATTCCCATAATGGAAGACAGTTGGGTTAAAAAATAGTTAAGCAAATTGTAGAGCCCTGCCATAGGCACAAGTGCTGAGGGAGGTGGCTGATATCACTGACAGGCTACTCCTAATAGTTTCTCAATGATCATGGTAACTGGGAAAGGTGTCTTTAGATTGCTCAGGAAGGGCAGAAAGAAGGACAAGGAGAGGCCGCTCAGATCTCAAGTCAGTCCTTAAGAAGGTGATGGATCAGCTGCTCTGGAGTACCATTTTGAGGCATGTGTACAAAAAAAAAGTGCCCAGAAGCAGTCAGCATGGGTTCACCAAAAGGAAGTCTGGGTTGAGCAACTGATGATTTTCTTGCAGGAAGGGACAGGCTTGGTAGATAAGAGGAAACCAGTGTTTCCTCTTAGGCTCAAGGCTCTTGTCTGCCTTGACAGTGGGAAGGCTATTTGCACTGTCTCCCAAAAGATCCTCATAGAGAAGTTGACTTCTCCTAGAGAAGCAGAGGAACTATGAGCTTGATGAGCAGACACTGAGGTGGATTAAAAACTGCTTAAATGACTGGCACCAGAGGGTAATAAGTGGTGGCAAAAATTCCTCAATGGTGTACCTTAGGCTCAATACAGTTCCAGCCCCATCTACTGTCTTCAGTAATTTTTAGGATGTTGGGTCGCCATGCCCTCAGCAAGTTTCCTGGTAGTAAAGAACTGAGGAGTGACTCATAAACAGGCAGGTTTTGTTACCATTCAGCAGGTGGCAGGAAAGGCCCAACAAGAGCCTCATGTAGTTCAAAAATTGGACTTCCAGCATCTGGTACTTGAGGAAGTGTAACAAGTGTAACCCCTTGTTCCATAACATGCTGGAGGCTGACTGGCTGGAAAACAGCTTTCCTGAGGCCCAGGCTCAGTGCACACCAAGCTGAACAAAAGTCAGCAATTTGCCCTTAGCTGCAAAGGTGGGCAATGATACTCTGAGCTGCATTAGGAAAAATGCTGCCAGCAGGTCAACAGAAGTGATCCTTGCTATCTTTTCAGCACTGGTGAGGCCACTTCTAGAGTGCTCTGTCCAGTTCTGGGCTCCCTGGTACAAGCAAGACATGAACATACTGGGGAGAATCCAACAAAGGGCCACTAAGATAATGAAGGAGCTTGAGCATCCCTTGTGTGAGAAAAGGCTGAGAGAGCTGAGACTATTTAGCCTGGAGAAGAGAAGGCTCAGGGGGATCATAGTAGTGCATATTAATACTTGCAGAGAGGGTGCATTAGAGGACAAAGCCAGGCTTTTTTTAGTGGTCCCCGGTGACAGGACCAGAGCCTGAAACACGTTCGTTGGCTATTAGTTGGTGACATACTTCTCTCCATTTTTGGAATCACAGGTGAATAAGTAAGGCTTTTTTTTTTTTTTTTACATTTTAAATAATGAAATAATATATTTCATAGTTTCTTTAGCAATCTGATTTCATTCAGCTGCATTAATTTTGAAGAACCAGCCTTATAGTGTGTTCTTTTTAATTAAAAAAAAACGCTGTTGAATCTCTATCAGCTGTTTAAAGAGTTTTGATTTTTACAAGGAGCTGTAGAAATCACATTACTTTGTTGTTCTATAGTATTTCTTTATTTTCTTATGTTCTTTTTTTTATGTTACTTATCTCATATTTTCTGGTTATTCATTAAAATATTCATGCTTCTGTGCGGTTCATGACAAGCATGCATATGGTATTTTCTGTCAGCTCTTCACAATCAGCTTGAATTATTAACTGTTTTTCAACATATTTAAAGTACATTTCCATGTTCTTTGTACTGTAATCCAACAGCTAAGAAATTGGGACAGATGATCTCTGTAATGTTTTGGTTTGCTTTGTTTTTTTGGTGTTTTTGTTTTGCTGTTTTGTTTTGTTTTTTCAAAAATTTACAGTCTTCTCTGAAGTGTTTCAGTTACTTGGAAGTCTGTTTTCCAGTTTGCGAACAATATGATCTTTGGTTTTGGAATAATTTGAGAACCAAAATATCTGTCATCTAGGTGGGCTTTGAAAGTAATTTGTAGCCATTGCATCTTGCCTTATATGTAATTCCATAGTAAACGTTGCATTGCTTTGAAGCATGTTAATTGATAAAATATCTTGGAAATATGCAAGTAAAGTCTGTAGTCAAATATATTAGCTGTTGGTGCAGAGCATTCACTCAGCAAATGGTTTTCAGAAATGAAATTAATTATTTGCTGTGAAGAAGAGTGTAACTGTTCCTGGAAGCTGATTTGTGATGTGAACAATGATAATGTGTATTTATAATCAAGGTAGTTTCTTTATTTCCTCAGCCCTGTTTTTTTTTTTTTTTTTGCAATAGAGAACTCACAGAAGATGTTTAATGCTTCCATATCACATATAATAGCAGTTGCAATTTTGATTAAATCTTTGCTTTCATTTGCTTTCATACTTTGAATATACAAGGACCTTAGGTACAGAAATTTTCTTTTGGTTCCTTTGAATCAGCAGTGTTTTTACTGAAGTGTCCATCCTTACAATTCATTCACACAGTCTCATGCTTAGTAACAAAGTCGAGCTGTGTTCATGAAATGCATCATTGTGGATAATTTCGCTGCAGCTTTTTTTATTTTCTCTCATGGAAAAAAGGAGATATGAACAGTATTTGCATTATGAAGCAGTTTTATACTTTCCTTGATGAGATTTTGTGTGATACTAGAAAGCAGATTCACTAAGGGTCTTCATTACCAACAAAGTTAACACAATCCAACACTGATTTCACATGTTCTGGTATCTGCTTTGGCATATGCAGCTAAGTGGGATATAGGTCATGTCCAAAGTTTTAAGTTCACCTAATTTTCTATTTTGATGTAAAAGAATATTTACTTCGACCTTGGACTCTTTCTCTGAGCTTTTATAGAAAAACCCTTGGCTTTAATAGACACTGATTCAAAAATTACATTTTAGGGTGGTAGTATTTAAATTTCTAAAGAATGCACAGCTTTGCTTTGTTTATTTCATTTTGTTTGTGTGTGTTCCCTGTCACATCCTCACCCCCTATGAAGTGTTACTGTACTGTATAATGGAAGTGATCTGGGGGAGAGAATAGTAAGAGTGAAAGTGAGAAACCTTGTTGAGATAAAGACAATTTACTAAGTGAAGGAAATAGGAAGAAGGAAAATAACAATTCAAAGACAATCACTCACCACTCCTCCTTCCACAAGTAATGTGCTTATATCCAGACAATCTTTGAGTAATAGCTACACCCTAAAAACCCTTCCTTCAATTTTCATTACTAAGCATGATGTTATATGTCATGGAGCATCCCTTCAGTCAGCTGGGATCAGCTGTTCCTGCTGTGTTTCCTTCCAGCTTCTAGGCCATCCTAGCCTATTGTGCCTGAATTTGTTTGACTTAAAAGCTGAATTTTCTTCCTTCCTGCTGTTTGGCAGTGTTCCTTCAGAAACAGAAGCAGAAAATGCTGTATTAACTCTGCTCCAACTACACAACAGATTTTCACAGATAAATCATTACTGTCATGGTTGTACCTATGTTTCAAAGGTCAAGAGAATGTAGACATTCTTGTTGGAGAGAGAGACACATAATGGGCCAACTTGGCCATCCAAGCAAAAGCTATCACATTATTGTCATGTTAAGGGATAAATTTAACTCTACAAAACGTATCATTGTTCTTCCAATTGATTAACAAAAAAACCCAACCAAACAAACAAACAAAAAAAACCAAACAAAGAAAAACCAGAAAGAAGCAAAGTTAACATCCCAGTAAAGGGAACATATTTAAATAGAAGCATATACTCTGATACGTTGAGTAAAAGAGACATTGCGTCTGAGATTCAGGACCTTGCAACCTTGGATTAGTTGATAACTCTGAGTATGCCTAGAAGCAAAGTGTCTGAAAGGAGCCAATTTGTATATTGTGACAATATTTCATCAATGTAGTGTTTTAGAATTTTTTTTATGCTGGTGCCAGATGCATTTACCTTTAGACTTGTATATGTGGTTGTGGACCTGGCAGTTCTGAAGTTGATGGAACCTTTAAGAGGAAGATAATTTACCTTTTCTTTTTTTCAGTCTAAGTCAGCCAGATAATAGCATTTTACCATGGTGCTTAGGAAAAGGACAATCAAAAAGGAGTGTTGGCAAATGCAGTGAGTGAACTTTACTGCTCATATTAACAGCAAGTAAATGACTGAGCAAACTTTTAGCCATATGCTACTTTATGTGTGTAAATAGCAGCTAGTTAGATAAATTAGAAGAGGTTATGAAGGCTGCACAGGTACCTGAAATGATAGCTGCTATATACAGACCTGTTGCAGAAGTCTGTATCTTAACAGAAGACTTAGGGTTTTGGAAAAATTTTGCATTAAATCAGGCAGTCAGCTAGCAGGTTTTGTCTTTTGTAACAAAAATTATCTAATCCATCCATAAAGAAGAGGACTCCAAAAGAAAAGCTTCTTTGACTTTGTGTCAGAAGACATAAAAACTATGAAAAAGTTTCACTGACAATATTTGACAGCATCTTTTATCTCAGTACTGTCAATAGTAGAATACTCCATTTTATGGAGGCTTTCAAAAGTATAAAAGGTTATTACAGAGCTGTTGCTTTTTTACCTCAATATTAGAGATAATTTGTTGGAAAATATATAATACAGTCTGTTAGAATTTAGGCATTATCATCTGAAAAAAGAGAAATTGAATATATGAGTGAAATGTTCCTGCTGTATAAAATAAAGTTAGCTTGTTACAGGTAAGATTTGGACAAACATGTTTCCAAAGCATATAATTTTAAAAGGGAACAAAATGAAACCTGTATTAGAGCGATAACATTCCATCTGCTTTTGTTGTGGACAAGAAAGCCAAGTGAAGTGTTACGTAATTGACTTGTTCCGGTTCTGTGGGCCATGGAGGGATCAGACCCAGTCCTCAGATTTCCTGGAGCATTTTACTACAGTCGATCGAGGAACATAGAACTAAAGAGAACTAACTCTAGGGAGAGCACAGTCCTCAGAGGATTGATTAATTAAACTCATTAAAACAGTTTGGACAGAGTTTTCAAACCAAGTGTATCTGCTTGCCTAAACTGCTGGAGCAGATGACCATTTAGCAGACAATTTAAATGTCTGTTTTGCTGACAAATCAAATCCTGTGAAACCTGAAAAGAATTAAAAGTTCCAAACTATAAATAATTGCTGTCTACTCAGACTTGAAAGAGCTGGTGCTCTTCTTGCCTGCCAGTTGAGTATACAAAGTCACCACATAAGATTTCAGTTTCAGGATAACATTCCTTGCACTGTGCATAGTTATGCTTAATTAAAATATTTAAACAGAATACGTTTTGAAAGCTGTTCTCAGTATTTTTTAAATTACTGCTGACATTTACAAATGCTGTGTGATCCTCTAAAGAGCACTCTTACTCTTCTAGACTAAATGAGAACCAAATTATTCCTGCATCTTAGAGACCATTAGATGTTCTCCTGTTCTGTTCAGAAATTGTGACCTGGAGGTGTGCTTGTTTCCTCTCTCCAGTCTCATGAATGTCTTTCATTTGGTCTTCAGAGTATTTTTTAATGTGTCTTTGATTCTGTATAATTCTTAAATCCCTCTTCTGAAAATCAAATGTTAGATGTCTGCAAGATATTTGTTTACAATTTTTAATGGCAAACTATTCTTACGAGGCAGTATATAAGCTTTGATGAAAAAAGCTTTTCTCCACTTTCTCCTATTTGTGTCAGGGTAGAACATTGGCAGAAAGGCATGAAGGGAAAGCCAGCTATTTATAGTATCACTGTATGCAGTCCAGGGCTAACTGAAATACTTTAATTCAATAAAAAAAATCTTTTTTCATTTAAAGCACTAAATCCATCAATATCAGAACATGTTTTTGTAATATCTTTCCAACAGAATGTTTGGTCAAATTTCAAATAGCAAAGGAAAATCTTCTCTGTGTTGGCCATTTAACAGTTTGAAAGTTTTTGGTAGGTGTCAGAGCACCACAGGGCAAGAAAAATCAGAAAAAGAAAGGAAATAATTGCAAGAAAACCATTATTCATGTCAAGTCAGGTGGTGTGATTCTTGCAGCTGTCTGGTGTAGGGACTGGAGTTGTGGGTGCTTTCCAACTCAGGATATTCTATGTTTCTATGAAAGAGGCCTGCTTATTTTCCAGAAAACATCTTAGTCCATAGTGGAAGTTAGAGAAAAAGAGTTGCTGGCCATACTGTCTTGTTTACACTAGCTGGAGAGTTAGGAAATTTGCTATATTTTATTTTGGAAATCCATTTTAATTAATCATCCTTTTAATATATGTAGCACTATTATTTGCCATGAGCTTTATGCAGAATCAATGTGTTAAAGATATCATAGGGTAGAAGTAAATTATCTCAGTAAGTGTATTGTTTTAGCTGAAATCTTTTCATTAAAGATGTATTCGGAAATATTTAATTTTAGAAAGATGATGGAGATATGATACAACCTTTCCATAATGATTGGGAGGAGGAAAAAGGAGAAAAAATGTTTAGCTTGTGACCCCATGAATTTGAAGACATCATTCTATATAAATTACACCCTCTCAGATTGCATGGAAGTGTAAGACAGTGAACCATAGCAGTGTGCAGTAAACCCTTGCAATAAGCTGATTAACACTTTAAAAGTTAAGCATTTAAGGAGCAAGGCAGGACACATTTGTTTATAAATTATTTTCTTTCTTTTACCTATCTTAATCACTTAATGACTGTCTTGTTAATTTAGTTTAATTTCTAGTTTTTATATAAATTTTCTAACAGAAGTTGACATAAAAGCCTTTGTGGACAGGCATGATTGGATCTGTTTCTATGGCAACATGGGTGAATAGAAGAATGATTTCCTTTTGGAACCTTTCCTAAAAGCTGTTTTGTACCCTATAACGATATCTCTAGATTGCCATCCCTTGTCAGAGGTGAACGGAGATCACATCGAGGGTCAGCTTTGTTCCTTGTGTTTATAGATTATCCTCTGCAATCAAAAGACTTCACTGCTCTTCTTTTTCTTTGTGGTGCTGAACCAATTCCCTTCTCCACTATACACTGATGATAGGAAACTCAGCAAGATCTTCATTTTTTCAAAACATAACAAATAAACTAGGACTAGACCAACTATTGCACTGTATTAAAAGTGTCTCTGGCAGCTACTTCAAGTTCCTCATTTTTAAGTTATAGATCCATTTGTAAATAATTTACTTTATGCATCTTACTCTCTGGAAAAGCCTGAAATATTAAATAGCAAGTTGAACAGTTCAGTTCAGTGCTTTGATTAAGAAAGAGATAAATCTTACTTGGTATTCTTGATCTTGGTCAATCTTGAGGCTTAGTATATAAATACCTTTTTTTAAAGTGTGGATGTCAGCTACATTAATAGTGTAGTTTTGATACGTCAGATTATCTAACGGATCATGTTGGGGAAGTTTTTAGTCACAGAAAGTCAAAAAGTTCTTTACATTTTATTGTATAAAACTTTAGTAGTAGAGCTTGCTAATCTAGTTAATAATGATGAATATGTATGTAATTTCTCATGCTTCCTATCTATAAAGATAATGAAAGACATGCTTTTCTACTTTGACCTACATGAAGGATCATGCCTATTTAGAAATAGCGTGTTTGTGAATCTCAGTACCTTTCTGTCTTTCTCAAGCACTAATTTCAATAAATGTGTTCTGGGAGAGAATTTTATTCTTATAATAAAAGTGATTTTAAAGTTTCCTTCCTCTATATAATGATAGTAATGCCTTTGTCCTTTTTTGTCTTAAATAAAAGTGGCAATTTTTTTGTATCTGTGTTCTCCTCTGCTCCATATTTGTAATTTTTTTACTTTGTTAGACATTTTTATGCTTATTGCTGTAAGTCTTAAAGGTATTAGGTTCTGTGTCAGTAAAGTAGAGAGACCAGTGTCTATGCCCTGCAGAGGAAAGGCAGCTGTTACATATCAGACAATCTCCAAGGAAGAAAACCTTTTGCTAATGAAAGCCAGGGGGATTTTGAATTTAAAATTCCTCTTTCTTCAGAACTTCTGGCTTATTTGCTTAGGGAGGATATATAGTTGTTTCTGTTGACTGTATCTATTTTTATTGTTTAAGTAACTTTGATTTGAAAATGTATAGGTATGAGGTTTTTAATTGTACAATTGAGAAGATTAATTGAGAGAATTAACACTATCAAGAGAGGTTAAGAGACTATTTTTTTAAATGTCTTTCACACATATTGTCTAAAAATTACAGTGGTAAACAGTGAGCAGCAGACCTAAAAGATACTTCATGCTAGCTGTGCTTTGAGGATTTTATGGGGAAATTAATTGATTAAAAAATAGGCCTAGGGCAAGCTGTAAAGTGTATTAAAAAGACTGATAAATGACGACTGTGGTCCTTGTGGTGGTATGTCTCAATACAGACAATTGGATGAAAATCTAGAAGCACAAAATAATAATTATAATGGAAGTAATTGTTACTAAGATACTCAAGTAAATGTAGAACCTGTCAAAGAGAAGTACAGGCAAGAGGTAGCGGTCCATAAGTACAAAAGAAAGATCTAGTTAAACTGGGAGTCAGACCAAACTTAAGTGTTTCTCTATAATCTTAGAAATAAATAGTACTTCTTCTCTGCTTTCTTTTCTCCCTCGTGATCTCAGAGGACATTTTACGTTTAGTACAAAAGCATTTCAGGCTTTTGTCTACCTGCATCCAGATTTGGTTTTCTCCTTTGTATTTTTTCAAGATTCTTTTCTTTTGCATGTTTGCATGTTACCCTTGCACCTGCTATATTAAGCAGAACATATCTTTTATGTAGTTATAAATAATATGATTTTTAATAGTGCAGTCTCCTGCCAGATAATAAGAAGATCTGAATAGGTGACTTTCAATACCTGTGTATTTTAGAAAACAGTTGTCAGAAAGACAGATGATTGTTGCAGACATTCTGAAACCATGGAAAGTATGTTTTACTAGATATCGCCATTTTACCAGAAGACAGGTGAATGATTTTTCATTTCAGTGCCTTACTGTCGTATTTTCTGGTACATCCATAGCATCAATTAACCTAAGTCTTCAGTGGAAAATTTAATAGTGGTTTGCTTAAGTGGAATATAGATATACATATGTGGAAAGAAAATAATCTACGCACTTGTTATGCAAGTAGGATTACGCCAATAAACACATACTGCTTGGCAGAAACACATATGTTTATCATATTCAATTGAGCAATATTTGAAATACAGAGCACGATGAAATTCATTGACATTCTCACCATAAAGCTGTCATTGCAGCACTGATAGCAGGTGATAGTTCTACAAGCACATGTCAAATCTGTGCTTATCTGTTTTGACATCTGTTGATGGAAGCTCTCTTTTTCTATTTAAGTTGGACAATAACCTTGATATTCCTTGTGAGCAGTAGAAGTCTACAAATATTGCTTTAAGAAGGATGTCTCAGCTTGTGATTCATACCTGTCGTAGCAAATTAGCAGATAAAAACATCAAAAACTCAACATTGGCACATTTTAAATAGATCCTCTTGCAACATTAAATCTTTAATTGTTTCGTTCACAGGCTGTAGCTATTTTGTTGAACTTCGTGGATGTAAAAGAAATTTATTAGAATTTATTTGGTGATAATTATGTTGTCCCCTTCTCACCTGCCTTCCTTCCTGGCCTCTCCCTCACCATAATAATCCTTCAGTAACAGCATTTTCTATTTTTCTATTTTCCATAAAATAGAAGAGAGCTTCTATGGAATAGCTATGGGAAAAGAACATTTAGAAACATGACAAGCTTTCCATCTTTCTTTAGAATAAAGTCAGGCATACTCCTTTTGGAGTGAAGCGTGGCACCAGCCTGAGGTATAAACCAGAAGTACTTCCTTTTGGTTCAGAATCCATGGTTGACAATATTACAGCATTTTTCAGTAGCAAAAAGTACAATTAGAAGTTAATCAGTATACCATTTTTCTAAGCCCAAAGTATGCACTTGAAGCAAGTTGTTACTTTGTTTGGATTTTTTTATAACCAATATTGTATCAAGCATCTCCGGTAATATTACAATTTTACAATGAAAATATTACAGTGAAAAGTCAGTATAAGTGAATGGATTTGTATGATAATTCTTTAATGATTGGGGCTAAGTGACTAATGCTTGCTCTATCTTTCTGTCTATCTGTCTATCAATCTATTTTTCTGACATCAATTGGCAAGCTATTCCTTTGAAATAAATTAGTGTCTTAAAAAAATTGGACTGGAGCATTAGTTAAAAAGATTCTTTTAGCAAAGAGATGAACCATATGAAGTAATCTGGATATTGAATACAACTGATAAAGTTATTGCCTGTGGCAAATGAAAATCTATTTCTGTAGCATCCCTAAGATCAAATAGTGATTTTTACAGGCACTGTAATAAAAAAGAAAAAGTAATCATCCTTTCACGACAACCTCAAGTTCACTTACAATCTCCAAATACAATTACTCATTTAGAACATAGTAGTAATTTCTAAATGGTAGTGTAATTCTTTCCTAATTTGTGGTTGCTTTGCTTTGTTTGAATATAGTGATTATGATGTTCATTACTAGCAACTGGTTAGGTGCTGCTGTTCATATCATGAAACAAACTGCAGTGTAAATGTGCACAGACAAAATTTTAATCTTGAAAAATCTCTTCAGAGTCAGCAGATAAAACTTTAACAAAAGTGGTTTTGTCATTCTAAATGCAGCTTGATTTCCTGACAGAATTGTGGTTGTATTTACATTTGATACAGTCTCTTTTAAACAGACCTACTCTGAAGTTGTAGAGAAATGTAGTGTAAAATAAATACATTGACTTGGTTAGCACTCTCTAATTTTATAAATTATTTCATGTTCTCCAGTGGTGTTCCAAATACCTGTGCATCAGACACCTGTTATCAAATGGCTTATTACTCTAAAAAAGAAATGTGCCATTAATGATCACAGAAGAATAGGTTTGCTATCTGCTCCATAATTGATAATCTTTAAAATCTTGTATGCTGTCCTATAAAATTAAAAATTTAAGGGCGCTTTTCCCCTCAAATTTTGAGTTCTTTTGCCATGAAGTGCAAGATTTTTAAATATGCAAGTCAAAATTAATTTAAAGTACTCAGTGTTAGGATGGGGACTACCTCTAATTTTTTTACTGCTTTTTATTACTAGCTTAAAACTTTATTTTTACTCTTTTTCTTGATTTAAGCCCATTCATTTAGTAGTATCTTTAGATTTGAACCATTACATGAGCTCTATTTTCAGTACAGAAAAATAAGTTCTTATTTCATAATAAAAATCAGTGGTGCTTTCCAACTAACATGTCATAGGTTTAGATGATCCTGAAGAAAGACTGATAAATCAGAACGTATCTACAAATAGCTAAGCCTGATCTAGGTTACTGAGGGAGAAAAGTTTCATGACTCTTCAAAAACAACAAAAAGTCTGGGATTTCTTGTACTTCTGTAATCCACTTCTATTCAACATGTATTATACATGTACTGTTTTGGCCTCTTGCAAGGCTTTCATTATGCTGAGAACCTGTTTTTGAAACCCGTTGCAACTAAACTAGAAGAAACAGCTTCTTGTTAGTATTCACATTCCATGTTGTCGATGGAAAACTTCCTGTTAATTCAAGCAGGCTTGATTGGTCCAAATGAAAGAGCTGCTTGTCAACAGTTTCTGAAACAGTAGGTGTGCTGGAGTAGAAAGCTGGAAAATCATGTGTAATTGTTTACAACAACTGTGAAGAGAAGTGTGAATACAGAGAGGTCTTTATTTAAAAACCTTTGTATTTGATTTGCTCAAACAGTTAAATTTGTGTATGTTTTTACGGTAGTCTTCTCTTACTGGTTGTCAATGTATGAGAGCTAAAAGGCCTTTTTGAGTTTTATAGTTAGATTTTTAGGTATGCCAGGAAATGCTACTGAAATTGAAAATGAAAACCCAAAGCTTTCAAATGAAAGGAGAAAAAATGCTGACAGTTTGGTTCTGTGGAGACCTGTCAGAGAAAATGAGAGAAAGAGATTCTCTTCCAACCCTTGCTCTTATCCCAGGCTATAACGCTTTGCAGGATCAATCACCCTACTCAATGGTTCCAATACCAAACTTAATTTTCATGTTAACAGGTATTTACTGGTCATCAGCATTGCCACAGCAGCCCTATTCTGTCTCTGTATCTACCGTTCTTGTCTGCATTTCCATATCCCCTGTGGTTTTTACATTCTAGTAAGAAAACCTATTATTGAGACTTTCTCAATACATAACTTTAGCAGTAACAGGCTAATATTATCCAGGAGATACTTTCCCAGATTACTGCAAAATACAGGCTCTTTTCATGTCCTTATCCTTATCCTGGGTGTATTAGACTTCACCTAGCAGTGAAGGTAACATTAGGATGAAGAGAAAATCATACCTGAGCCAGAACAAATGATAAACTGTTTTCCCTTCCTGCATGATTTTATTTCTGAACTAGCAAGTATTAATGGATTCAGCAACAAACAAACTTCCTCCAGGCCTGTAACCTGACTTCAGGCTAAGCTTACGCCTTACCTGTAAGAGTTTTGAACATGAATGTGTGACCGCTCATGACTTTTTCGGTATAATTTACTCACTGGCATTCATTCAGGCCTTGATGTTCCAGAACTTGATCCAGACCCATCTGTTTTTCTCAGTTCCTGTTGTGCAAATCAAGAATAATATCACAGTGTATGACATAGATGTATGATGTAAAATACATTATTGTTTGTGAATTGGTACCACGTGGCAGTATTGAGCACTGATGAGAATAGTAGTAATTCAAGTACTCAGGAAAGAGTTTGAGTGTTGTGTAGTAAATAAAAGAATGAATTCTTGACAGTAAAAGAGCAGGGCAACAAATCTGAGATTATTGCTTTTAAAATGTGAGCATAAATTTGTAATTAATAGTTTGGTCTGCTGAGAAGGTACCACTGCTGATCCCTTCAATTTTGCAAAAACAAGGGCAAATACTTGGCTGTTATTAAAGCTGAAAGAAGAACAAAGTCTGGATTTATAAAGGAGAGGGGAGTAAGGACAAGAAGACTGATTATGTACCAACACCCTGAACTTAGAGCTGAAATCATATGTTAATGTCAGCTAAACACAGTCAAAATATGTTGCTTGTATTATATTTTTCTTGTCCCTTTCCGTTCTTGTGTCAGGTATCATAAATTATGTGACCTACATCTTTCCCTTTTAGCAGACCACATCAATCTAGCAAATCATGGGATTGGAAGCTTTTACTTACTGTTTTGCTAAGACATAATTTGCTAATGGTTTTAGAAAAAAACACTTGTTGTCATTGTTTTCTCATATATCTAATTAATAAGGAATGTTTGTATTTCCAGTTCTGGTATAAATTCTTAACTAAGTTAGATAGTCAGTGACAGGAATGTATTCAGTCCAGTTAAATGCCTGCAGGGGTGGAACTGTTCAGATGCCAAATTTAATTTCTTAACAAGGATTTTCAGTGTTAGATCTTCATAGGTTCATATCTCTGAACTGATTTTCCTGGTTTCGGTGTGACTGTTTGTGCTACTAATTATTAATTTTCTGTTGACAATGACCTAGGAAGAGTAATTTCTGAGAGTGTATCTAAGAACTGTACCAGTTTTCAATGTATTTTATTGAAGTCTTAATACTACATTCTTTTTATTGTCTCTTACCTGCCCTCTTTGTCTATCGTGTCGTTGTGGCAAAGGTGTCCTGAACTTGCTAACAAAGTAAAGGGAGAGTGAGAAAAAGGGCTCATGTAAAAGGGAAATTCATGCCTTTAGTAAGTAAGAACTATGGATAATCTAAAGGATAAACCAGGAGAAGAATAAACAGTTTCTTGTCAGGACAGTAATACCTTTTTGATAGCTTTGTTTGCTGTCTTTTAATTCTGTTCTCCTGTGCCTGTTCAGAGGATGTTCATAAGTTTTTCTGCCCTTTCCTTTGTGTCTCTATTGTGATTTAGATGAATTTCAGCTTTTCTGAGGTTGGGAAAACTGGTTGCTGCGAATAGTATATATTTTTCAGTTACTGTAATATATTGCTACATTTATGTGTCATAGCTTCCAAGTGCATTGCAGAATGACGTATTTGACAATTTAGAATTTTTAGAATATTTTACTGTTCAGCCTCTGCTTTCTCCCATCTGGTAATCACCAATCTGCGTGAAATCACCATTATTATAGGTGTCACCATTTGTGTAGCAAGTTCAGAATACCTCAGTATAGTGCAAAAGTTTCTGAAACATGTAATTTGGGCAATTTAAGTTTTATTACTTTGGCTTTTTTGAAGGTTTATTTATAGAATCACAGAATGGTTTGGGTTGGAAGAGACCTTTAAAGATTGTCTAGTTCCAATCCCCCTGTCATGGCAGGGACATCTTCCACTAGACCAGGTTGCTCAAAGCTCCATCCAGCCTGGCTCTGAACAGTTATGGGAATGGGGCAGCCACAACTTCTCTGGGCAACCTGTTCCAGTGCCTCACCACCTTCTGAGTAAAGAATTTCATCCTAACTTCAAAACTAAACCTGTCTTCTCTCTGTTTAAAATCATTGCCCCACATCCTGTCACTGTCACAAGTCCAATAGACTAATGGTATCCAGTTTCACCAAGTGATCCCAAACCTGCTCTTTGCTTATAGTGGGAGGGACTTCACTGCCCCCACACTCATTCAGAGGGTCAGGGACTTGAAAGAACTGGGAAGCTTGACTGCTAGGTGAAGATTGAGGCAAAGAGGTCACTGGGCACCTCAGCCTTCACTTTATCAGTCATCACTAGTTCAACGTGTTTGCATATCATGGTTTAGGCTCTCCTTGGACTTTCTTTTCTGACCTGTGAATTTATAGGATCCCTTCTGGTTATTCTTCACGTCTCTTGCCTAGTCTTGTTCCAGATTTTACTTGGCTTTCCTGATACCATCCTTAGACATTTCAGCCATATCCCTGTACTCTCCCCAGTTCACATGTTCCTGCTTCCACTGGTTGTGCATTTCTCTCTTACTCCTCAGTTTGAGAAGTAAACCCTTACTTTGCCATGCCTGGTTTCCAACCTGCCTTACTCAATTTCCTACACACAGGATAGAGAGCTCTTGAACTGTTAAGAAAAGTGTCCTTAAAGAGCTGAATTCATTGTGTTTGATGTATGGAACATAAGGGTGCTTTGGTTCATGTGGCATGGGAAGACATTGCACATCCTTAGGGATGAAAGTGTATTTCAAATGCCTGTGTATTTTGGTGAATCATATTTTCTGATTTTTCCTTTTGACTGTCAAGGTAAGGAAGTGGGAGAAAACCAGAAATAGTTTGTCTGTTTCATTTGAATTGTGGGTTAGAAGGCAAGTCCTATCACATTTTTTCAAGAAGACCCTTAAAACTCTATGTGACAGTTTCAGTCCCTTCATGGAAGTCTCCCATGTGGAGTGAGAGTGGGAGCGGTTAGAGAGTGTACCACATAGGACAGGAAAGTAGTAAGGGATCAGGATACTTGTAGTGAGTTACTTTGTATGTAAAGGCGTTTTGTGTAATTTATACAGGCTCAGTGAATCATCCTTGACTTTGACTGGTAGTAGTAGCGATTCATATTTTGCAGGAAAAACATACAGTGCTTTTTGTTGTCATGACTACTGTCACATGCTTTACTCTCCAGAATATTTCCATTTTGCACCACTTTTTATAAACTATTTGTTTAGTCTGTTTTGTCCAGTTTTGTAGTATCTTAGGTGGTGGTTAGCTGCCAAAACGCAAAACACAAAAGCTGAAAATGTTAAGGAAATGGAAAAACATGGTAGACAAAGTTGAGGTGGTTGTTTAAGGCCTCATCATAAGGATGCCGCCTTCTTGCTAATTCTTTATTTTTCATACAGTCCTGATGGTGTAAAACACAGAAGCAGTTTAATGTAGTCCAATCCCTGGGGCTACTTGTGTGTTCAAGCTGAATCAGAGCATCTAGTGGATGTCATCTTTTTTCTCTCTATCACTGTAGTCTCACCACTGTGTTGGCATGGTATTTGATGATCCTCCAGTCAAATTCTCCCTTTCCAAGCAAAAGAGGCCTCTTGATAAATAATGACTTCCCTCTCCCATTCCTTGTTCCTATACGTAGAGGCCATAGCCCTGTGCATGAGTCATGTGGATCTCTTCCTGTGCGTTCACTGAGCTCTTGAACTTTTATATATAAACAAGGTGGACTTTCTTTTTGTTTTGGTCATTTATTTCCACAAGTCCTTTGGAGAAAAGGTTTAGAGTCAATGATATATGCTATTGAAACAGTACAGAGTTTAAATTGAGTTATAGCTCTAAAAGCATAAAATGTATTTTCTTTGAAAAATGGTAAAATTACCTGATGTGGAAAACCACCACTGTAAGACTGATAAGCCATTGCAAAGGACAGGGTACTCATAAGAATGGCAACTTGAATTATAGTCCACTTTATATGGGGGGAACAGGGGGAATAAAATAAACTCTGCTGGTCTTCATCCTCTTTGTCTAGTGACTATTTTCTTTGCTACTCTTTGTGTTAGTTTAGAATCTTTCTCAAATATCCAAAATCTGTGTGATTTCTTATATGTTATTTAGAATGCATCTTTCCTTGATGATACCTTTTATTTCTAGAATATTCTCCTGATAATCAAGTTCCTCTCCTTTTTTTCTTACATCTCAATTTCCATATGCCCTTCAAAATTTGCAGACTGTTACATCTTTCAATTGTCACTTAGCCAGCTTATAAACAGCACGCCAATATTTAGCTCGGGGATCTCTTCCATAAATTTGCCCTTAGAGAGCTGCTTATGGTGCTTCTGCCTTTGTTTTACTGACTGCTAATTTACGTGCTTTTTTTTGTTACTGAACCAAAAGATGTATTTCTTGTGAAATGTTACTGGGATCTTACTTGTTTTATGCTACTTCTTTCTTTGTCTATATAAATCAAAATTGTACTGTTTAAATTTTGTAAATTATATGTACACTCCCTAAATGGCATGTGATCTTGCTCCATGCATCCAGCAATGACATTATTAGGGCATTCTGGCTTGATTTGATTGCATCTAATTTTTTCCTTTATGCATTTAGTTTTGATTGTGAGAGTAAATCCATATGTTGCTTTTTATCTGTTGGTTTGGTGTTTATAAAAAAACATCTCTTTTGTTACTTTTTTTCCTTTTATTCTGGTGAGTTGATGTGAATTTTCACACAGATATTTAACCTTATCTTTTGGAATCTGTGAATGTAAGACATGCATCTAGTATGAAAAGGCTGTTCAGCCATCTCTGCATTTCAATTTTCTACTACTTTCTAAACAATAAATTTTATTAGTAGCAATTTATAGTAAAGTTTATGAACATAAAGGGATTTTACAGATAAGTAGACCTGAATGACTCAGTATCCAGTTTGTTTTTAATATGTCTAGTTAGCAATTACACAGCAGATAGCTTCTATTAATTTAATTTTACTAAAGGAATTGTGAATATAAGTTAAATGAAGAGTACTTGGGGAAGAATAAATTATAATAGGCCATGGAATCACTTGCCATTAAACAGAATGTCCTGGTATTTTGCATAGTTCAAATACTTTTGCATTAAGTATAACTTTATTCAAAACCCGCTTCAAGATAGTTAATGTGATTTGTTAGATACCAATGGTTAAGAGGGCATAGTATTTGGAAAAAAAACCAAAACCAACCAAACCCAAAATGTGTGCTGGTAATTCCCTGATCTCATTTTGAGAAACTGTCCTCGTATTGGGTCATCCATTCAATTCCAGTAAAATATCAACACATTTTCATAACTATCCAGCTGGAATTTTGTAAATTATAACTGTTTGCTCTGTTTTGAGGAACAACATTTGATTAGTGCATTTTATTGACACTGAAACCAAGCCATGTGCCCCGTTTCCAGGGCTGTCTTGCAAGCAAGTGAATGCCGTGTATAGTTTTGAATGTTAAAAAAAAATAAAAATAGTATGCTACAAAGACATTTAAAGCAATAGTGCTTGCAAAATAGAAAGAACATAAGTAGTATGATTGCTGCTAGAGAAACATCTTTCAGTAGGGAAATAAACACAATGCAAATAAATCTCAGTTAATCTCAGTTATTATTATATGGAGATTAGTTGAATAAAAAGATAAAGGTTTTGCCAGCCTTTTGCTTTTAAGCACCTGTGAGAAAGCTCTCAAGGGTATACTGTATAAATATGAGTTCTGTCACAAGCATGACTTTAAATATTTCATGAGTTCTGCTTCAAATGCTTCTGTACTGCAAACAACTTCAGTATCTATAATAACCATATTTCAAAATAATTTTTATAAACTTGTTACTGTTTTATCACTTGGCCTGTATTTAAGAAAGAAAAATCGTTCCCAAAATGCAGAAAATTTTAAAGCGAGTATCTCTTAGTGAGTCATTTGTAAATCATGCTTGCTGTTCTTTCTGATGGTCTTTCTGGAGCCCTGAACTGTGTTGTTTCTCTTCATGACCTTAAAATTATTCCTCTTGTCTTTTAGACCTTTGTAGTGTGGAAAGGTGTCTCTGAACCATGGGTATCACACATAACAGTCTTAGAAACTTTCTAAGACAGCTTTTCAGACTGTAAGGCAGTTTAGTGCTTGTGAGTTTCACCTCTGAAGCAGTATTCTGCTGTACAACCACCTGTGACTAGCAGGACTTGTGAGGCCACAGCTGGAGTTCTGTGTTCATTTCTGAGTTCCCCAGTACAACAATGATGTGGACATACTGGAAACAGTCTAGAGAACAGCCAGCTCCTCAGCAAGGAGGGTTGAGAGCTGGTCTGGCTATCCTGGCAAAGAGAAGGCTTGAGGGATCTTGTCCATGTGTACAAATACCTAATGGGAGGGTGTAAAGAAAATGGGCCAAGCTCTTTTCGGTGTTGTCCAGTGACAGAGCAATGGGTAATTGTCACCACTGATCTTCTTACACCATTTGTCAAACATCCTGTCATTGTCCATGAAGTGAAACAATCAGTTCTATCTGAACATGAGGAAACATGTTTTTTAGGATGTGTATGACTGACCACGGACCACCACATCCCTGGCCAGCCTCTCCGGGTGGCCCTGACTTTTAGACGTCCCTTCCAACTTCAACCAATCTGCAGTTGATTTTACAATTAAAATGTATAGTTGCTAATATCAAACATGATTTGGCTACCATTTCACCATCTTCTACAACCAACAAAAATAGTAGTGGTAGACACGGGTGGTTGGTAAAATCAGGCTTTTTGCAGGAAGTCTGGGTAAGTTCATCAGTCAAGAAGTAAATAACGTCCTCTTGCCTTTCTTGTATTCATCTTGTGATAGATCAATTGAGGTAAGTAAGTGCTCTCTGATCTACTTCAAATCAGCATCAATAAGGACTGTGGCAGTTTATGCTGCAGGATAACAAAAAAGGAGAGTTTCATAGCAATATCATAGTGGGGTGGCTGTTTTCAAATTGATGATTGGAGTATTCTGTTTTAGCTAAAATTATACCTGGTCTGCTTTGTTTGGGGCTAACTTTTTAAATGTTCAAATTTTATACACTTTTTTGCCACACACATGCAAAAACGACGTACTTAAAGTGAGAAATAAAGCTTGCCTACTTGACTCTGAGAGCTGGACATTCTAAAGAGAAACAGAACGTTGCAGAACTTAAATGGCTAAGAGTAAGTTAACACAATGTCAGATACAAGTATTTCTAAGGTCACAGGACACGTAGTCTCTGATATGGGAAAAGTACACTACATCCTAGAAAAAAATCCAAGTGTATGAATTTTATTTGTATCTTCCATTCTCGGATTATGGACAGGTATCAAGCCTATGGCTGAGAAGATGGGAAGAATCACATCACTTTGCCACCTAGCAGCATTCCTCCTAAAGCAGCCCAGGATAGTACTAGTCTGCTTTATGGCTAGGGTAAATAATCAGGATTATTAATACCAGAATTAACTTGGATTGATAGATTAGAGATATCATGACTGTTGAGAAACTTGTTGTTTGCGTGATAACGCATTTGTAAGAACCCCCCCAAAAAAATTAAAAAAATCTATTATACATCTATAATATATAGAGAAGTAAGATAATTTACATTCATTTAAGATAGCTGTTTGCATTTTGCTAGCTTATTGTTAAGCGATTAAAGGCACTATTTTAAAATTCTGTGTTGTCTTTTGCCACTGCTGTTGGTAAACAACAGGCCATATGCAAAAAGGCAGTGTTCCTTCTTTCACTTTTGTGGTTTCCTCCTTGGGTTTGGGGTTTTTTTTTTCTGTTTTTTCTTCTGTTGTCTGAAACTCATAATTTTTATGAGTAATAATTATTCTGATCTTTTTCTTTTTTTTTTTCCAGTAGGTGTTCTAACTGTTTTTTAGCAAACTGCTGGAGTCTGGCTGTTTGCAGTCAAGGATTGTCGCTTTTATTAGAAAAAGGTATACCTAGTAGGGTCCAGCATGGTTGTACAAAATTCCAGTTGTTACAAAGCTTCTCTCATGGTCTCCTGTAATTTGAAACTTGATACAAATCTGACCTGAAACTGATGGTTAGTCTGTGGATGCAGTCTGCAAAAAATATGTTGTATTAATAGAAGAATATAGGCAGCTTGAAAAAGGCAGTTTGTGAATATTACTGCACTAACATTCACAGCATGAATGACCATTATGAAGAACTTGACATGTGTAGAAGACACAGCCTTTCCAGAAGGCCAGATTAGTCCCTAATTATTTATTCTCCACATATCTCTAACAGCAGTGTAAAAATTTACTAATTTTTAGAATTAATCAGGGAGAGGAAATTCTTCTGAAGGAAATACTTCTCAGATTGTTGTATGTAAGGGCAGTTTTAATAGAACTTTGTCAGATAAACAGACAACAATCATAAAGTGGCAGAGAGTAAAAGAACATAGGAGGACACAGCATCCTAGCATGAGTCTTGCACTTGCTCGGTCACTCCACTGAGATAACTCTCCCTAGGCATTGTTCAGTAAGTTTACTGAACTACTGATTAAGAAAATCAAACAGCACAGACCTTGAAAAAATCTTGCCACAGTCATGTACAGCAAGAGCAACAGATAAGTGAATTGGTGTTTGGACATACTTACATTTAAGAAATTTTTCTTAACAGTTCTCAGAATCTAGTGAGAGAGACTTGGTTTGTATTGGGTCGTTACCCAGTTAAAAATAACCTTTCCAGGTCATGTCATTTTGTTTGCCGCAGTGAAATAAGTTTATTTCAGCAGAATGAGGCCGTTATTAGCTTGGCAGAGTCCACTTGTCAGAATTTTATGGAGCAGAACACCGTTTGGCTTGGAAATTCAATAAATACTGTAATGTGAGAGGAGTTAAACTCCAAGGGCTGAAGGGGCACAGTCTTGGGAATTTGTCTTTAATGCATTGTTTGACACTTCTGTTGAGAAAGTATCAGGATATATGAAGAATGGTAATTAAAAATCTTGCAGACATCTCTCTCGTGATACTAAGTGATGTTAAATATATGGACTGAAAATAATTTTTCAGTATTGAAGCAGAATAGCAGCAATGTCAAAAGTGAAAATAAATGCTTTGCACGTCTGTTTTTACCTACTTTATTCCTCCTACATGCAGTATTCCTAACATTGGGATTAGAAAAGGGATGGTTTATCATGGTTAGAAGATACCTACAATTAAATGTAGTCGAACTGTTATTGTTTAATTTAGCATAGGAAAAATTTGGTCTGTGACGTCTATTTATCTGAAGTGTGGGAGGCTGATTTTCTGTCTCCTGTGGGAGAGGAGTGGGAAAACTAATTGCTCTCCCTGCAAGGTGAAAGTATGCAATTCAGTCATGTAATAATTTTAGACACAGGGATGAAGTAGTCAGCAAAAATGGTTGGGGTGCCCTCGAGCTATCCAGACTTCCTGCTTGTGCTTGGAACACTATCATTTGAAACAACTCTTTTAAAGTATTGCCTGTTCAAAGAAAAAGATTACTTCCAGATGGAGTAATTTTAGGTTTCCGGTCCTATACAGTAACATGTATAGACAATGAGCTAATTAACCATTGACTGTATGGTGGAATATTGATTCTGTAATGTCATTCTGTCAAGACTGGATGTTGTTTATTAAAGAAATGTACACCTGACATAGGTGGTACTGTCTGGATACTGAAATGCTACTTGGAATGCCATGATTTGTACAAATTTGTG
>VZSE01003629.1:367-68424 GCA_013398275.1 Promerops cafer | reverse complement strand
CCAGCACCCGGCACGCAGCCTTCTCAATTGCCTTGCTGGCAGCGCAGCCGTCCCGCAGCCCCCGGCCCCACGGCGATGGCGCGCCATCGTCAAGACGGCCCGGCGGGCTCTGCGCCGGCTTTTCTCCTTCAGCTGCCTCAGGGGCCGGCCAGAGGAGTGAGCCCGGTGCCAGCAGCAGGACGATTCCTAAGGATGACTGCTGACCCTGAGGCAACCACTTGCCAAATGGAGCTCCGGCTTCCAGCCCCAGTCTGGCACGCCCAAGAAAACATGAAGGCAGCCTGGTCAGGGAGAGCCGGTTGAGGAAGGATGACAGCGCTGCTCTGTAGAACCTGATGGAAGTTGGCTTTAGGCCCGTGGTGCATCCCCACCCTGCCCCCATGGTTTCATTTCGGGTTGAGGATCGCTCTTTGGGCCCTCAGCATTGTAGGCCAGGGAAGGCATCCTCTTTTCACTTGGCATATTGGAAAATCAGAAAATGCCTCCCTGGATACCCACAACAAGGACTCGAGAAAAGTGTTCACCATGTAAGACTGACCTGGGGCCTTCACCTCCACAAGAACCATGGAGACTCCCATCGCAGACAAGCGCATGGTGAGGATGGACCCATTTGACACCGCTGGAACCAAGCATCTTGGACTATCTTCTCCTTCATCTCTCTCTCACCCCCTCTGCCCCCACTTCCCTTCCCACCCTCCTCTTCTCTATTCCTTTCTATCTATCTTCCTCCCATTTATTGTTAAATAAAATCCCCATTGTTAACTTTGTTCGATGGTCTCATTGGAACCTTAATTTGGGCAGAGTCATCTCTCACTAACTGCATCTCAACAGGGGCACACATCTGCACACAGCACTCCAGGTGTGGCCTCCCCAGTGCTCAGCACAGATGGACAATCACTGCCCTGTTCTGCTGAAACAGAAGGCCGGGAGGTCACCAACCATCATTCCCTCCTGCGCCCTTGCCAGCTCACGTTTGGCCACTGTCAGCCAGCACTGCCAGGGCCTTTCCTGCTGGCAGCTTTCCAGACACTCTGTCCCCAGCCTGGGGCACTGCAGGGGCTTGTTGTGGCCAAAGTTTACAATCTGTAACTTTGCCTTGCTGAACCTGATACCATTGGCCGTGGTCCATCAATCCAAAATAGCTGCTTCCAACCCTGGGCCTCGAGCAGACATGCCACCTACTACATCAGGTTGCCCAGGGCCCAAACAGGCCTGTTCTAAAAAGAGCTCATTTTAGGTGAGAATTAGTGAAGAGCCACACACCACCCACTTAGAAAATATCAGACCAAGGAGACAAACATCTTCTGGAAGCACCAGTTGCAGCTGATTCAGAAATATGGATGAAATGTTTTGAAGTCAAGACTGATCACTACTGCAGGAAGAGAATAGTGAGAATTGCTTCCAATCTCTGCATTCTTGGGTAAGGGTCAGTGACTTAATCCAGAGGACAAAAAGAGAAAGAAATCCAGAACTGGCCCTGCCTTTCCACTCCTGCTGAAGAGCTGGGTCGGAAATACCATAATCACAGCATCATCTCTAACAGAGAGGGAAACATAAGGCTGCCCTGAATACTCTAACAACTCTGAAAAATAACAAGGTCAAAATTGCTGCTGAGAAAAGTGAATAATTATTTTGCAGGTAGGAGACTCAGAGGCATTTTGTTGTCACTTTCTGAGTCAATTCTATATTGAATTGGGTCAGAAAACCAGCTTCTACACAAACATATTGACATTTCTACACACATTTTTTATATGAGGAAGATTTCCTGACCCAAACTACACTCTATTTCCATCTACTCTCACTATGAGCATTAAACTAAGAGCAGGGGAGCCATAAACAGATACATTTTAACACTCACTCACACCCATTTCAGACTGAAGCCATGTCAGAGAAGTGAAACATTTAAGTATATATAAATTTGTTAGATACAAGCGAGATAACTATTAGTCCAACAGCCTTGATATTTCCAGCACTGAGGGCCCACGGAAGAATTAACAAATGTGTTTCTAAATCCACTCTGTGCATCTCATCCCAACTTACCTTGTCTCCTTTGGTCCCACTAGCACCAGGAGGGCCAGGGCTACCAGGAGGGCCCTATAAAGAGGTAAAATTGAGAGAAAACTCTTCGTTTCTAAAGTGCAGGAGAAACATAAGGCTGCAGGTATTGGCAGCACAAACAGTGATGTCCTATTGCACTGGGGAGGAACTAACAGAACACATGAGGCTGCTTTGACTCTGCTGCACAGAGAGGAAAGAGAGTAACAATGGAGATGCCACAGCAACCACAGTAACACCAATCCAGTTTCAGCTGATTCAGAAGAATTGCAGTTCAGTGAGTGTCAAACACAAAATTTAGTATAAAATTCAGGCATGAAGATTTACCCCCTTCTAAGTGTTTAGACATGAAAAAGGAAGAAATGCTTCACAAAACCCAACTTCTGTAACAGGGTTTCACTTGGAGAAATTGTTCCTTTGAAGCAGTAAACAGGATCCATCTTCACATCCCTCTGCAATTTCCTACTTCATCTACATTTGCTGCAAGCATAAACCAGTTCTTTATCCATCTGTAACACCAGAAAATATTTCCATGTTGCAAGGATAGTGATAAACGCTAACTTGACACACACTTCTTGTTACAAGGAAAACTGTGGCTGAGGAACAGAGCAGGATGCAGATGCTGCACCCTGGAGGCATCAGGCTCAAGGGTGGCAGTGATTAGCTGCATGGCTTTTGGAAAATAATTTCTGGCCTCTGCTTCTAATTCTGTCCTTTGCTATTTTGACCAGAAGGTCCTTGGAAGAAAAGGATGCCTCTCATTAGGTATCATTCCCTGGGTAATGAAAACAGTCTTGTGGAATCTACAGATAGCAATGTTAGACAAAGCAGTGTGTGTCTGATCAGCAGAAATGTACTGATCTTCTAGGCCATTTCTGTTTTCTTTTTGTTTTAAAAATGTAAATAGTTCCAAGCCTTTTTTATTGAAAACAAACCCAATATATTAAATCCAGTTCTCTTCCTTTCCTGTTGTGGGCTTAAACAACTGAATTTTTCTGAGTGCTTTCTTACGTATTTATTGAAAATTCAGACAAACATTTGAGCTATCACATTTAAAGGACTGGCATTTCCTGTGAGTGTAAGTTTCATTCTAGTTTAATTCTAAAAGCAAACAAACAAAAAAAGAAAACTGTGCCAAAAAAGATCCTCAGAATAGGGACATGATTGGGTACTGTCATGATTCAACAACCACCCAGGATAAGTCTCAGTTTTAGGGTCAATGTCCACTCTTTCCAAAGAATCACTTCCAGTTTTTGAGTATTTGCCACATACCTGTTTCCCCTCCACACCTGGCTTTCCAGGGAATCCATCCAGGCCTCTGTCTCCCTGGAAAAAGAAGAGAAAGAACCACTACAATTTAGATCTGTGCTCTTTAGGTCACTGCCCTGAAGGTGATGTCCATATTATCTGCTCCAAGAGTAATGAATAAGGAGAGAAATTCCAGCCAGTCCCATAGAGAAAACAGCTGAAGTTCCTACATCTGTACCATGAAAAGTTGCTGCAACCAGAAGCAGGTGTGTGCTAGCTTTCCATGTTGGCATCGTTCCTCTGCCTGCTGAGGTGGATTCATGTAAACTGGACAATGTGCTCCAGGACAACGTCAGCCTAGAACAGCTCTTACAAAAATAATAAAGCAATCCAGAAATAGGTCAGTTTTACCCAGTAAAGAAAAATTTTTCATTTTTCACCTTTCCTTTCTGTAACCTGGGGGAACAATTAATTTGTTCCTATGTGTCTCTAGAGCTGGACAGACCAGAAAGTCCATATGCAATGGATTTCACTACTTTATTTTTATTCCTTGAAAATATGGGGTTTTCCCCTATACCTAAACCTGTTGGTTTTTTTTTTTTTTTTTTTTTTTTCTGCAGTTCCAGACTAGTAAGTCTTTCCCTAACGCCCCACAGAGGGAAGTGTTTCCTTCACCCTTACCATGACCTATGATGTATTTGAAGATTTACAAAACTCCCCGTTCAAACTTCTCTGGAGTAAACAATCACAATACTTTCAACTTTTCTTCATGGGCATGTTTGTCAGTCCTCTGATCATTTTTATTGCTCCCCTTTGTGCAGTGTCCAATTTTTGCACATCTTCATTGTAGCTAGGTGCATGAAACTCAATACACCTGAGGCTAACTTTGAGCAGGGATATGTTTTCATGTTTTATAGACTATTCTTCTGTTTAAATCCCAGGATAATGTTTACTTTACACCAACCCCCCTTCTACAAGACAGCTCCTTGATCAGTTGTTCCCAATCCATAACTGCAATTTGTTGTCCTATGAGTATGAAGCATCCTGCAGCTGCCCCTTCCCAATGTCATCTTCTGCTTTAGGGGATTGTGTTTACAGGAGAATTTTGAATTCTGACCCTGATCTCTACTGTTCTTCCATATTCAAGCTCAACATATTTCATATTTTATAATCGAGGTTCTTGATAGAGATAACTGGATCAATTACATACTTCTGCTGAACTTCACTTCTCCTACTGATTGTGGCCTTTGACCATTCAATCCCTTTAGTTTAAAAACTCCTAGAAACAGGGACTTGTACTCTCTAAAGTCCTTAAACCTCTGAAAAATGAAACACAGACTTTGTTTGGATCCTTCACATACAGCTGAATAGAAGCTATCAAACACACACACACAGAGTGCCAATGTTAACGTGAATCTGCATGTAAAAACAAATTCTACAGGTACAAGCAGTGACAGAAAATGAATAGTTTTATGCTATTTTTTTAGTGTTTTTATATATCTTAAACTCAGTTAGACCACTGTTATTACCTGCAAACCCACACTTGTGGCATTGGATTTAATTAGCTTCTTTTGTAAACTACATTGGTTTGCCAAGTCAGAAATGGATTTGCTAATCACTATTTATTTTTCCTCCTTAGAAAGTCAATCAATCTTCTAACATAAATGTTATTTCAAATTATGTATTCAAGGAATGAAATTAGAGAGACTCATATCCTCCAGAAAGCAGCTGAAAACCAGTGTCAGACACCCAGATCCACTTGCTTTGGAGGTACAGTTTCCACATTAATGCTTTCCTTTGCACTGCCTGAACTACAAATATCCTGAATTTAAGACTTTCAGCAAGCAACAACTTGGTATATTGCTGACAAAATGTGCAGTGTGTTCCCAGGAGAATTTTTAACATGAATACACTGCAGCAATGAGTACTTCACACACACTGGTTTAGCTGCCAAAACAGAAAAGTGTCCATTTTCTTACTGCTACCAATGGGGGCTGGGAAAGGCAAATGTATTATTTATACAAGCAAATACAAAAAAAAGCTGTTTGAAAACACTCCAAACAATTGTGTTTTCTGCTGTTTCTTCAGAAAAATATGTCATTACAAATACTTTTTATTATTTTTCCATTCTTTAAATAAGGCTACTCAGTGAAAGGAACTTTTCTCCCAACAGAGACAGCAAACACATTAAAGTTTCATTCTCAAATTTTCACTTTAAGATTCCATTTCTTTCTCCTATGTTCTACTGTTTTTTCTTCTTTTAACCAGTAGAACAAAATGGTGAAGATTCACAAGCAACTAGTGGAAATGACAATTCTGCCAAAACTTCAGTGCTGCTCTCTGATCCCTACCATTTAGAAAATTTAATGATTTGTTGGAAAAATGATTACCCAGGAGTCTGTAGGGCCCTGGAAAGGCTGGAGGAGGAAAAAAATACCCTCTGCAGAGGGATCAGGCAGCAGCAGAACAGTCCTGCTGCCTTCTTATACAATCCCTTCTTATCAAAACAGACAAGGTTTTACAGGATGGACACAGGATTATGCAGCAAAAGCAATGCTCTTTGTCACCCTGAACTGCTGGACATGCCTAAATTAGAATGCCAAGTGTCACATACAGATATGGCGCCTGTTAGCAGGGCAGTCCATCATTACCTCTGGAGCCTGTCCTGGGGTTTGCAGTGAGCTCATTGGATGCAAAAGGGCATGGGATATCCCTCACATAGTGCAGTGCTTTTCCTAAAGTGCAGGTGTAACCCATACTACTGGATTTGGGAACCTCACTATAAAACCTCAACATTTATATCCAAGGTCCCGGGATATGTGAATAATGCAGCAAGATTATGGGATACTTAGGGCTTTTTTGGTAGTAAGGGGGAAGACTTGATAAAATAATACTCAGTGCATGAACTAGTGCTCCTATCTGATATTATAACTCCTTTTCTCTTCAGGCACAAAGAAACACAGGTTGCGTAGGTGTCAGTATTCAGGTTACAGACTGAAGAGCAGACAAGGAAATATTTGGCCCACTGACTTTCCGCCCACTGCTTTCACAGTAGTACTGACTGGTAAAAGTTAAAGCACTGGCAGTGGGTGCACTGAGACCATCATTAAAACCTGGAAAAAAATCGAAGCACAATTGTTGTAGCAGAGATTTGGCTGCTTCAGGGGAAAAAAAACCAAAAACGTTGGGGGGGCCACCTCTAATTGTGCAGATCCTTCTAATGAAACAAAACCTAATTCATTTCTTCCCCACTTAAATCTTCCCCTACTTAGTCAGTTGCCTGCCCACACACAGCTCCAGCTTCCTCTCCCATCACAGTGATGTCAGAAAGATGGATTTTCTTCCAGGAGCCAAATATTCCAGCAGATTAGACAATGTTGCCTCTGGAAAAACAGCAGAGGCACTGGCTAGACACAGGACACCTATCCAGTTCTGCAAAGGGCTGAAGGAAAAGCATGACGAAGATAAAGTACAATCCAGTCATTTGCTCTAGCTGCAATAACGAGGATAGGTAATACAAAATATGATCGTGGCTACTTTATCATAAACAGCAGAAAGGAGGTTGGTAAAGAGAAACACAGTATCTCACACTAAGGGTCTACTGACAATTTTTGCCAGTAGGCAAAAGTTTGGTGTTAATCGCTGGGTTTCCTCTCCAGAAGAAAATGGAGACTGAGAAATGGGAACAGAGCTATGCCAGCAAGATGATGACTCCCTCCTTTACACAAACACAGGCAAAGCTGCCAGACTTGGCAGACCTTTATCCCTGAGATAAATCTGTGTCAGGACCAGCTTGAGTCATAAGCAAGACAGAATATTTTTGGGGGGCCCTGAGTACTGCCAAGCAGGTCTACAGCAGAAGTGGGTGCACATCTGAGGTCTCTCTGAACACAATGAGCAAACTGAAATAACTAAGGCTTTGTGCCTGTCCAGCTCTCCTTTTAAATGCCCATTCCAGGTATAATAAGCATTTTGTCTTTTTCTTGAGCCACAAACATGGTTCAAATCCCAGAGTGACCTGTACTCTGTAAAACAGCCCTTCACAGTCAGGAGAGAACAAGGAACTGGGAAGCAACTCCATTTGGTTGAAGCCTTTGACATAGTACAAATTACCTGGTACTTAGTACTAGTAAGTTTGTGGGGATCAGAGAAGAAAGAAACATAGGAAGTTGGATGATGTGAAAAACTGGAATAAGATGGGAAAATGCTGGATGCAGACATGGTCAGTGGCAGTCAGTGACCAACCTCAGCTCTCCGGTTGTGCACACAATGTGGACACCCCTTCAGATCTCCACACTGTCAACCTCCACTCCTCTCCTCCTCACTCTCCTCCATCCCTGGCTACACACACAAAAGAAATCCCTAAATGTGTGCTTAGGAGACAGCATAGATCCCGAAAGCCCTCCCGCACACCCATGGGAGGTGGAGAGCACTTGGAAGTACAGCTCAGTGAGGAAACTCCATCCCTCTCCAGAGCTGCTGGCCTGATAGTCCACCTCACCTAATGGACAAAGGAAAAACCTGGCTTTTCCTAGCATGCAGCAGGAATACCTTGTCTCCTCGGGTTCCCTTTTCTCCTCTTTCTCCTTGTAGACCCTAAAAATAAAAATAAACAAAGATTATAAAGCTAAATCCAAGCAGAGGCATAGTTACCTCCCCTAATTAGTCACCAAATCAGTGTGCACATCTGCACAATCAATTCAAGTGAACCTCAAGGACATTTTCTGTGTTGCCAGTCCTCAAAGTTGGCTGCAGGCATTATCTAAGCAGACTCACAGAGCAGGGACTGCTTGTGAGCCCAAGAACATCTGTAATATTATATTGCCTGCAGACACACGACCCTCCTGCCAACAGCAGAGTGGAGGGACAGGGAACACACCACAGCTGCAGATGGTCTGGAAAACAACCAATGCTCTGCATTTTTCAAGTTTCTTGTAAACAATGAGAACTTTGGTTAAGGACAATACTGATGAGAAAACCTATTGCAAAAACAAGCAAGAATTCCCGTTCTTGGTGGGTTTGGATGTGGTAGCGAGACAGACAGCAGGTAGCTTTGAGAACTGGCAAAGGTTAGATGCACTCTGTCCTGGGGGCCCAGCACATTTTTGTGCTGTGAATGCAATGCCAGTGTTCCTCAGGACTGCATAATTCATCTCCTCCCAGCTACACCAGAAACACTGCTGGAGCTCGGTTTGATGGGGCACTAGCACAGACAATCGACTTAATGGCCCCACAAAAGGACTTCACCTTTCCTTGGCTCAGCAAACCCCTTGTATTTTAGCTTTATTGTAGAAACTGAGCAATGAACTAATATCTATACAGCTTGTTGCTGTAATAATTTAAACTTCAGTTTACTTTACACTATAGTGGAGTCTTATCTCCAAGCTAATGAGAGCTCCGTGTCTGGGTATATTTGGCCCTCAGGATGATTTATATAATCATCTAAATGGGCAGGGCTATTTTATACTAGAGCAGGTTGCTCAGAGCCCAGTCCAAGCTGGCCTTGAATGTTTCAAAGGGTAGGGCATCCACCATCTCGCCAGACAACCTGTTCCAGAGTCTCACCATCCTCATAGTAAAAACTTGCTGCCCTACATCTAATCTAAATCTCACCCCTTTTACTTTAAAACCATTATCCTTTGTCCTATCACAACAGGTCTTATTAAATAAGTTCGGCATCTTTTATTGAAAGGCCACATTACAGTCTCCTCAGAGCCTTCTCCAGACTGAGCAACCTCAACTCTCAGCCTTATCTCACAGGACGGGTGCTACAGCCTTCCTGCCATTTCCATGGCCCTGTTCTGGACCTGCTCTCAGAGGTCCATGAATCTTTCCTGTGCTGGGACGCCAGTGATGGATGCAGCACTGCAGGTGGGGTCTCACCAGAGCAGAGCAGAGGAGCAGAATCATTTCCCTCACTTGCTGCCCATGGTGCTTTTGGGCTGTGAGTGCACACTGTCAGCTCACATCCAGCTTTTCACCCACCAGCACCCCAAGTACTTCTTGGCAGGGCAGCTCACAATACTTTCATCCCCCAGCCTGTGGGAGGTGATCCCCATCTGGGTCATCGAATCTCAGAAAATCCAGTCAGCCTTTCCAACGCCAGCTTAAAGGCTGCTTACCAAGCTGGGACCACAAGACAGAGGTGCTAACTGGATAGAATCTAATTTATTTTGGTCTTGCTGTCTGTTCATTCAATGCAGATTTGTCTCCTGAGCCCAAAGACTATTCCCTGAAAGCTTTGAAAATGTGACTGGAAACTTGCTGAGAGGTGTTTTTTTTTTCTTAGTGTTCTGATGAAGTTTTCAAGCACCATATAAATGGTGCATCATCACAGACCAAAGCAATTGCATTACAGTGGGAGCATCACAAAATCACCAACTGTTATCTCAGTAATCAAGTCATTTCTGCTGACACCTCTACACTGGCTACAGGTCTGTTCTCATTTAAAGAAGACAGAAGAAACTTAGTGAAGTCAAGAAAATTTCACCACTTGGATATAGTGCAGATAAATGGTCAGACAGATTATAGACTGCTTAATAATAAAAAAATATATCTGGGCAGAACACACTGAAAAAGTAAAGAAAGTTTCTAGAACATTAGAAATTGAACAAGAGCCATGACTTACCGGTGCACCTACGTAGCCTTTAATGCCTGGAGGACCCTGCTTTCCCTCAGATCCCTGGCAAAGAATTGAGATACAGTAAACCACCAGAAACTCTTTCACATAAAAGACCAAGAATAAAATCAGTTATTCAGAAATGCAAGTTGCTCTTCCAGGCTCACATTGAGGCTTCTTGTCTCTCTCAGTGCTAATACAGGAGTAATGCCTTACTTTCCAACTACTTACCCAAACTGACACTCCAATATTTTCCTCTGTCCCCTCAGACATTAGCAAGTTTTATCCTTCTGCTTTCAGACTTAACCTACAAAGGCAAACTGTCTCATACAGGTTTCTCTACAGGTTATTTCAGAAGGTTTGGCAATGTCAGTTGTTGCACACAACACCTGTTGGGGCTCCTGAACACAGTGTTAATGGAACAAAGCAAAGGTACACATTGCTGCAAAGTGACCACAGTCTTCAAAATGTTATATGTTTTGAAGAGTAAATGAAAAGAAACAATTTTCCAATGTTTTTTTACTGATTAAAAAAAATGGAAGAGGATCAGGTACATTTCATCAGTCCTTCAGCTGGTTGTGCACTGACTCACCCTGGAGAAGGTACACTGTAGTGGAGAGTACTCACAGTGTGCCTTTATGTGTCTTACAATGCCTGAAAATTATCTGGATCCCCAGATGAACAGGCTCAGCCCTCAGAACTGTCCCACAGAGACAGTCTGGGCCTGGCAAGTTGACCTAGAGAACTGGTTTGGCATCTTATATCACCTATTTGACTGATTATTTTCTTACTTACATCACTTTCCCATTCCCACCACTCTCATCTAACTCCTGTCTAACACTAATTGGGTGGCTGTAATGGATAAGGCTTCAAAACAGATAGAGATATTATTATTAAATAATTTTAAAATAATTGCTACATTTTGTACTAATAGAAGTTTCATATTAAAAAGATAATAAAATTAAAAATGCAAGATATGTTTGCAATTAATTAGTAGCAGAACTGAGGCTTTTTTTTTTCCCAGTACAGGTTAACAAAAGTACGGTTCAAGCACAAGCAAAGGTGGCTCCGGGATCAGACATGAGAACCTCTGCAAGGTCAGGAAGCATTGCAAGTCCTCTAATAGCAGTGGGAGAGCAGCAGGCATGCACCTAAATCTCTCCTTCAGCCTGCAGAAAAATACTGCTACCAAAGTCTAGGCAAAACCCCAAGAGAAACAGAGTCCTGCTCCAAGTTGTCCAAATTACAGAAGTCCAACTCAGTCCTGTTACATAAAATGTGGTTGTTAACACTCAGTAGAAGTTACAGAGAAACTGGGTTTGTCTGGATGAGATGTGCTGAACCCACTCAAGGCTGGTGCTGAGATCATGTCTGGTAAACCAGAGAAGCGTGAGACCTTCGACAGCTCAAGCAAGCAAGAAGGAAATTTGTCAAAATGAAACTCTTACCTAATACTTTTTATTTCAAAGGATTGATCTTTTTTTCCCCCCTCTCCCTCTGCTTTTTCTATTAAGTGCAGATAACTGTCAGTTCAGATGGGAATGCTATAGCTCTGTCTGTGCCACAGCAATGACAACCACAAAAACCTCTTTATCCTTTTATTAGAGATACAAGGGGGAAAAAGTGAAGGAAAAGGTTGAATATTTGATGCAGGATATTGCAGGCTAAAGGGTCTGATCTCAAAAATCCAGACTTTATTTCTCTGCTATAACATGGTACAATGAACAATCTGAGATATGGCCCTTTTTCTCTGGACCCACTTATTCCACTTAAATTAATCTGCGAGGTCCCACATATTTATGTGGGAATTTTCCCCACTGACCAGTGAATATTTCTTGCCATCTCAGACTACCATGACATCTGTAACCAGAAGCTCCAACATCTCAGCGCAAGGCTGACTTTGACAACTCTTCTTTGTAGAGTCCAGCTTGTAGCCAGCAAGATCACACATCCTTCTTGGGGAACAAAGAAGTTTACCCTCCAAGTTTGATGAAAAAGAAAAAAACTCACTCCAAACCCTACAGTTTTATGCTGAAGACAGTGAGCTAGGGACAATCTCCCCAGAGACATCACTGAGAAGCAAAAGCAGTAAAACCAGGGATGACATACCAAGGCCATTTCATTCCTGTAACCTATACATGACTCTAATGGGGTCATGTAACCTGTAACCTATACATGACCCTATACATATAACCCTAATGGGCTCAGCGACCATTTCTGTAACTTCTTTGGACTGAAATTCCATTACCAGAAGTCTGGAGGACTCTTATCTGTGCTACTGGAAGCTTCACACAATTAATGAGGTCTGTAAAAAGTACAAGACAACTTCTAAAAAGAAAGTGCTGGCAATTCCCACTGAAGCAAAAGGCTTCTCAGCCAAGGAGATATACAAGGAGCTGAATTTTCTGTGGCACAGGTGTCATTGCTGAGCACACATTGGGCTTGCCTGGCTCAATGCTAATGAAGATGGATTCAGACAGGAAGGATCACAACCCAACCAACCAGAGAAACTGCAAGGTTGCTCTCCATGAAGCCTGGGGTAGAGCCCAGAGCTGCTGTATTGGTGCTGATGACAAAAGTAAGTGATCTGCCAAAAAACCCCCAAATAATCATTACATCAGTAATTGGAGATGTGACCTCTCTAATTGCCAACTCCACCCATCCTTATACACCTTGTTCCATGTTGACGAGGTGCTCAGGCTTTACACCGAGGAGTAAAGGAGTGTGGATTCCTACTTTAGGTTTTAAAGCCCTGTCAGCAAGTCAGGGTTATTTCTTAAAATAGCTCAGGCCAGAACCCAGCTCAAGGACACTGCACACAGCCAATGCATCACTGAGGTAAATGCAAGTCACTGTAAAAACACACAATAATTTAATATTTAGGCACTTTGAGAGGCTGGGCTTGGCCAAGCTCATGTCTTCCCTGGGAGCACCTGGCACTGGCCAGGCAGATGTCTTTAGGTCCAGCCCCACCAGCACCTGTCCTGCCCAGCCCATAGGTCTGAACTCCTTCTATTCAGCATTGCCTCATTAATTGGCTGAACTGCATGTTCCTGAAGAATCTGATGGGAAATATGGAGCAGGATCAAGTCCACCTTGAGGAAGATGTAGGTGCCTCAGCTGAGCTTGGTTTGTAAAAGTTTTGCAAAGCAAGTGTGAGGAAGTTCATACGACAGAGAACATCATATAGCCTGCTGGTTTGTAATTCCACTACATGAGACATGCAGGACAGAGAGCAAATAGGGTTTTTTTTATTTACTTGATAGGAGAGATGCAGCTAAAAAGCATTTGTGAGTGATAAATTCAGTACATTTCATCCAGGATCCAAATCCCACTGAAGGGCAAAATACTCAGTGTGCCTCCACTCAGCTCAGCCCAGCCCTGTTTTGCATGTGTCATTTATCCCCTGCTGAAGCCAATACGGTTTCCACAGAGAACCCTGGCATGGCTGCCAAGTATTTCTGCTAATCTACAAACTCCTCATGAGTTCTGATACTCTCCTGATGGGACTTTGGGAGAGGGTGAATTTCCCTCTATGCAAAAACACAGAGACATTTTGGAGACAGGGCTCTGCATAGCTGAGGAACGCAGAGGACCTGTATATGACCTGCTTCATCAAGTCCTCTCAGACAGAGCCAAGTGACAGTCAAGGCTACACCTGGAAAGGTGCTGAGGTAATAACTCCTATTTGAGGATAATGGCATCAGAGAACTCAGTGCGAGATTTAGGTGAGTAGAAATGGCTCTTCCAGAGGGATGAGATATGCAAAGGTCTTGGCTTGTACTGGAACAGAACTGGGTGAAGTTAATTCAGGCAATCAAACTGCTGTCCTTGCAGCACCTTTCACAGGATGAGCTCAACTTGCTGTGTGTGATACCCCTAAAAACACACTTGACACAATGCACCATCTACTTTTTGTGTTACAACAAGGCTGAAACCAGCTGAGGGGTATTTATCCCATCAGTAACCAGGGAACAAGGCAAGGAGAGCTGAGATTTTGAAAGGAGGTTAAAGAATTGCTGCTTCAAAATTTGCATTTCTGATGCTCAGCTAAGTCCCACCAGATCTGCATTCAGAAGCACCCTGTTTGAAACAAACCCAGTGATATAAGCTCAAGTTCTGTAAGACTCAGGCACTGTTCACTGGTGCAAAACTGAAGCTCCCCAAATAGGCAGAAACATTCAGGATAGGATCTCTACATGATCTTTTTTTCAGGTCATAGAGCAGGGATAGTAATTCTCAGCTGCATCTTAGTGAGAGTTGGGAAAGCTACTGAAGATATGACACAAGGCTTATGTGCCCCAAAACATGTTTTCTTCACCTTCTCCAGCTATGCTGTTGATTGAACAAAAGTTATTTCTTCTTTTTCCACACTTTGCGTAATTGCTGATACCTTAGCAGACCCCTGATGAAAACAAGCATTTTGACTTTCTTCATTCACCAGTGAGAATATCAAATGTCATCAACAAGGAGTAATTCAAGCCATGGAAACATAAAAAGTCAGTGAAAAAAAAAATATGCCTGCCCATGTAAAGAAGAAATGGTAAACTTACCTTTGGACCTGCTGGCCCAGGCAGTCCAAATGCTCCTGGCTGTCCTGGTTCACCCTGCAAGTAACAGAAATATCACTGGTAAACACAAATCTTTTATATATAAAGGTTAGGATAGCTCAAACTAGTCAGTACATGCAGCTAGAAATATTGACAGTCCTGAGTACCATTATACAGAGATCTGAAAGTTTACAATGGGTTTTCCTCACAAAAATGAAAGCAGAAAGAAAGAAAATGAAAACTGAAGCAGCTCTTCATCTACTCTAAAAACACAACCAAGTAGTAAAAATGAGTTCCCTAAGTTGTGAACAGCTTGAACTGATTACAGCGTGCAAAGATGGATTCCTTGGAGTCAGTATAATGCATTTGTTCTTGAATATACACCTTGTAGTGTATAAACACATCTTATAAGGAATTCTGCAAGTACAAATATGACACTGTCCAATCCCATGCCATGTGTGATGTGATGAAATTGCATCAGTTCTGGAAGCAATATTGAAAAATTGTCAGTTTTTCCAAAGTCGGACAATCGTGGAACAAAGAAGAAACAGGATGTAAGGAAAAGAGCTTTTTGCTGTGTGTCACTCCTTTTGTGTACACCTGCCTTCCAGAGAATCCTTTCCCAAGCTCCTTCAGTTGCCACAAAGGGACAGTGAATGACATGGTGAAGGTTCAACATCAGGTTGAAGTTATTTCTAAGGGATGGTGATCAAGCAGGGGAAAGGATGTAAGGCTCTAAAACATACTTCTGTGAGATACTGGAAAACATATTTGTGGTTTTGTGTTTCAACTGTAGTCCTCTCGGGCAGTATTTGGTACGCTGCATCCTTCCTTGAACTAACTGTGCCCTCCTCCTCTTCTCTTAGTTTTTATCAGTGCACAAGAGGAGTTGAGGTCTTCTCTTCTGTGACCGAGACTCCAATTTCTCCAGCTCACGTCTGCTGTGGAAACATAAGATGGTCCCTTGCACCTTTGCCATCTCTACTAGCCAGGCACTCCTTGCCAGCCATAAAACAAGTGGCCAGGCTCTGCAGCTGCAGCTATTTACTAGCAGGCCCCAAACCACAGGCTGCTCCCTCTCCCTCCTTAATGAAAGACAACAGAGCTGCCCTGGAGCCTCCGGCGATGGTGAATCCACAGGACACCTGCCTTGGCTGGAACATGAGGGACAGTTTCGGGGCTATTGACCTCCTGCCACGCGTTTCTGCTGCTCCTAAAACGGCCACACAAATCCCCCAGACGTGTTCCACTCAAGGCAGATTGATTCCCACCGCCTGCCTCGCACTGAAAAGCAGGATTGCATGGGAGGAACAAAAAGGCTTACAGCTTCTCCTTTTGCTCCTTCCCTCCCAGCGGGGCCAGGTGAGCCCAGGGAACCCTGTAACAGCAACAGAGGTATCATCAGCACAGCATTAGCACCTGCTGCAAGTGCTGTGACATGAGCAGCACATCTAGAGAAGAGTAAGAAATGAGGAGAAACATTTCAACACAAACATTTATTATTTACAGTTTCTGGAGGAGCTGCTGCTGACATTAATACATTAGGGATGATTGATGAGCTGCTAATGAGGAACTAGGTACTCTCGTCCACTTAACTCATTTAAGAATAAATTAATAGAAAATCTCTGGAGCTAATTAGACACATAACAACTGAGTCATCTTAATATTATCATATCATCTTCTCATAGCTTCTCCACCATTCCACTGTCTCAAAAATTGCATTTTTAATTTTTTTTCCTCCTTGATTATACAGGATTCATCCCAAAGCTCAGAAGCCTCTAGGCAAAGCTATAGTATACATAAGTAGTAAGCCTAAAACCAAACAGAAAAGAAGCCTTGATATACTCAAGCAGTCCTCAGGAATGACCCTGGCCACTGGGAAGTGAGTCCCAGAGTTGTGAATATACAAAGGTGTAGAAAACAAAGAAACAGAAAGCCAAATACCACTTAAATTCAAAATTTTACCATTTAAAATCTTCCTATGGACCAGAATGAATGGAACTAACTATGCTGAGATTGGTAGCTCCCAACTAACAGGAACAGCAGCAAATGGGGAGAAAAAGCAACTTTTCTGCCTGCAGCTGGCAACTTAAAGAACAAATAGAGTGGAACAAACAACAGGCAAGTCAACACACAGTGAGGAACTGGCTTAGTGTTTTCACTTCCAGCCACTGCAGCAGTTTTGTCTTAGGTGTGTTATAATAAAAGGCTCAAGTGAGAAACAGACATGGGCACTGCAAGCTGCCACTGTGGACTGTGATTGTACACGGCTGGTTTGTTGTGTGTAACTTGGAGGGGCATCCTGCCTTGTCATCTGGAACATTTGCTATTTTATAAGACATGGAAAAAGTTTAAATTCCTAAAATTCCTCCTGCAAATGAGGATTTGATTAATGGATTTCCAACAAATGTGTCCAAAGTAAATACTAGTCAACAGAATTAGCTCAGTACTGGATTTAATTTTTGGTTTTTTTAAGATGACAACGCAGTGAGAAGCTAAAGGCCACCATAGTCCAAAAGTTTTTTATGTTCAGTGCAAGTAAAGGCCTAGTAATCTTTGGCCTTCTGTGTCTCATATTGAAGAGACTAGTGTTTCTGTGTGTATTAGCACTGAGTTCCTGTTCTATTACATTCATGTATTTTGGAGTTTTACAGTTTAGTCAAAGCTCATGCCTTTGAGCTCTCCACACATTTGTCAAATGTGGCTGAGTATCACCAATAGGTTTAAAAACTTTAGGCTGCACTTTGATGAAAAACAGTACAACATCACAATCTCCTTTTCAGAGCACCTTGCTTACACAAAATGAAACAAAATATAATACAGAGGTAAAAACAAAAGACTTAGAGGAGGGTCAGTTTTCATTAGACTTGCACAAGAGCTTTATAGACTCAAACTTTTCAAAGTATAATTAATAAAGACTTGGACTTACTTTTTCTCCTTTGTCCCCTTTCAGTCCAGGAAAGCCAGGAAAGCCTTCTTCACCCTGCAACACAGTGGAAAAAATACCTCATATCAAATGCCATAACATTCTCTGGTATATCTATGTACTTTAGACAGTGCAGTTGTCATCTCTTGAGAACTGAGTCCAGCTTTTTCACCCTCACTGTAACAATGCTGTGCTCAGTCACCTGTAACTTGCCCATATTTAAACAGGTTCACTTTCAGTTCTCCATTCCAGTGCATTCTTTCCCTTCCTTTTTGTAATTACAATCCAGAACCAGCAGTTTTCTAAGAAAAATGTTAGAGACCTACCCTTGTTAAAAAAAGCATTTGAAGCATTGCAACACTTCCCTGACAAACCCTCCTGCTGCCATATTCCAAGGCATAAGAACTTGAAGTTTGGTATGGCTAACTTACTACAATGCCCAAGTTCCCAAGGGCATAGATTTTTTTTTTTTTTTTTTAATTGAAATAAATGGCATGGAAATTGACATGGAAAATTTTGGAAAAATTCAAATGTAGGATTTTTCTCCCCTCCAGTTACTCTCATTAGGACAAAAGACTGAGCTTTTTCCCCATCTGTTTTTGTAAAAACTACTAGCACAGAAAAATCCTTTTGCAAGAGTGTTTAATTGGCTAAGAAGTTGATGCATATATTTCCAAGTTGTCTGCACACACGTAAGAACTACCTAAATATGTAAATAAATTCAGGCCAAATTCTACCACATGCAATCTTATTTGTGACTTTTTTTCTATAAGTCTAGTCTAGCAGACTTAGATGGATGTATTCATAGGTTCCCTATTTTAACAATAGGCAGTGTCAAAATCCAGCCTTATTTATTTATAGGTGCATTTGGCACTTAAAGGTAAACAAGAGATAATATCTGAAAAGTATCTGTCCTGTATATGCAAACTAAAGTCTTTACATTTATAATCACATTTCTTGCTAACTGAACCTTCACAAAGCACTCCAGAATTTGCAATGCAGCTGGTGGTAAAAATCAGCTCTGCTATATTGGAATGGCTCTCTAATGAGATAGAAAGCCCATCAAATAGCAAACGTGATTTTTGAAGAAATAATTTGCTCTAAGAGGTCAATATAACTTGAAGAAACTGCTGTTCCATGGCAAAGTGTGTCACACAGGTAGAAGAAAAATTTGTGTCTTTCCTATGCAAAGCAAAAGGTGTTTGCATAAGGTCCAGTTAATTAGCTTCTTCTCTTGCCTTTTTTATTTTTTCTTTTCTGCCATGAAATAGCAACTGCTTGGCAAAGCTGAACAAATTAATCCTAGGAACAGTCAATAAGTTTGAAGCACAGTGCTCACAGAAATATTCATGCAGGACAGGAGAGTACCCACCAGCTTTTCCAGCTTTTCTCCAAGGAGAAAGTTGCACAGAACCTAGACTAGAGACAGGTTTAACATCTTCTGGGGAACCACCACTGGAAAGGCTACAGAGTGGGAAGAACTCCTACTTCTGCCCCTTCTGCTGACTTCCAGTAGAATCATTAAGGGCAGAAAAGATCTCCCAGGCTGAGTTCAACTATTTACCCAACATGGCCAAGTCCACCCCCACCCACGTGCCACATCTGCATGTTTTTTCAACACTTCCAGAGACAGTGATTCCTTAGCTTTCCTGAGCAGTCTGTTCCATTTGCTTGTATTACACAAGTATTGTGTAAATATGGAAAAGAAAGAGCAGAGGCAGAGAGCACAGAGCAGTGGAATAGCTGCCAGGCAGACACTGTCTGCAGAGGCTGTGGGATGAAACACACTGGGAGAACAGGTAGGCTCTGGCAGCTGGCACTGAACCTTGGGGAACAAAAGTCCATCACGTTCTTTGCACAAAGGCCAAACCTTGTTGTGCCACTGAGAGGGATTAAAACAATCCTGTATTCCCACAGGTTGGCTGCACTCCCAGCTTCAACACGATGGGAATCAGGTGGTGACGTGTAAACCACACGTAGCTGTTTATGCCATGCAATCCTATTGTCAGCCATCCATTTTTTGAGTATCTGAAATTCAAAGGCTGTCCTTTTCTGGAGAAGCATCAGGACCACAATAGGTAGGTAACAAGGACTTGGGAAATGAGAAGCACCAGCAAAAGAAGAAGAGGCTACTGATAAAGAGGGGAACCGACTATAGCTTCTAAGGTATCTTCCCTTAGGCTCAGCCTATATTTTCTGGAGTAGTTTTACACTTTAGAAGGGGTGGCCTTTTGCTTTTTTGGTTTTGTGGAGTTTTGTGGAGAAAAACTTGAATGTGCAGGTAGTGGTACCTGTGAGGTATTTTGCAGTAACAAATATGGCATTTGCAGTAACAAATAAGCTTGGCTTAGGAAGTTTTTAAAAAATTAAATACTGCAAGCTCTGAGGATACAGCACTAGAGAAGTCACTCTGAAAACTCCATGCTTCATTCCTCAAAGATTTGATAACAATTCTGCAAGAAAATTAGGAAGGTTTTCTGAGCCATACTGGAAACAAAAATTTTAACCAGAATTCATTAAGAAGGGTAGAATTTTTAATTTCTTTGTATTTGCTTTTAAATGGAGCATTCAGAGGCACACAATGGATACAAAGCAAGGGGTAACCACTGCTTCTGTTCTTCCAGGGGCTCTCAGAGCAGGGCTCATGTGGGTTGTCCAGACTCAATGGACCAAAGGAAATGCCAAATCATGAGGAACTTCAAAGCACAGGCAACTCTCAGCTGCTGCAGACAGAATATTGGGGTGATGAAGAAAAAAAATTCTCCTCTCGGCTTCAGCCAAAAAAAAAAATAAATAGGTGATCTGGGTAAGGACAGGAACATCCAGAGAGGTTCCTTTGTTTGTTTGTTTGTGTACATCAGCAGAATTACTCCCTTTCTATATTTGAGGAAGGATGTCTTCTTGGTACACCAGCATCTTATGGATTTACCAGACCATGCCAGCTCCAGGTTAGTGATCCCTCCATACTCACCATACTCATATGTACCTTTATTTGTTGTAGGTACATGTGCATATGGTGAGTATGAAGGGATTCACCTCACTTGGGTTACAGTGAGCCCCACTACCCCACAGTTTATGGAATACCATATGTTTATGGTCTGTGACCAAATTACATCCACATCTGCCATGGTTTAACCCCAGCCAGCAGCCAAGCCCCACACAGGCACTCACTGACTCCCCCACCAGCAGGATCAGGGTGAGAATCAGAAGGGTAAAGCTGGAAAACCCATGGGCGGAGATAAAGACAGTTTAATAGGGAAAGCAAAAGCCACGTATGCAAGCAAAGCAAAGCAAGGAATTAATTCCCTGCTTCCCTTGGCCAGGCAGGTGTTCTGCCATCTCCAGGAGAGCAGGGCCCCACCACAGGTAACAGTGACTTGAGAAGACAAACACCATCACTGCAAATGTCCCCCCCTTCCTCCCCTCACTTTATATACTGAGCATGATGTCACGTGGTCTGGGATGTCCCTTCGGTCAGTTTGGGTCACCTGTCCTGGCTGTGTCTCTTCCCAACCTCTCCTGCACCCCCAGTTTCCTCCCCAATGTGGCCGTGCAAAAAGCAGAAAAGGCCTTGGCTCTGTGTGGGCCCTGCTCAGCAATAACAAAACATCTCTGTATTATCAACACAAATCCAAAACACAGCCCCATACCAGCCACTGAGAAGAAAATTAACTCCACCCCAGCCAAAACCGGTACAACATCCCATGTGGATCCTGCTATGTCTGAGTGGAGATACTGATGAAATTACAGAAAAAATAACCTTAATTGCTAGATTATTTATTTCATCAGAGTGGGAAAAACTAGTGCACAGATTTTGCATATCCAACCTCATAACAATTTTTTTCTGAAGAGACCTGAAACAGAGAAGGAAGGAAACTGCAGGTATAAGGAGAGATGTAGAGACAGAACAATTCAGTATTACAATTCAGTATTATCAGTATTACCTGATCCTAGAAAGACATCAGAAGCACATAAAGGAAAAAAATCCTCACTGATGTTTTTAAGCAATCCACTCAAATGTAAATGCTTTTCTTTCCTCCATTTGCAGCTCCTCAAGCAGCTGCCAAGTTTACAAATATTTCTTCTAACTTGAGAACAGCTGTGGCCTATAATCACATATTTATTTGAAACTCTGGGTTGTGGCTTATGTTAATGAAAATAGAGCAAACTAAAAAAAAAAAACCAAAAAAAAAAACCAAAAAAAAAAAAAAAAAGGAGAAAAGTTAATCCAAAACACATGGTTAGATTCTCATTTGTCTGTCAAATTCAAATAAATCACTAGTCTCTTCCTTCAGCATACAGACTAGACAACAGAAGACAGAACATTCTAAGGTCAATTCCATACATTTTATTTATCTTCCAAACTGGTCTATGTCTCACACAAAAGTGCCACTTTTCTAATCCTTGTATGAAATTAAAATTTCTAACCCTGTCACAAAATGTCAATGGAGGTGTCATTGGGAGACCTGCAAAAAATCTGCCCAGCAGAACCCCAGGAATCACACACTCAGCATGTTGGCAGCTGCACAAACTGGGGGGTCTAGAGCCAAAGTAGGAGACAAAATAGCAAGATTTGAAGAGAAACAGAAAAACTGGGCAAGATAAAACAGAAACAGAAGTAAAACTGAACTGTGGAGTCATAGCACTTCACCATTAACACCCCCCTCTCTCCTTTGTTAATTAACTTCACAGCATCCTTGTGAAATGAGAAGGGGATTACAGCAACTGTAATATTGCTGCCACCTCATGAGGGTGATCTGTCAGAGGTGCAACAAAGCAGAGGAAAGACAAAGAGTCCCAGAGTCTGGGGCAAAGACAGAAACTCACTCCAGATTTCCTGTGACCCAGGTCAGTGCCTGAACCACAAATTTATTATTTCTCCTGGCTCTTTGGCCTGCATCTAACTTGGCAGCTTGATGTTCATGGAGAATAAATGAGAAGATGATGGGTAGCTGTCCTACTGCTGATCCATGGTTACACACTGTTATCAGTGCTTGATGAGTCACATGAAGTGGGAGGACAGAAGAGATGCTGAGCGGGGCCTTTGGGTTCAAATGTCTTAGAACACTTCCAAGAGACCTCATGGTCTGGAAGAATGCAGTATCTTTCTTTTCAGGGTTTCTCCATTCAAGGGAACCAACTAATGACATAATAAATATTTTATTGAAATATACTGTAAATTTTGAGGNTTTTTTTTTTTTTTTTCTTAGAGAGGCAGGGCAAAGACCAGTGTTTCATTAAAAGCCAGGATGATCTTCAGATCTGAGAGGCAGAGCTGCAGTGGATATATGTCACCTAGCTCCATTTCCAAAAGCTGCTGACCAGACAGGCAGCACAAATGACTGCCATTCTCCAGTCCCCAGATGCAGGATTCTATTAGCTTAATGATGCTAAAGCCCTATTAATATCTTGGCAAATTTGACACCAAAGCTGGCCTAATCTTCTGCGTCCACATAAAATAAGACATTCGTCTCAACTTGGACTTTGCTGCAGTAAAGAAGAAGAAAGAAATGAAGAAAATCTTCTCTTCTGGGTCTCTGTATTACATTCTGATTTAATAAACAGAATGGTAATGTGGACATGATACACAGGGGTCAGTAGAAGTCATAGGTTCTGCAGGACCTTCGGGAAATCCAGGCCAGTGCAAACAACTGTTTAAATTATAACTATTGGCTGGTTTTTGTATTTCAAATGTATGGAAGATTTTATTTAATCCATTACATAGAATTCAATTGTCCCCAAAAGGTAATTTGCCCAGGAGATATTCATTTTCAAAAGCTCTCTAAACCCTTGAATCTTATCATGAATATCATGAACCCCCCATGAGACCAGAAAGGTCCTTCTGACCCTCCATTTTATGATCACGGTTCTTCTGGAGAGAGCAGATGCCCCATTTTTCAGAGATTCCAACAGATATCTTTCTCTCAAGAAACCTGATACTCCAAATTTTCATAAAAATAGGTAAAGCAACAGCTAGGTTGTAGCTACTTTGACACATGGTCACCTATAAGCTTGGCACTGCAGGAGAAAAGATGCATCAGAGCTCACTCATGTGGCACAGCTCTACAGTAATCAAGGTCAGCGCAGAGTTCAGAATAACACACAAGCATTCTAAAGACTTCAAAGCTGTCACTGGTGCCCAGAATCCTGTCCATCAGCTTCAAATTATCTGCTTCCCCACCACACCACTGCTTCACTCCCTAAGTAGGTGACTGCTGAGAGAGTGGGGTGGTCAGACACCCCTGACAGCTCCTGAACTTCTGCTTCATCTCCAATCCAGGCTGAGCCAAGTGGAGAATGTAACTAAAGAAAGCACCTCTGCAGCAGAGAGCACAGGGGAGTACAAGAGGGAGCTCTTCTGTTTGAAACACTCCTGTTCAACAGCTAGAGTTGCTCAAACAATTGCTGAAATGTTAAAATTAAGAAACAGTCAACAGTTTGCAGAGCTATTTATGATTGAGCATAATGAATAGGAGGTAAAATATATTTGGAAACAATCAGTACTATAATCCCACTGCACAGAGGAATAACATGACAAAGATACTGGACTACAATGAGTTGGATTTGCAGAAGTAGGACTAACAGATCCCGAAAGTTCATTTTTTCTTGTTTGCCTGGTTGGGGCAAGAGGGTCTTCAATTAAAGACACATTTCTTAGAAACCTTAAAATATGAAAAACATTACTCTGCTCCAGAAACTTCTTTGCCTTGAAGCACAAGTTGATGCTACTTGCCAGCACCTGACATTACTCAGGACCAGACAAACAGCTTGCCAAGTACCAGAGAGAAGTGTTCATTGAAACAGAAAAATATTCCAGTCATGTATCATGGCATTGATAAATTAAAGTGCTTTCATCTATAAAAAGTAAGCAGAAAGTGGTTCTGGTCTTGTGGATGATTTGATATGTACTGGTTGATACTTTCTCTTGCAAGAATAATCTATAAAATCCATTTACTCTGCTTCTGGGAAGTTTCTAATGCTTCAGATCTCCACATACGCCTCAACAATTTCAGTAGCTCCAAGAAGAGCTCGTTAGGGCAGAGGAGTAATGTGTGAGAGCACTCCAGACTGGTGTTGATCTGCTCTTAACCATCTTCTGCTACTGATATTCCACATTCACCCCTTAGTCTATCTTCTGGTGCCTCCCTGAGATATGGAAAAAGCTCTTCCTCAGGATTAACGGCATCGTCTAGTCCATGATTCCTCTCCTCTTTGAAGAGTCACATCCTTCAAATCTCTCCCTGCTGGGTAAATTTGCTAAATCACTGGTCATCTTCTCATTGCTCTTTCCAAGAGCAACATCTCCTCACACCTCTCTTTAAATGTCACACCCAAACTGAAGAGAACATCTGCCTAAAGTCTTATCACCACCTGCTAATAACTTGCAGTGATGCACTGCTGTTCATTGCCAAATACACCTGAGGCTGCTCAGTCAAGTCTTTGCCAAAGCTATAAATCTCTTTGATCCAACCAGACAAGGGCTGGAACTAGATGATCTTTAAAGTCCCTTCCAACCCAAACTATTCTATGATTTTATGCTATCTCTTTATGAAGTGGTGCTGCTCCCTAGGTCTTTTTTGTCTCAGAGGTTATGACAAAGGTCATGATCCTCCTTCCCATTTTACGTGGACACTGAGATACGGGAAGGGGAGAAGCTCTGGTCAAGATCTTCTCTGGAGCCAGTGACAAGCACAGAAAAAATACCAGTCTCCAGAGACCCAAACCTACTCCCAATACCAAATGTATCAGATATCCTTGAAATAACAACTACTAAGGGTCCACACACTGCTTCATCAGGAAAGCAAACTTTTGTAATGAAAAAACCTCACGTTTTCCTCATCTGGCACTTAGTACTATGTGTACATGTATTACCCAGCAGGGTCTGAGACCCGAAACCCCATCTTCCTGTCAACAGCAGAGACAGAAGGCCCTGTGGGCTTTGGGAGATACAAAATGTCAAGGCAGAGCTTAAGAAAAAGGGTGAGAGACCCAGAACAGGAAATTAAAGTTGTCCAGAGGTGCAAGTTAGGGCAGCACTGGATTTTATGATGTTCTTGCCTCAGCTGCCCTTACCTGCCCTTTAGGGAACCCATGAACAAGGCACTTGCACCTTCTCAGCCATCACAAAACCAAGAACAGTCCAGCAAGAGCTCTGATCAGTGGAAAGGGGAAAACCCATCTGCTTAGCTAGAGATTAACCAGCAGGGAGAAGGGCAGGGAATGCTTAGGATACCTTTGATGGACCAGTGATAGCAACTTACTTTGTGTAATGCTTCAGCTCTCTGTGATTCGTTAGGCTACGAGCTGCACTTCAGAGGCTGTGCTCCAGACAATAAATTGCTTTATTTCCCACCTAACAGGCAGATAATCCGTACCTATCTGCTACAATGTCACTCTCAGGAGCATCCTACATTCCAACAAGACTTATCAATTACAGAATCAAGACAACTTTTTTTTCCTGCCCCCCTCCCAGTTTCTTTTCAGAAGAAACATGGAGCTGGCAAATCTCTCTCACATGCTTCCTTTCCTCACTGCCAGTGGATCTTGGCAGAGAAATCCTCTAAAGAAACAAGTGCTGGAGACTTTGCAAACTTCTGGCTGCCAGTAGATGTCATTGCATACCAGCAATGTGCCCGCCATCCAGGGGGCAATGCTGGAAAGAAATACATGTTTTCTAAGTTTATGTAAGGAAAAAAAAAAGGGGGGGGGGGGGGGGGAACAACTTACTAGCACTCTTACACTGCTGAGAATTAAGCTGTCACAATCACAATAAGTATGTGAGCTGACTTCGAGTTGTTTATTGCAACCTGCAGCTGTTATTCTGGGTCACAGAAACCCACAGAATTTATCTAAAACCCTCTAATTACAGTTAAGAAAAAGAACTCCATCAAACCATGGTTATTTAGCTCTGCAGAATGTGCTTTAACTACAGTTAAGGGGACACAAAAATACTCAGCATGCAGACCAAAATTGGCCACATACACAAGAGGATTCAGAACATACTGAGTAAGGCAGATAGTAACATTACTAGAACTCACCTTTTAATATGAGGATTCTGAGAAGAAATCACAGATATGAACAACTCCAGTGAACTGCATGACAGCTTTATGAAGTAGATGAGGTATTATTATACAGATGTTCAAGTGCTGGACTGAAAGGTTAAGTGCTCTTAACCAGCACTCAGTAGATAAGAATAGTTCCTGAGCCAAAGAACAGTTCCAGCACCAAAAAAAAATCAAACCAAAACCAAACCCAAAACATATATATATAAAATCCCTGCAGTTTGTGCTTTCACTTTGCATTACCAGGTCAGTTTTACTCACATTACCTTTTATTTTGCAATAAAATAAGAAGACCTGAGCACTAAGAACATGAGAACGCAACCCTGAGGAGGCAATGTTTCCATAGCCACTGTCTCCATGGAACATCAGTGACAGGGCACTGGGGTTTTATTTTGTCTTCAAATTTCTACTCAATATTATATCTAAACTTGGAGATGTTTTCCCATTTTGTTACTGTCAAGAAGTGCTCACTGAAGGAGCCAGCACGGATACTGATGCACCAAGGCTCCTGTAGCCTGCTTCTGCCTTAGCCTCTCTGGGGAAACCCTTCAGCTCACCAATCCTGGGTAAACTGGGTGGCATTTTTGAGTCTGGGGACTTGGTGACACTACCTGAGCACCACAGCAGCCCGAGCATGGTCTGTAACCTCACTGGAGCATCTTCCCTGCACTGGGCTCACCATTTAAGCACAGAAAAGGACACACATATCTCTTGAAGTGATAATTAGCTCTATTTGGAAGTTGCAGAAATAAGGACTATTTCTTGGTTCATGTAAGCTTAGGCCCCACATCATTTAAGAGCTCAGACAACACATCCTGCTATTAGAAGTTCAAGCTGATTGTTCCCCCTCCTCTGTACCGAAGCCATTTTCAAGCTTTCACCTCTGGCCCTTGGGTCTAAAATAGAATTTCCAGCCTGAGCCTTACCTTCCAGTGTGAGCCTTACCTGCCAGCAAATCACACACACCATCCTCCTGGTCCCAAAATGCATCCCTTAAAAATACACAGATGAAAGCTCTCTTTCTCCATTGAACCAGCCTGCAGCACCAGACTCCAGCTATGCCTGCAGCACATTTTGCAGGCAGAACTGGACTCATTTTCTTGTGTCCCAAGTTGCTGGATGCTGGCCAGCCCTGATCTAAAGGCACAGTGCTTCTGCTAATTTGGTAAGTCCTGCTGACAGCACAGCACAGGGGTAGAAAAGCAACAGGGCTTTCAGGTCAGGCCATTTGTATTTCAGCTGTCTCAGGGCAGCCAGAGCACAGGGCTCTGTGTGGAGACACTGTATCTAACAGAGCAGATTTCCACAGCTTTTCCAGAAGCCCTAAAAATTGCGGTAACTCCAATTTGGAAGAGAAGGGAAGGGGAAGCAAAGCCTTTGTCTGAAGGATCTAGTGGGCAATATATACAGGCCTGGAGGGAAAGAGGCTCTTCAGCTTAATTTTAGGGGAACAAAGACTAGTTGCTTTGCTCAAGGTCATTAGAGCCAAGTTCCAAGTCTGGATGTCCTACAGTCTAGCCCAGAGCCTGAACTATCTGCCTGCTTTTCTTTTCTATGCTTAGCCTTGCAGTCACTGCATCTCTAATAAGCCAAGCCACTTCAGAGATTTTATTCTCCTTAGAAATACTATAATAATCCTTCTGCATTTTTATCAGTCATTACCATGAAAAAGAATTGCTAGGAGAATATAGACTTAATCTGCTAAAGTTGTTTTTCATATTCATTGCTGCCTGTGTGATTATTAGCATGAAGGGAAACAGATAAAGCACAAAAGGAAAGCTTGGATACTCTTGGAAACTCATTAGTGAGGGAAGTCCCAGTGCAAAACATAACGAAACCTTCATCCAACACCTCTGCAAAAGATGGGTGCTTGTGGTTAGAGTTTTTTCCTCTGACTAATTGGTTTCCTGTGGAAAAATCATGGTAGTGATCACTTGATCCACTTGTTTCATGACACCTTTTTCATGCTTCCTATTCTTCTTCAACAGGTGTGAATAGTGTTGTCCTAAACCCTGAACAAACGATGGAAATTTCTATCCTTTTCTGAGCAACAAAGGTGTTAGGAATATTCAAGAGTTGTACAAAAGTCTAAGAACAGCTACAAGCAGTCAAGACAAAGGTGCAGTGAGCTCCTGGCCCATGTGCCTCAGTTTTCCTCATGGGAGACTTCTCAAACCTTTTGTCCTTCTGTCACCAATCACAGTTTTCAGAGCTCCACTTACATCCTAAAGCAGAGAATGTCTTTGTACTCACTGGAAGTTTATAGTTGTCTCTCCCTAATTAACTCATATGCACTGTTTCAAACACGCAAAATTTTAACCTCCAGAACAGTCTGCAAAGAGGTGTTTCAATACCTGCTGAATGAAAAGCAACTTCATTTTGTTCATTTAAACTTGCTATCAGGTAGCTTGGTTTGCTTCCCCTTCAGTTTTACAACAGAAGAAAGAGTGAAAAATAATTTCCCACTAGTCTCTCCATACCACTCAAAGTTTGACAGATTTGTGTCTTATTCCCCCTAAAGTCATCACTTTTCTAAGCACCTTCCTGCCTGCAGAGCCCTGCTCTTGGCCTTTGGAATGCTGGGAGGGTGTCTCAGCACCATTGCTTAATGCTCAGTACTTTGCAAGACAAAGGTGTAAGTTTTTGAAAGCTTCCCAGTTAAATTTTGCACGGAGGCATTAGAAGGGCTGGCTTGTGACATGGATGGCTGTGCCCCAGGAATGCAGACCTCATGCTCTACAGAACCTCCCTTGTCAGACAAGAATTCTCTGACTTTGATCGAGTTACTGAAACCCCGTTTTGCTTTAATCAGCCTCAAAAATGCTCTCCAGCTTCTCCTGCTGCCGTCACTCCTCTCGTGCCCCTGCTCCTCTTGAATCAATAGAGATTTGAGGATGTGAGTTATAACCCTTCCAGGATCAGGCCATCTGGTTTAGCAGATAGCCACTTGAGTTCCAGAATAAAGCTAAAGCATTCCCTTTCATGGTGATGATGTTACAGAACTGGATATTTACCCAAGTATAATAATCAGTTCAACAATAGAAGCATTTGCAAAAGTGAATGAACACACAATAAAGGAACACAGATTTATGAGCAGAAATATGACAGTCTACTACTAATATGAAAGGAGTTAAGAACTCCAAGGGGTGAAAGATGACAGACAACAATGGAAATCTAAGATCCAGTACAGAGCAGCAATAGGTGAATCCCACCTCTCCAGGAAATCCACTTGAGAGTGGTTTACAAGGGCACCTGTAGACGCATTATGGTATTTTCTTTTCTTTATATCTGTGCACAATAACTTGGCTGCATACGCATGTTTCTGTACATAAAAAGCATCCTTTATCACTCTGAGCTATTTAGGCCTGACAGAACATGCCAGGCTGCTGCTTGAACCATCACAGTGAGCTTCCTGGGTTTAAAAGTCACACAAGTCCTCATGTCAACATGAATTAGGTTTTTAGCCACAGCAGCTATTATCTTGGGGTTTACCACTAATGATGTGCTTGACATGTTATATATGCTAATACAAGCATCCTTTTGGCTTTAACTTGGTGATATAACCAAGGTGATGACCTGGAGAAGCAAGGCCAGTACCTCTCCTGTCCTTCTGGAAAAGCACAGGATTTTCATTCTGACAAATGCCTCAGACCTCACATAAATGCCCTACAAACAGTACTTGGCAACAGTGTGGTCTGACAGGTGTTTGGTACTGGCACAGCTGGAGAGCAAGACTATAATAAGGGGGTGATTTTAATCTTGTCATCTCAGTCTTTTCAAAGGTGAGACCACTTTGTTCAATCAACATTTAGGATGTGAGCCTCGTTCTTTTTAAGGATCCCACAGCACTCGTACAGCAACAACCACACAGACTGCAGCTGCTAGTAAAGTCCAGCATGTCTGATCCAGCTTTCCATCACTGGCTCATACCCATAAAAATCAAGGAAACAAAGCTGTCACAGCCAAAGTGAGAAACAAGAATTCCTGCTCATGCAGCCATTGCAGCGCAGCAGATAAACACAGGAGACACATGAATCCTCTCCTGCCAGGTGTTCTGCTCTCTGGGAAGGTTTTCATTTCATAGGTTATTCTACTTTGATGGTAACTGGCATTGCAGGCACTTGCAACCCTGCTCCCTGCGGTTCTGGCTACTTCTTGGGCACTGAAGCAGAATGTGCAGGGACATAGTCAGGACACCAAGCCTGTCAGAGCTCAAGAAGCATCTGGATTGTGTTCTTAGTCACACAGTTTAGTTTAAGTAGTCCTGGAAGGAGCAGGGAGTTGAATTAGATGATCCATATGGATTCTTTCCAACCTGAGATAGTCTATGATTCTATGATTTTATATCCCGAGGCTCTCTTTTTAATCAAGCCAGCAACATACAGCTGACATAAATCTTTGCTCTGCATCAGCAACAGCACTGACACTGAGCCATTGGGTGCACATGGGGCACAAACACCCTGGGTCCCATAAACCCTGCCTGCACAGATGAGAACAAGCTGCCTCAGCTGGCACAGGCACCAAATAAACACAACAAGCTGACCATAAGCTCAGCATCCTCCAAGCCTATACTTTGTTTGGGCACTCAGTGCTGTTTGGCTACTCCAGCTGAAGAAGTTCTGCAGGTGCTGTGACATCTCTCTACTTTTCCCCCTCCAGACCTGCAAACCTATTTGTCTATGCATGAAAATAATACAGATGGAATGATATTTTATGACATTTTTCTGCAGAGTTCAAAACATAAGAAAACAAGAACTTGCTTCAACTACAGCACAACTAATACAGTAAACAGCATGTTTCCCACCACACTGCTGGCTCTCACCACCTGCCAAACACAAGCTGGTTTCCAAAGGCTGAATCCTGAGTCTCAAAGGCTAAATAGTGTCTGTCAGTGGGAGGACTGCAGGAAAATGAATGCAGAAATGTGTTCTTTATGGCCCCCATGTCTCTAGCCTGGCTCAATAAAATTTCCTGCCATAAGCAACTGGCATTTCAATTGTAATTTCACATGATGAATTACCACTATATACAATCAATATATCATAACCATAGAAAGAGCAAATGAGAAGCTGCAATGGGTATAAATGCCATGTTCTCTCTAGTGCAGCATTCTTCCTTTCCAATCACAATCCAATATTGTTTGAAATTCTCTGAGCAATTGAGTAGCCACAGATTCCCTGACAAACATTTCAACAAATTCTTAATCTCATTTTCAATATGAACCATGACTTCTTCCTTAATATGTTCATCACCTATCCTGTCAATCTTTTTCCATTGTTCCTTGCAACTTGAAATTTCATTTTGATCATAAAGAAAACACCCTCAACTAGGTGTGATATGGAGCTACAGACAGAAAGAACTAATTCTCTTCTGAAGTCTAGGCATTGAGACTCATTTTTTTTTGTGCAGAATGGAAACTTTGTAGCCAGAATTGCCTTGAAATCACCATCTTTTTAAAATGCAAAGTAATCCAGTCCTGCTACTTGTTTCCCACTATTGATCACCAATGAAAGAGTTTTCCAAGATAGGTAACACAGGAATTTTCAGTGGTTATCCTGTATCCTCAGTTTTAACATCCAAGTCTTATTACTCTGTCCTGCCTAATCTTTGAAGTAAAAAAATATTCCAGCTTTTTTCATTCAGTTTATTAATGAAAAGATCAAATTGGAAGAAGACTATGACAGACTTCTCATAAGCCAAATTTAATCTCGCTGAAAAATTCAATAAACTCAAAATTATTCTTTCCTTCTGTTTTTCATCCTTCCAGCCAATTTCTTTAGTGCATTATCCTCCATGAACTCACTGCTGCTTACACAAAGCAAAGATTATGATTTCAATTTGATCAGATTTTCCATGGCCAATGCACAAAGAAACTCAAATAACACAAAGGGGAAAAAGCAATGAACACTCAAAAGCTTGTCTGCAGAAGGAGGCATAAAGGTTCCCCACAAAGATCCAACTGTGTCACATCTTTTGTATCCTATGCATTCCAAAAGCAACCTCTGAACTACAGAAGGCATCAGCAAGCAACTCAATTGCTGGACCAGTGAAGGATTAGATCTTACCTTTTCTCCCTTTTCTCCTATGCCATAGGCTTTGCCCTAGAAATGAAAAAAAAAAGAGGGGGAAATGTACACTTGAAAACAAGGATATCAAACAACACTAAAAATACATATTTCATGTTTTCTTTGTTATGCATCCAAGATCTATCTCTCTTTATATGTAGACATACAAGTCACTTCACAACTACTGTAGGGAAAGCAATTTTCACTGGGCATAATTCCTTGGTAATAATTCAGTGACAAGTTAAACTAAAAACTTATCCCAAATTCTCCTACTTCAGCCAGAAAAACATCTTATTTTTTATTCATGGAAGAGCATGATGTTACATTCCCAAGAGCAAAGTTACCAACAATGTTTACTGGAATGAATTTTACACAGGGTTAAAGATTTTCTTGCCTAAAAACCCAGCCTGGCATTTGCAGTAGTTACAGCTGGGGAAGGCTGTGTCTTGGTCATCTGAATGTAAAAAGCCAAGAGAGATTTACATCTCCTTGGTGTTCAGTTGCCTCAAGTTGTCCCCCAGCAGACGTGCAGCTGTGGTAATCAAGTGCATCCAAGTAACATATTTAATCAGAAGGTCAGTGTTAAGTCAGTTATCAGCTGTACCCAGGGATGAAACCTCCATTTGCCCCTCTCCAAGAGAGGCCAGTGAGTGCCAGGAAGATCAGGCTCCTCCTGGGATTCAGGTCCAGCAGAAGGAACAGCTTTGACCAGGGCACACAACGCTGTGAGCAGGTTCTCACCATAAAGGAGAAAACAACTACTTACAGTTTCATCTCCTTTAGCAAAATAATTGGGTATTTCTTACTTACTGACTCTCCTTTTTCTCCTCGGAGTCCAGGAAGCCCTGGGATGCCTCTTTCTCCCTTGAAATAGAAAATGTGTTAATATCACATGGTTAATTCATTCTTTTCTTAGACATCGAAGGAAAGTGATGCAACAAGGGTTTGACTGAAATTATGGACACTTTTGGTTCCACCAGTCTCTACAGCCAAGATTTCAGCTCCTGCCCTAAGGTTTGGGTGTACCTAATTGCACGTCTTGAACACCCAAGTTTTCAGATTGATTTTCTATTCTGTTTTTCATATGAAAATACAGGTAGAAGCCTTTGGAGTGCACTGGCAAGGCAGAGAGTTTTGTCCTGTGAAGTAATTCAGAAGCCCTTATTTTTTATTAAGAGAGGAAATATTTGGAAAAGTGTTTTGCAGAAGACCTAGAGGGTACATGCCTAAACTGTGCAAAAAATAATCTGAAAATATTGTTAAGATTTTAGACCTTTTTTCTTTTGTAATCCAAATCCCTTGTTTTCAGTCACACTAAATTTTCAGTATCAGCTAACCTTTCTCTTCCCTCCCACAAATGTGCAGCACACTGTCATTCTTCCTGCTTGTTCCAAAGGGAGAGAGAAAAAGTAACATAGAAAAGAGACAATTGGAATGATACCATTTGTGATGGTTGGAAAAGTTATAACTGGAGAAGGACATACATAGGGAGGAAAAGAGAAAAATGGTCGATCAAAAACCAAACAAAACCTTTTCTTCACTTTTCTCCTAAAAAGGACAGGGGTAAAAGGGATAAAGAATCAAAGAAGATTGAAAATTTCATAAATATTTATCAGATACAGAACTTAAAGTGGTGCCAGACCCAGCAAGTGCAGAAAAAATACCCATAAATCATTTTCACACACTGCTCTGCAGTCTCAAATCTAGAAGAAGGGCCAGCTGAGGATATATCCACTACCTGGACTCATTCAAGGCTATGTGCTGTGTTGCCACCAGTTCCTTCAATTCCTCCAGCACTGGGAGCTGCTGGTGAGCAGAGGGCTCTGCCCACTCACCTCTGCCTAGCTCCTTCCTGATTGTCACCCAAATGTACAACCCAGAAACGCGCCGTGCTGAGCACCCCGTCTCTCACTTACAAATACAACGTGCTTGCCTGTTTGCTCCTCCCATGTGATTTCAGTACAGACTTAACATCAAGCTGAAAAGGTCTCAGACCTGGAGCAGGACCCTCCAGTACCACAGCATCAGTAAGTCTGATGACCTCTGCTCTCCCCAAATCTCTCCTCATGGACCACAGGAGGATTTAATTTTGTGTCTCTAGCCAATTTATCCTGATGTATGCCCCCTCAAAGAAATGTGCTTAGCAGCACCAGGAAGTGAGAACATTTGCCAGGATCATCCTTTCTTTTCCACAGGTGAAGAAATACTTTTGAAAGCACAGGAAATATGAAAGTTTCTTTCTTTAACCTTTCTGCTTTGTTTTTTGCTGAAAGAAAGAAAACTCACAGAGCAAGTAGCACATATGCAAAAATTATGTCATGGTCAATTAAGAAGGCTGTGGTAAAATTCATTAAAAATTTTTATGCGACCATCTCTTTTAAGTCACTGAAAGTACAAAGCCTTTCTAATTTGGAGGAACATATACTTCCTGCTAGAGTTTGTCTAATACACTGGACTTCAGAAACTTCACAATGGCAAGTAAGAATTGTAATTTCTTTGTGGACAAAAACACATCTCACAGAGAAAGGATCTTCTCTACACTTGGATCAGTAGCAGTGCTGGAAGAGAGAAGAAGCCTGTTGATCATCAGCCCAGTACCCCAGCCAGCCATCCTGGCTGCCTGCAAACAACCCAGCCTTCAGAGGGACTGTGGAAGGAAAATAAGTCAGACTGGGTTGTCATTAGCATCTAAAATTTATCAATAGGACCCAGCTTCAGACACATTAGCCAGTTCTGCCTAGCTGTTTCCCAGTACAATCCTTTACCGTATCTCAGTCCAAAACACATCAACTGTGTCTCCATGCCTTACCCTCACTTTGGCAGCATGGGTGATTGAGGCAGAGGTGTTTATCTCCCAGAAATATTTTCCACTTTTTTGATAACTGCAAGCTCTCCTATTTCTCCCTCCTGTTTTTGAAAGCTTAGAGAAAATCAGAATCATATTATCTTCATCTTTCTTTAGTAAATACCAGGTGGTAATGTTGAGAAGCTGCAAAAAAGCATTGAATTCCTTGCCAAGGGCAGGATTTTAGCCTGAGTAGCTCAGTAATGTTGCACGGAGAGAGGAGGAGAGCTAAAATTCACTCTTGAACATAGAGCAAGGACTGTGACAAGCTGGTCCTTGGCAATAGCAATGTAAGAACTGCTGTCCAGAGTGGTCTGTGTTATTGACTCCCAACATCTTTGCAAGTTGGTAGAAAAATCTACTGCTCACATTATTTAGCAGATAAAGAAGCTAAATCATTTGTCTCAGATCATCACATTCATACAAAATTGTTGTCAGAGCCATACTTAAATGGCATCATCCCCAGGTTCTTGAGACTGTGACACAGTCCTGCCTTGTCTGTGTACAAGTCTCAAACCACTACAGCCAGGGAAAAGTCACTCACATCTGGAGGAGTGGGGCAGTCTTTCTGGGGGCTGTTCCAGAAAACCTGCTGATGCTGTGCTTGTAGACACGCTCCTCTGTATTCCACCAGGGTGTCCTGCAGCCCAGTGCTGACCCACGTGACACACTGAGACACCCTCCCCAGCACACAGACCTTGGCAAAGCAGGGGAAGACAAGGAGATCTTGCTGCAGGGCCCTTTTATCATTATCATCATTGTCTTTTCTGCAACCTCCTCACAACAGTCATGGCTTTGCCATTCCTTAAAATAGCCCATCACTGGTTAAGCTGTCATGGATTAAAATAGAAAGCTCATATTTATATATACATGGGAGCATAAGGAACCTTTTGATGCACAGGCACATTTGAGCAGTAAGGAGCCCATGTTCTTTCATCCTAGCCTCCAAAAGGCATATTCTTATCTCCAAAACTTCTCTCTGCAGACAGCAGACCAAGCTTCTCCAAAAGACAGCACATCTCTGAAGATGTTTGACCTTTCAAAACCCAGAGATTTTTCCTCTCCCCTCTCACAGCCTTTCATAATAACTGAGTGACTTTTGGTGGGATGCCACATGGTTATTCACCAAACCAATATAAATTCAGTGACTCAGTTTGCAGAAGTGATTCAGATGGAAATAGTTTTGAATATAACTTTTTCCCTAAACATCTTTTCACAGATAATAGAACTCGGAACCACCAATACCACCAATTTTCACCTCTCCAGCAATGTTGTGACTCTCTGTTTTCTTCCTATGCAAGTGTTCTCTTTGAGTCTATTGCCTCACGGCTCTATCTGTGAGCAGGCACAGAAGGAAAATGTATTTATGCTGAATACACACACGTGTATGTCAAAGAAGCTTGCAGAACAGGCAGGGTAATATAAAGGCTGTACTGTGAAACTTGAAGCAGACATCACAATCACTCTCCTACCCTTTTATCTAGGAAGAAGAGTACTGAGGGAAATGGCCTATATTTAACATCATGACTCAGACAGTCTTGCTAAGGATAACAAATTGTGACTGATCCTTTACCCCTAGTCTCAAGAAATTTTCTGGAGTGTGACTGGAAGGCTGCTACCTAAACTATGCACATATATTACTGCTGAGCAAGGCACAGCATGGCAGCAGCACCTCGTTTTCCAGGTGACCTACCATGGAAGCTGTGCATGACCTAGTGAATAACAGTAACTTGCAAAAATTCCAGTTTAGAAACTGCAGGAAAGGATTTTGCAACACATTTACTCTAAGAATGACATAAAGCAGCAAGAGAGAAGCCTAAATGAAAGTGTAAAATGAAGATAAAAGATCACAAAAAACTTCTGCAGTCCCAGGCTCATCCAAAACTGTCTGAACTTAATCATATACTAAACTGACTCTCATTTCTCAAAATCTTCAAATCCTCAATTTACTCTGAAATTGTTTTGCTGCTGCTGTTTTTATTAAACAAATGAACTAGCACATGTTACTGACCTTTTGACCTTTGGGACCTTCAAAGCCAAGTGGACCCCTCTCCCCCTAAGACAAAAAAGACATGATTAATCAAACTTATCTTCTCATTTTATATTCAAGCAAGGGGGCCCAATCCTACAACTACTGAGGACAACAAAAATGTTTTCAGGTTTAAGCAGAGAAGATAATAAAGCTGATGTGCCTTCAGAAGCAATGACAACGAAGCTGGTTTCTCAGAGGTCCCAGTCAGAGCCAGAAAAAGCAAGCACATTGCTTTTAGAAGCCATGAGATTTTTTTCAATATGGCCACATTTACCTTCAGTATCTGTTTTATTTTATTTGAAGAAGGATACACATAACTGAGCTGGATAAAAATAATCACTTTGTTTTCAATGTTGTTACCAGGACTACCAGCATGACCAAAATTACTGAATTAGATAAAGAGAAAACACCAGGGGAAACTTCCTTTACCTCTATAGACATCCCAAATGAAACACACTCATCTCAACACTCACCTTTTGTCCAGGAGGACAGGAGCAGTTGAAAATCTTGAGATGTCCAACTTGCTCACTGCCAACAGTGGGCCTCACTTCCAGGGGAGGTGCTTCCGTCAGGACCGTGACCTGGCACTGCACCCAAACACCCAAGGTCAGGACAAAGCCTTTGATGCTGGAAAGTTTCCCCTTCCACCCACTTTAGACAGATCCCACAGGCACCATCGTGTAACACACAGCCAAATGTGTCCTCGTGAGGAATGAAATCCCACAAAAGCCATTCATATAAGCAATAGGGGAAAATGTGGCAAAATGAACAATGAACCTCTTTAACCAAGACTGAGGGGAGAAGAGTGAAAGGAAGGTGGAAGTTTCTAGTGAGAATTGGGCACAGGAAAATAAGCTGCAACTGGCACTGTTTTTAGCTGTTTCCAAATAAAACCAGTGGGAAACATGTTGAATATTTCATGCTGCATTTCTGTTGTTCTATCATCACTTCAGAGTTTTGTTTCCCCTGACAGTTTGACAAGGAAAGAGGAACTTGGAAACTTCAAATTCCTCATACTCATCCCTCTGCAGTGGTCCTCCTCTGGTGCTGCTACACTGCCAATTACACAGTTAGGTTTCTATCACCCTTATTAAACAAAACTATAATCCCACACTGCCACACATTCCCTGATTTAGGTAATAGATTTCAGTGAAGAGTGTTCATGTGAAAATGAATAAATGACAAAAAGGAGCTTACTGGTCCAGAGGGAATGTCGCAGCAGGTCTCCAGCTCGGCGTGCCGGGAATCACAGTAAATCACCATCCGCTGAAGATCAAACTGGGAGGCACAGGGAGGCAACAGTCTCAGACACAGTGAATTATTAAAGACCCTGCGTCCTTTTGCTTGGACACAAACAAAGCAGGCAAACACAAACAAAAACCAGATGGTGCTAACTTCAGAGCAGTTCTATGGATCCTGTAGTCAATCTCTATCTCTCCCTATCAATAACAGACCAATATCTCAGCATGCTACAAGAGCTGAGATAATAAGACCCTGAAAATGCCTATTCAAATTGTGGTGCAGATTTTCATGCTAATCCCCATGTTCTGGCCAAACTTCTGTCTGAGAAGACATATCCTGGCCACGTCTATCCTTCCTAGAATTTCATCTAGACACAAGGTCTGTTTTCCTCCTGTTGTGCCTTGCATCTTCTGACCATTTATTCCTGCGTGAGAAATGTTATGAACACACTTGATATGCGCGTCCCATCCGTTCTGCACAGCTAAGAAAGATTATACAAGTCTGAAATACCAAACTATCACACATAAATTATACCAGGGTAACACTGCTGCTAGACAATCAGCCTGTGTGTCTTGACTTTGGTTCATTTGTACTAAGGATCATTTAATATCGGAGGAATGGAGAATACATCACAACTCTCTTGAGTTAACAAAATTCCTTTTTTTCCCCCATCTCTTTCTATCACATGTGGAAAAATTCAAAATGCCAAGATCAGATGGAGAAAGACCATTCTGTGTAGTTCAGTGCCCAGTTTGATGATATTTGTGTACAATTTTGTCTCTGCTTCTAGTTGTAGCACATTCTGCGACTAGACAGAAAGATGAAATTTCTCATTTTTGATCCCTGTTTTGGAGATACGGTCTCACATAAAAATACAGCAAGTCTTGTACATCATAAGGTGCCAATCTGTCTTAGCTATGTAATACTGGTAACATTTCAGCGATGCTAACTCAGGAAAAGGGTCAATTACAACATAACCCCACTCATTCACAGGCTGCAAACCCAAAGCTGAGCCTTCACCCAGCTCTAATCAGCAAGTGCAGTACTTACATCAATGGGGACACTGTCATACAAGCGTTTGCCAATCACAGTCTTTCCTTGAATGTCAATGTTTTCCCTGTCCTCAATGGGCAGCATCTGCACCAGCTTGCAGTCTATGTACAGCGAGACAGCCTTGGACTGGATGCTGAGGGCGATTTTGTGCCAGTTGCGGTCGAACAGGTCGCTGACTCGTGCGTTTCGGAAGACCACCCTGACGGCGTCCTTGGTGAGCCCAACAGCGTTGTACTCCACAGCTCTGCTCTCGCCGTCCAGCCGGATCGAGACCTGCAAGGAAACAGAAGGGGTTCTGCTGAGGAACAAAGCCCTCTCCTTCCTCCTGACTGCTTTCCATCATCACCGACACCCCAAAGCCAGGGATGCCTCAGGCTAAGGTGAGAAGCCCATGCAAAGAGCAGAGGACGGAATTTTGTGGGAGATGTGGAAAGGGAGCCTGCACTTGTGCTGGTAAATAAGATGGGGCTCCACAGGCTGCGGTGCAGACCCATGACCAGCTAAAGCCTCCTCCTGTGAGTACAACCCTTGGCATGGTTTCAGCACAGGCCACCTTGCTGCTATGGCTGGGTGGTAGCGCAGGTCACGGGCACCTCCCCAAAGGCACCTCCCCAAAGCTGAACCTGGTTTGGATCCCTCTACCCTGTGTACTCCTCCATTGCTTCCCAGCAGGCTCTTTACTCCCATCACATGGCCTCAGTTGTCCCATGGGATATGGGAAAATACCTCACTGCCTCATATGAAACCAGTCTGCTGAGCTGTGGCGCTGCCCACACTTTATTTGAGGTGCTTTGAACAGAAAACTACACCCCATCCTCTGTACTGCAAGCTACAGAGCAGGCAAAAATGGGATTTTGAAGACACACAACTTTGAGTTAATTTACAAATTGGTATCTTCTTTTACCAAAGTCAGGCAGTTACCAGCAAGCAGCAGGGAATGGAGCAGGCAGAGCCAGGAATGGTGTGTCCACAAGCTGCAGAGCAGAGAGGAGTTTGGGCCACCTTGGCACCGAGCTGTGAGTGATGTGAGGAGCCCAGGGCAGGCTGACTCCACATCTGGCCCAGCTACTCCGTGCAGCTGAGCACCGTGCTGGCTGGGAATGCCAGCTCAGATCAGTGTTGGCTCAGGAGTGCCTGCACCTGTGAGCTGTGCAGGGCTGCAAGGGAGCGGCCAAACCACCAACAACTTCACCTGAAACGAGGCTCATGGTGCTCTAAGGCACTTCTGGCACCATAATTTAATGCACTTTTGAAATTATTACTGGAAATATTGAATGATTTTCTCTCTTCACACCTAAGCAGTTCAAGTTTTCAACTTCCTGCAAGAAATACTGAGTAATAGACACATTCTCACTCTGCAGCAACTAGGAATGCATGTGGCACAATAAATCACATTTCATTTAACAAAGCTGCAGCCGATAATAACTTTCATATAAACCTTTTACCACTGTCTCAAACCCAGGTATCTAATTCTTCAAACTGCACCTATTCTTCACTGAGAGTTCCCAAAATCCTTTTAAATACCAGTCCCAAAGCAGCAATACTGAATTACACAGCTATGTGAGCCCATGCTGACAGCCCACTTTAGAGTCCTGGGTAATGCCATCTCCACTATATTTGGTGCTGAGCAGAAAAATGTACAGCCCATCCAAACCACTCCCTCCTCAAGCACCCTTGAAAACTCTACCAAGCTGCTAAGAACAAGTTGTGTAGGGACAGACAGCCCTTTAGTACACGCTTACAGTATTTTTTTCTGAGAACCTGAGAGCACTTGAAACAAAGTTATTAGATCAAACTGTGCAGCAGCCAGGACTCAGGGTTATGGAGCTATAACAGGTGTTACACCCACATCCAGAGCAGGAACCCATAATGCATTTACAAGTTACCTAGAAGGCTGTGCAAAACCTGACATAAGTCACTGCTCTGTAGTATATCCATGTGACAACCTTTTCCAAAAAGGCAAAATATTTTCCCTAAGAAGAACTATCTGAACAAAACAACTGAAAACTCAGCAGTAGTTTCAAGAGCAAGGATGGTATTTTTTTGTCCCCCTTTCCAACTAACACATTTATCTGCATCTTAATAACAACCAAGGTATATACAAACATTTATTCGGGGTTTGAATTAAAGGAAAAATATTCGCAGCAAAATCCACTGAAAAAGTAAAGGGATTTTTACCAGTTCACAAGAAAAAGGAGTGGGAGGTTAAGGCAAGAAAACTGGCTNAAAAAAAAAAAAAAGCTGTTCCTTCTGGCTGCAAAAGAGCCTCTTACCTGTGGTATGCCATACTTGTCAATAATCTGCCAGATATACCAGTCTTCCTTCCTGGAAGCCTTCCGGAATTTGAAAGTAGTTACAAAGGCATATTCATCAGGCAGGCCTTGTGGAAATACATCCCTGGCAGGGGGAGGGGAAAGAGAGCAATGTATCAGGCTTAGAAGTGAAGAGCAGAACTTCTAAAACTCTCTCCATGTCCCAGCAATGCTTTCTAAAAGTATCATTATAGTTCCTTAAAAATCTGCTTTATTTGGAAGCCTGAAGAAGAGGAACATGAGCTTGTGCCCTCCAGGTTCTGTCTTTATGGAGCCCTTTCATTATTCCAATAGTGAAGCTCTCAAATTGGGTAAAATATAATGGAAATCTGCAGCTGAGTATCCATCATGTTAGAAAAGGTTGGTTTTCACTTCATGCTTCTGTTCATGAAACCTGTAAATAATTCTGCTCCAGATGCACTGGTGACCTGTGACTTCTGAAAATGGCCAGGAACACCCAAAACCCTCTAAATGTACCAAGTTATAGCAACAAATATTATAATACCTGCCCCAAAACAGGCTCTACAGCTCATGTCTTTCCAAAATGATGTTCCTTAGCTGGCAGCCCCGGAAAACAGAAGTTTCTCAAATCAAACATTGCAAACATATCAGGCAGAGATTTACTCAGCATGACACCACAACCCCTGCATGTAACCAAACACATGAAGCGACCAAATCCAACACTGTTTTTCTCTACTCCATCATAAAAACCTGTCATAACATGGGGATGCAGGGCAGGACAGAAGGGATAACTAATCCAGAATCACTATTTTTTTTGTTACTAGCCATTACTGGATGCCTAAGAACAAGAATGAACAGAAAAAACATCTCTCTCGTACCTCTGGATCTTTGGAATCCAGGAGTCTAATTCAGAGACAAATGCAATTTCTAAATCAATAGCTTTCTATGGATTTATCTCATATAGACTTCTGCATCCTCCCCTTGAACTCAGGTAAACTTACGAAATTCACAAAATCCCTTGACAAGGAATCACCCACTGCTGCCCATTGCATAATGAGCCTTCTCCTCTTTGTTTAGGACCTAACTGAGTTCTTATCAGGGAAAACACAATGAACCTATTCTTTTTCCATCTTTTATGCCGTCCATAACTTTTCAAACTTTGCTTGTAATGCCTCTAAGCCATCTCTTTTCCCACCTGAAGAGTCACAGTTAACACTGTTCTTCATGCCCAAGCCAACCTGCTCCTATGATCATTCCCAAATAAACCCTTCATAAATATCATGTCTTTGCTTCAGGACATCTGAGCAGTCAGGCATAAGCACTCGATACAAAACAAAACATAATAACAGCAATTAATGAAGAACAAACTATGAAATGTAGTCTTAATGAATAGTTAACATAATCCATCACTATGCAAAAACTGGCATAGTCCAAGGCACATAAAACTAGAAGCCTTTAATTGTATTAAAAGCAAAAAGTCCTCAAAATTTCCAGAATACTGTTTTGCAGTTGCAGCAAAGGTTGAGATCCAGTCTTCCCTAATGCCAAAATATTCAATCATATTTTAATCTATGCTTTGAATCTCCTATCTTTTCAGCCAAGTTATAAATTCAGAACACTCTGGTTTTATCTGTTGTTGTGGCTTTTGCTGTATAAAGTCGCTGTGTAGGATATGTACCATTATAAGTTGGTTTCCCCTCTGGGGACACAGAGACTCTCTCAGTTCTTCCAACACAAAAGAAAACTGAACCAGGCTCCCACTAGCTCCCTTAAGAAACCCTTCCTTTAGGAGAGCAGTCTCACTTCTTGGTAGTAGTTATTTTAACCAGGGAGGCCCCAGTTGCTTGGAAGTTAGCAAATCTACAAGAAGAGCCAGAAGGAGCACATGGAAGTGAAGAGAAGCAGGATCTGGAAGGAGGGTTGCCTTAAACTAGATATTAGGAAAAAATTCTTTACTGTAAAGGTGGTCAAGCATTGGAACAGTAGCCAGGGAAGTGGTGGATTCGCCATCCCTGGAAATGTTCACAGAAAAGTGTGGATGTGGCATTTGGGGACATGCTTTAGTGGTGAACATGGAAGTGTAGCATAACTGTTGGACTCAGTGATCTTATAGGGCTTTTCCAGACTTAACAATTTTGTGGTTCTGGAGAGCTCTGAGCTGGGAAGAGGAATATCATTATGCAAGCTTAATTTCAAAGGGGTTTTCAGATGTTTAATACCCACAGAGATAACTGGGAGTTAGGTACCTAAACATCCCAGTGAGTCTGGCCACAGCTCATCACACAAGGCTGACAAACAGCCCATCAGGTAGATTTAAACTGACAGAAAGCCATAATGACCCATTACCTGCCATCCTCAACTGATTTTTAAAGCTGCCGAGGACCAGCTGCAAGCTCCCAAAAGAGAAAGGTTTCATACCAAAAGCAAATCTGAAGACACTCTCATTGCTTTGAAGATGTGATAAAAGCTGTTTCTGAAGTCATTGGTCCCTGTATCTTTTACAGAGCTGCATTGCAACATAAATAACAAAAACTTTGTTTAGCAGTTTTAACTTATTTCCTCACTTAAAAATTATCTGCATCTAGAAGTTAAGCTTTACTTGGGGATCCAAGAGCAGGAGTTGCTGTCCCCAGAAATGTTTTATGTTTTTCTTTCACACAAGGCTGAATTGAACTGATGATCGATATCGTGGAACTTTGCTGGATGCCTGGTACCTACAGGGAGCATTCTGCCAGCTCCTTGGTCTATAATTCTGACAACAGGATAGATTGCAGAAAAGGCCCTTATAAAACTCCAAGACAAAAGAATCCCCCAGTGCTGCAGGTTAGTCTAAGAGTCAATTAACTCAACTACAAGGTCAGGTGAATCACAACTTGTACAAGGGAAAAAAATTTAGTGAGAAGGCAGAAAACTCTTTTAACCATTGCTGGTTTTCAATATATAGCAACCTCCTCACATGCTTTAATTTGCAATAGGAGCTTTCATCTGTGACAATAAGCATGAGATCCTACATCTATAGTAACACTATGGAAAAATTATATTAGTTCTCATTTCAGACACTGAATGCAACAACATTTAATAGGGTTTTTTACATTTGGTGAGGAAGAGTGTAGTTAATGTACTTGAGCAATTTGACCAATTTTACAACAGCTAAGCCCTCCAATAGTTAATGTAACCCATAAGATCTGCAAAACCAAGTTGGAGAAAGCCAGTTCATTTAAATATGCTTCACATCACCAGAGGCTCTTAGAATGACAGGAGGGAAAAAAAAAAAGAAAAAGGAAAAGGAAAAGGAAAAGGAAAAGGAAAAGGAAAAGGAAAAGGCTAAAGACGGATTTGTCTCATACATCCTTGGCACACATCTTTTTGACTTCTACTTCAGAAACCTCTGTGATGGAATAGATACATTCTCTCTAGGTAATTTCTTCCTTTCTCTGTCCTACATGCTGTAAAAAAAAAAAAAGGAATCTGTCCTAAATCTCACTTGCTGTCTTTTAATTTTCCCAAAACAACTTTTTTTTCCATAAGAAGCCATGTGAACAACTTGTTCTCCTCTGCTTGCTGCAGTCTTTTCTGTGTTTCTCAGCTCTCCCTACAGTCCTTTACTCTCTACAAGACCAAAAAAGCATTCAGTCATTCCACCTCCATGCTTTATTCCCTTTACCTTGTTAGAAATAGGAGAGAGTGAGTGACCTCTTGAGATCATCTCATCTAAAGAAGGTTTTTCTCTTGTTTAGATTTCATTGATTGAAATTGTTCCCATTCCTTCTTGTCCTGTCAGTGAATATGACTAAGAAGATTCTGGCTCTGTCTTCCTTGCTTCATCCCCATCAGGTATTTATACACGAGTAAGATCCTCCCTCACTGAGTCTTCCCTTCTCTAAGCTGAACAAGATTTTTTGTCTCTGCTCTTCTTAATATGAAATATTTGTTTGGGAAAAGTAAGAAAAAAAGGAAGCTTTCAACAGGTTCTGTGTTCAGTGCGGGACTTTTCAGTGGCTTTTTGTACAATTTCTTCTCTTGGAAGGGCACAAATGATGAAACCAGGGCAGGAGCTCATGGAGAAACCTAAGGCAGGTGACTGAAGTCAAAGCTGACATCAGGAGACACAGAAAAACACACCAAGGTCTCATGCCCTAAGCAACCCAAGACTCTGCATTGGTACAGCACTGTGCCAATATAAAGAGAAAATAGATCATGACCAGAATCTTGGCCAAGTAGCAGGTAATTCTGTGAGGTGGCAGCCAAGATCATGATCAAGTCAGGCTGGAACCAGACCAGGCAAGAGAAAACTGAGGATGGACATGGCCAGTAGGAAGGCCCTGGAGTCACGGCTACAAATAGATGACAGAACAAAAGAGTGAGCCAAAATCTTGGCATTAGGCAAGACACCAGTAATGAGAAACAAGCCTGAGCATCCAAAAACAGAAGTCTGCAGCACAGTTTTGGTGAGAAGATCCACTGAGGAGCCATGAACAAGCGGTAGGACAGCCCCAGTTACATGAGGATTGGGGAAAACCACCAGCCAGATTTTGGGGCCAATCCTCAGACAGCTACAGAGACCTGTGAGTCCTTCAGTGATCAGGTCCTTGACTGAAGCCAAGCTCTGGCTGCTGCGTTTGTTTGCTCTTAGATGATGCCTCACCACAAAGAGGAAGAAAGTTCATAGCTGTAGGTTGCGGATCAGAAGATGAGTAGGCACATTTCCCAGACAGCTAATCTGGAACTTTGTAAAAATACTATTGCTTGTATAGAAGAATACAAATCCTTTAAGCAGATAATAAAGTGAATTACATATATTACTCAGTCAATGATTTTATATCTAATTATGAGATGTTCCTATCAGTTGCTAAACATTGCTGGAGGTTATCTGTGAGCCACAACAGATGTTTTTGTTTGGTTTATTATTCCAGTTATCGGTTTTGTGCAGCTTTACAAGATTTCATTTTCTGTGAGCAATGATCCTATATGCAGCATCTCAGAGTCCTGGCATACAAATGCTAAAATGAACCAAATATGCAAACACCTTCCATGGTGTTACACCCATTTGGGTTCATTCCCAAACCACAGGAGCGTGATAGTTGCAATACAAATGGCTGAAAATGTGAAAGTCCTCCTTGAATTCCATCTTTCAGAATCATTCAAAAGGAATTTTATTCATTTCAATCTAAAAATTGGGGATGTTTTACTTTTAATTGTCCTGGGTGATAAAATATTCTGCTTATTTTAAGGGCAACAGCAACAACAAATAAATGAGTGCAATCTGAGCAGATGGAAAGCTGTCATAGCTGGTTGGTCTGGCTTCACTCCCTCAGTCTTTCTGAGGAAACAATAGAAACAAAACAACGAAGTTCTTCAACCCATACTTTGAAAAAGGAATTCAAATGGACAACTCTCTGTAATCTCCAGTGGTTAATTAGATTAATCCTTAAAAGTGTGCCTTTCTTCCCTGCTGGTTTTTGATGTCGAGTAGCCACTGCCTTTCAGTCTACCACGACCCCTATTCAAAGACCCTCTACCAAGCTCTGATATTCCAGAGGTTTTTACAGACAATGTTCCCTTCAGTTGTTGGCTGCTTCTTACTTTTACCTGTCTACACTGCAGTTCTTGGATTTCTCACCATCACACTTGCTTCACAGATCTTCAAACTGTCATTCCCTCCATTACTACCTACTGAATTATCAAAAATAAGGCTGGACACAGCAGTAGTGGTGACTGAGCTGTGTGATATGAAGATTATCAGCTCATACTTGACAGTTCCTGCTTATACTCCAAGAATTGCTCCATTTGTCATGGTATGACCCAGAACATGGAGATCACAGTGAGACAAATGAAATAGGTTTCTTACCATCCAAGTGAAATAGGTTTATGGTTTATTCCCATCCACACTCAGACCAGTTATATATATACCAAACCTAAGATGTCTTTAGCTGGCTGCGTTGAATCAGACCACTGATCATGACTCTATTTACCCTTAGACTCGATATCATTTACGGACTCTAGAGAAAACAGCTTTCCTCTCAGTATATCATGTTTTTAATTTTTTTTAAATTATATTAACATGGAGAAAGAGGGGGAGGGAAAAAGAGCACATCAATCCTGTTGGTTCCAGGATGAAAAAAAAATATTGTGAAATCAAGCAAATGTAATTCATAGGACAATATCAAAAATGCATTGAACTGAGTAAAAGATCTAAAAGCAGAATAAAAAATAACAGCCCTCATCTGTAAGAAAGAAAGAAGCATTATTGATTTTTTTAAGCTGAAGCTCAAACCAGCACTGAGAAATTTACTGCAAAAATGTTAATGATGACAATTCAATCTATGGCTCCTAGTTACTCAGTGAAATTATGCACTCACTCTTCTCAAGGCTAATGCTAGCAGAGCTCAAGTGACAACCCAAAGAAACATTTGTGACAGACTGTGACACAACTGTTATCCTTAGGTCATAAAAGATTCTGAGGACTGAATCCATATTGGCACAGGATTCAAAACTGCTCATTCTTCTACAGGGCCAGAATCCATATTTGCTAACTGGTCACAGCATCTACCAGCAAGTGGTCTCTTGTGTTTAGCAAATTTCTATCTCAATGGAAGTGCTACCAAATATTCCCTTTAGAAGCTGTTTATGTAGCTCTAAGTTCTTTTGTGAATGTCTTCATACTGCTCCTCAGAACCACTGAGATACACCAAACACAGCTCATATTCTGCCAGGATGGAGCCTGTAGTTACTGCTGAGACTCCTGACCACGTTGTGCATATTCTGTGCCAGCTGAACTGAAACAGCTGCTCAAAGCAGAAATATACCTGTGGGTACCAGATAACTACTACAAAGTTAACCTAGAGGAACCAAATAATGTAAGGCAGAGGTTCAGATGAAAATAAAGTGAAAACCCAGAGTACTCACTCAGTTTTCTGAACAACAGGAAAGCTTCCAAGCCGTACATAAGCACTCTGAATCCCATCTTCTTTCATTCCAAAAATCTGCTTCACGCTGAAGGAATCCATCAGGTCAAATCCTATCCATTATAGAAATATAAATAGAAGACATTAATCAGGCAGTGGGACATGCCTCCCACTGTACTTACATGGATCTATTAGCCTACAAACAGCACTTCAGAAATGAGCCTTGTTCTTGTTGGGAAAAGCCAGAACAAAATTCTGATAGGATCTAATCCTCTCAGCCCAAAAACTCAAAACCAAGTTTAAATTCAAGCTGTCACAGGCTTGAACAGAGTTTTCCAGAAATCAGTAGCTAATTTTTGCATTGCCACAACATCCTAAAGATGCTGCATAATTCATTAACTCCCTTGCAGAAAAATGCAGAGGTGCAGACTGAAACATTTACTCATAGAATAAGAGAAAACACAGAATGTTTTGGGTGTGAAGGGACCTTCAAAGATCATCTTGTCCCAACCCCTCTCCCATGGGCAGGGCCACTTTCCCCTAGATCAGGTTTCTTAAGGCCCCATCCAGCCTGGTCTTGAACACTTCCAGGAATGGGGCGTCCACAGCTTCTCTGGGCAAACTGGCCTAGTGCCTCCCCACCCTCACTGTAAAAATTTAATTTTTTATCTCCAGTCTAAATGTACCCTCTTTCAGTTTAAAACTGTTGCCTCTTGTCCTGTCTCTATGGACCTTCATAAAAGGTCTCTTTCTATCTTGCAAGACCCTCTCATATATTGAAAGGCCATGAGAAAGTCCCCCCTGGAGCCTTCACTTCTCCAGGCTGAACATCCCCAACTTTCTCAAAATTTCTTCACAGCAGAGGTGTTCCAGCCCTCTCATCTTTTTTCATGGACCTCCACTGTGTATCCACTCCAATGGTCCAGGTCTTTACTGAAAACTACTTGTCCAAGAAACTTGACCACATACACTTTTCATATCATTTTAATACAACTTATCTATATCATGAGCTATTAATCTTGGTGGAAGACAATTGCCTAAAGCTTCTGACTTCATTCTAACAAGGCATTTTTAGCTCAATCTTAAGCTTAAAGCTTAACCCACAAGTGAGTCTACACAGCTCCAGCATTAACATGGTCCCAGGCACAAGGAACACGTGGTTTTGTGACACCAAGTCCCAGGTGCTAAACCCTGTGAGGGACAGTGAGGGTACAGTGGTGCCACGAATGCATCCAGGTCCTGGAGGTGCAGAACTGTGTGGATGCACACACCCTGCTTTTAGCTCCAAACTGGCTCCACAGGGTGCAAATCCAAACTGTCAGCCACTCCCAGAACCAAACACACTGGGAGTTAGAGGCAAAGGCACTGTAAAAGGCAAGTTGAGAGCAACTGAACAGAGAATATGTGTTTTAATTTTATTCAGGCTATTTCAGTATCTTCTCCCCCTCACACATGCACAATTACACATTAACTCCTGGTTTTGTAATTCTAGCACACAAACCTGGTGGCATAAGTGTAGCTTATTTGGATAAATTGCTTTTAAACTATGGCAGTTATTTCAACTTCGTTCAGTTAGTGAGTTCTTAAAACTTCTCTAAGATAGATAAACATTTTTATGTGATGAAATTAAGCCTAAATATTCTTGGGTTTCTTTGTTGTCCTCCTGAACCTTTCAGGCTGAAAGGCACTGCAGAGCTTGAAAACAGCTGCAACAGGAAAAGGCACCAACCTAATGATATTATTCTTCACATTTATATGAATAAATAGGTGCAAAAACGTGTGTGGGCCAGTACCTAGGCAAATCAAAATAACAAACAGCAAATAAAATGTAAAGCTTCCACCATTTTCTGACCTTTTTCCTGAAGAAATTGCTTCTTCTGAGGAAATATAATCTTAATTGTTTGCAAAGACAGAAATGGCTGTCTGGTTCCAAGTTGAGGCCTTTAGCATTACAGTAATTTTCCTGGCTGTCAACAGCTTTTCCTTTTTGTCCACTCTATTTTCAGCTATTACTGGGCATTTGGGAGGGCAAATAAAGCAGTTAAAGTTCTCCAGGGCCCCATGGCTGCACCTCATAATCACCTCTGCAGCAACTCCAGTGATACATCCCTCTGACACACTGCAGTCAGGCACGATTGCAGGTATAAATCAGGGTAAACAGACCCCACCAGAACATGAGAGCTCCCTCCTGGCTGTCACAATCAACACTCTGACTTGTCCATACAGCCCGTTCCAGCATGCAGTACATATCCCCCACCCACACCAGCCACAGGCACTGAGGGAAGGGGCTGAGTGCTGCTGGCAGGAAGAGACCACTCTGACTGGGAAAGGAAATTGTTACCCATTCACAGGGGAGGAGCTGTGGATGGCAAGGCTGAAATGCTGCCCAGGTGACATCCTTATGTCCAGTCACCAGAGGCCTCAAGCTGCGAAATCCTGCTCACTTCAAGGGTCCTGTAAAGCTCCCTTGCTAAAAATGCACAAGTGCAAGATACAGTGACAAGAAGTTCCTGCCAAGTTTTCCCATCATTAGCTCAGACCCAAAGCTGCTCTCGTTATCTCTGACAACTCAAATGAACGTTCACATCATGAGCAACTCTGAAGCTGTGCACACTGGTATGCTTTTCCGTGGAGACAAATGTCAGATTCAATCAGCCTCTTCTTTTTTTCCTGAATTTCCTATCAAAATGCACTTTTAAAACCCTAAACAACACCATGAAACATAAACACAGCTATAAAAACTATCTTGCAAAGGGAATTTGGTGTAATGAAAATAAGTCACGCTCTCACAACATAATCCCATTTACATTTAGGATTGGAAAAAGCACAAATCATAATAGGACTTTTTTTCTTTTATTCAGGCTATGGATTGGCAAATTAAAAATTGCTTTCTCTATTTTTAATTAATTGATGAATGAGGATGGCTCTTTGAAAGATTTAATGTAGATCCAGGGAAAAGTTAAGTCCTTAGGTGTGACAGAGTCCACACTCAAAAGCAAAGGGGTTTTTACTTTAATCACACTATTAATTTATTCTGTGCCAAATTTAAATATTGCCTAACTGGTGAGATAACCTCCACTCTTGGATACTCCATTTACAACCAAAACCCTTAAAGGTAAGGGACACTTTGGTTGCTGAAGATTTCAATAGAATTACAGAAAATTTGTCATCAGGCCATACACTAAAAAATTAAGAACTTTGCCAAGAATGAGATGCATCTCACCTAATTTTAGCTGTCTGAAAAGGAGACACATGATGGATGCAGGTTTCCTCAGTTTCCTTGTGAGTCAGCAGAGAAATTTAGGAGTCGTTAAGACAACTCATCTTGAAGACAGGCTGAACCCCTACCTGGAGTGCCTCCCTCCTTTCAGCAGAAAGGGAGCTCATACAGACAGGAATTTGTACTGAAGTTGTCTGGGATGTATTCTGCTTACAGGGAATGGTATCCGTTTTGTGCCAGGAGTAAAGCAGAGTTAAAGAGGACAAAACTTAACAAATCCCACAGAACTTATGTTCACATTGCTTTGTTTGCAAACAGAATTGTAAAGGTTGCAGATTGTTAAATTCAGCTTGATTAACCAGCTATAATTTTCAAAATCTCTTCTGAAGAACAAACAAAGAAACAAACTCAAAATATTATTATTTGAGCTGAGAAAACACTCAAGGCAGATTACCCAAGTGGAACACACAAAGAAAACACCTAGGCAAATTTCCAAATAAATTTGTGAGTTAAAGGAACCTCCAAGATTGTTTCAGCTGAAGGACAAGCAAATATTATCATCACTATTACAACTGCTAGTAGTACTACTATTGTTAGTACTAATATTACTACTATTATTACTATCATTTTGCTTACTTCTTGTGCCTGGAAGCCCTTTGCATGGATTATGTTCCCTTGACTTTAGGAATGGAACTGGGATTGTGAGGGAGACAGCTTGAAACTTTTGAGTTTTTAGTCTTGAATTACAATATCAATGTAAAAAATAAGCAATGTTGTGATCATTTCTGCAACACCTGACCAGGACATTTCACCTGGCAGTATTTGTTCAGTAAAAACTGCTCAATGAGATCTTTCCCCAAAGAGTTAAATGTGTCACACACCATTTCTGTGCTGGAGTTACAGCAGAAATAGTCTGTTCTTTGATTTTCCCACCACCAAGGAGGCACCATATTGTGAAAATGAGATGCCACATCTAACTTCCCAGTCTTTTCTACAAGTGAATGGGAAAGAACAGACCTGCCTAAATTAGCAAGGGCAAACATGCTGTTACTTCTTGCAACATACCCAAGCAGGGGGTGAAAGGGTAGGATTTTCCCCTTCTCAGCTGCTTTGATTTAAAAGGTGGCTTTTTGTGTAGCAGGGCAGGTGTGGTTTCCCAATTGGCTCATAAACTGCTTAATCAGTAATGCCATAAACATGGCATTTAATAAGATGCTCTTTGATCTTAAGCCTCTTACTTCATTAGAGCTTCTAAAACAATATGGGGCCACTGAAACCCTCTAACATGATTACATCTCCTGAAAGCCAGCAGACCCTAGTCCATATTAAAATTAAAATAGTGAGCTGAAAGAGAAGCTCAGATTTGTAACAGCATACTTGGCTTGAAAAGTAATTTCTTATGCACTGCTCTGCTGATCAAATCAGCCGAATGTCTCACTACTTGAGAGTTATAACCCACTTACAGGAAGCAGCCTGTTTTCCAGAATCAGAAAAAACACCCAGATCTTTCTGTTGCAGGGAGGAGATGGCAAAACTTGGCACTGGACAATTTATGTATCATCTAAGTGTAACATGCAGCCAGATTCTCTTTTACAGGACAAATGTCCACAGTGCACCCAACACTTTAAAGTATGGCCAAAGGGTGATCCAATAGCTCTGTACTCATCCTGTGATCCTACAGCATTTGTTTCAAGATTTTTATCTGAAGACCTGACTAAAGGGGCCATGGTTGGTTGCCCTGAATATGGGCTGTATTTCTGCCTGGCTCCATTAAGGATCTGATATGGGCAGCATGACAGAAGCTGTTGTGCAGTTGAGATTTTCCTAACTCTCCTGTCTTCAGGGCAAAAAAACACAAAAACCAGAAAACGAGAGCAAAAAATGTAAGCAAGGAAACACAGCAGTGAGCACATTTGGGAAGGCTTCTCAAAGAAGGACAGAGTCATTGACTTCTTATTTTGCCCAAAGCAGCTTTCTGAAAAAAAGTCTCTTGCTTTGTGTTCCCAAAGATAACACTCACAGGGGGAAACAACTCAAGATAACACTCACAGGGGGAAACAACTGGGCTACTTCTAATTGTGAAAGTTTTTGGTGAGAGAACAACCTGGAGAGGAATGTGGAAAGTGGTTGAGAAAGGCATCAGGAAAGGCACTGCCTCAAGTGTGGTGTGTGGAATATATTTACTACAGTGGATTGCCAGCCACGAGCACTAATATCAAACAAAGCAGCTTCTGCAGGAAATGCTCCTTCCTCTGGTCTTGCTCAAACTCCCAGCTGAATTATCAACCTTGTCAATGCATTGATGAAGTATCACCAATGGCCACAATCAGGGAAGTTGTCATCACCTGCTGGTTCACTGACACTTCTGAAAACAGCAATCTGTACAGCCTGTGATAAAATAGCTCATGCTAATTTTACTGGAGGATGGTCAATGACACTGAACTTTATTGTACACCAGAGCAGTGTGTGAATCCCTATGAAAAACAGTTAACACCTGTGAGTCTTTCAGCAAATACATGAACTTATCTAACATACCTGCACTCTTGAAAGTTAAGTTTTCACAGATTTCCTGTGCCCACAAGGAAGAGCCTGTATGCCCTCAGTGTCCATTTTAACTTCTCCAGTATGCTCTGCAAGGTTATGGCCACTGTAAGGAGCCCTAGTTTTGGTTCCCTTAGCTCATTTCTGTGCTAATATATACTCTAAAAAAATGAGAAAAAAATATGTTGTCATGCCATAAAATAAGGCTACATGGTGCATTTAATGAAGTAGGTCTAGCAATCAGTTATGTCAAGGCAGAGTGTAGATTAGGCTATTTATTTTTCTCCTGTATCTAAACATTTGGTAGCCTTGTCTTCAACAGCGCTCTATGCTGAAAGCAGCTATTTCTGGACAGCCAAGATGTGTCTCAGTTCAGGGCTGGAGTAGAAGTGTCCAAATCCCAGAGGAGAGACCATTTACTTTATTCAGCATGTGTTCCTGTTATTGTTATAGTAGCCATTATCTGCAACAGTATTTTTGCTGTTCCTGACACTTCCTCCCAAACCGAGACAAGGAGGAAGTGAGTTTTTTGGGAAGTTTTAGTCAAACCAATCAGTGGTCAGATTCGAATATTGACACCTGGTGTGACCACTGAAGACGTGAGTCACCTCTGAAGACACACGGGGTTAAAAGCAGAGATTTCCCAGAGTTCGCTCTCTTTTGCTGTGGTAGCCCAGGGAGCGGCACCGTCTCTGCCCCGCCCGGCCACATGGCTGGGTGGGGGAGGGGAGCCATGGAGGCCCAGGCTGAGATAGGCCGGAGCCCCGGAGAGAGAGAGAAGGTGGAAGGGAATGGAACCGGGCCAGCCCTGCAGGACCAAGGGGTGGAGAAAACACCGAGGTATCTTTTGTTCCCCCCCCAACCCCAGAAGAGAGAGCGAGCGAGCCTGTGCCGGCAGAGGAGGCGGCAGGGGGGTGATGCCCAGCATGTGGGAGTGCCACCGTGAGATCTCAGTGCCCTGAGGGCAGCGGAGCTCGGACTTTTAACCCTTTCCTGGGTGAAGGAAACTTTGTGAAACATTAGTCCTCCTGGCTGGTGGTTGGAGAGAGAAGAGAGACAGTCTGGGACCTGAGATGTTAAGAAGAAGATGTGGAAAAGCTGAAGTGGGAGGAGATGATGGAGTGTTTTTTTCAGCTGGACTTTTCTTGTATAGCCATAGACTGAACCAAGTTACCTGTAATACATGAGACTGCATTTGGGTGGATGCTATAGCCTGAGCCAAGAGACTGACCTGCTGTAATGATATTATATAAAGGAGTGAACAGAGGAAGATGAAGAGGGCGTGGTGGTGCCTTCCATCTTCAGGGAGAAGAGCTCTGTTCTTGAGAAAACCCTTGGCCCCAGGGGATGAGAAAATGGGGGGGACTGTTGTCCCAAAAATGAGACACGGTTGTTTTTCTCGGCACTTGGCAAAGCATCCTTAAAGAACCCTGTGAGCAGTTTCGGTCCATGGACGGTGGTGAGAGCACTGTACATGGAAGGAGCATGTCACGATGGCAGAGTTTCTCCAGGCAGTGCCATGTGTGACAAGGAAACATGGGGAGCTTCAACCCTGTTTCGTGGGGAGCTGTGGTACAAGAGAGACTCCTCTCTCCCCTGATGGACTGAGAATTGATTACTTGAGTGTTGGTAACTTGATCAGGACTCCAAGATTTTTGTCTCACTGTGCTTTGGTGAAATTGGGTGGGAGGAGGAGGAATGGTTTAAAAGGTTTTCATTCTGTTTCCTGTGTTTCTGATGTTAGTTTGTAGTTTAATAAAGTCTTCTTTTTTTCTCTCTTTTTCTAAGTTTGAGCCTGCTCTGCTCTGTTCCTGGTCACATCTCACAGAAGTTAGTTAAAGAAAATACATTTTCATGGGGGCACTGGCATTGGGCCAGCACCAAACCATGACACTCCTCCACAGGAAAAGAAACCCTTTCAAGAGCTGAGCGAGTACCAGATTTTAGGCGTATTTTTAAGATCTCACTGAAGTGTCCATCTCAAAGGATCTTTGACCACATCTAATCTAAGCCTACTTTCCTCCTGTTTGAAGCCATTTCCCCCTGTCTGATTGCCACATGCATTTTTAAAATGTCTCTCTCCAGCTTTCTTCTCGGCCCCCTTTAAGTACTGGAGGTTGAAAACCTGGCCCACTCCCTTCTCCTGGCTGAGCATCCCTGGATCTCTCAGCCTGTCTCTGCAGCAGAGGTGTTCTAGCCCTCTGAGCATCTTTGTGGCCTGCTCTGGACTTTCTCCAACAACTCCACATCCTTCTTATGTTGGATAAGAGCTGGATGCAGCACTCCAGATGGGGTCTCACAAGGACAGAATCAAGGAGCAGAATCCCCTCCCTCAACCTGCTGCCCACAGGGCTTTGGATGCAGCCCAGGACATGACTGGCTTTTTGGGCTGCAAGTGCTCATGGCTGAAACATGGTGAGCTTCTCATCCTCCAGCACCCCCAAATCCTTCTCCTCAAGGGCTGCAATCAACGCATTCTCTGCCTGGATTTGGTCTTGAGATTGCTCTGATTCATGTGTAGGACCTTGTACTTGGCCTTGCTGAACTTCATGAGGTTCAGCCCCACCTCTCCAGGCTGGATGCCATCCCTTCCTTCCAGTGTGTGACTACACTCATAGCTTGCTGTGCTTGGAAAACAAAGCTGAGGGTGCCTCAATCCCACTGTCCATGTCACTAAAAAAATGTCAAACAGTGTCAGCCCCAATACCAACCCCAAGGAACACCACTCGCCACTGGTTTCCACTTGGACATCGAGCCATTGACCATGCCACCCCATCCAATTCCTTATACGAGTGGTCCATCTGCCAATCCATCTCTCTCCAATTTAGAGACAAGCATGTCCTGCAGCACAGTGTCAAATGCATTGCACAAGAGCAGGTGCATGAGTCTTGCAGCTCACACTGTTTAGACCTGTGCCATTGCAAATGTTTGTAAAAATTTTTTTCCCAACTATCTCTGGCTGTCAGAAGAAATTACTTCCAAGGAGTTACAAAGGATAAGAGTTCTGTCTTCTTGCCCTGTTTATTTCACCATATTCTACCTCTCCAGCAAAGATGGAAAAAGGAGCAGCTTAGGTTTGCATGGGTAATTCACACCACATTCAGCTCTTCCAGCAGTTTGATTCAGCAGCATCAGTCAGCCGTGGTTCCCTGACTTACCCCCAAAACATTAAGGACTGCACCTCTGGAGGAAAAAATCAGAGATTTATTGGCTGCCCACAAGCCCTGCATGAAGCACTGTAGTGATGACTGAATGGGTTGAACAGGTCATTAAAAAAATTAGTTAGCTAAATTTTACAAGAAGCTTGCAAGGGAATTTTGGAACTATAAAACTTTCCAGAGTCTATAGATTAATGGCCTCAAGAGCACTTTAAAGAGGTTCTTGCTATTAACCTTTTTTTCCACTGATGTTCCAGCTGGGATTCAAGCAGCACTTCATGCTGACCCAACTTTCTTCTCACCAAATCCCTATATTCCAGCAGGGAGAACAGCTAAGAGCTTAAGCTAATGATGATGTTTTGCTAAAGCAGATGGAACAGGTCTTACACCAGCATGAAAGAGGTATCTTCCAGCAAGTCTAGTACGTTCTAGGTCATGCTCATTAAGGTGGCTTAGAGCACATTTTAGATGGTCTCAATTTTATAAAATTTATATATCAGATTTACCCCTGGTACATGATGCCATCACTCAGGCTACTGCTTTACTGATCCTGGTTTGCTTACTCTCCATCACAGCACTGGAAGACACAATTTCTACTTCTCCTTGGCCCCAGGAAGGGAACGAGCCACGAGTCCCATGCAGACCACAAAGAAGTTTGATCTCAGCTCAAGCACAAATCCACATTTGGGATTATGAGGATCAGAAACCTTACTTGAGATAATGGAGTTATACTTCAGAAAGGAGCAATCTTCCAGAGGCAGTGAGCCAGGTGAGCAGGCAGTCACTGGACTGAAATATGGGGCCACTCTTTCAGAAACCTCAGTCTAAAGTTTCAGCCAAAACAGAGGGGAAAAATACAACACTAGGTATCTTTACAGAGGAAAGAAAAGATAACACTTCAGGAAAGATAAAACGAATATAAACCAGTAAGAAAATTATGCCAAAGACACAGTATGAGAGAGAATTGAAAAACAGAAGCAAGTAAGTGAATGCACAATTCTAGCCACCCCACCTCGTGTAAAGGCTGTTGTAATCTAACCCCCAGCCTGCTGTAAAAACAGGAAATAAATTCATGTATACAGCAGCTGCCTCTGAGGTAGCACCTTTCAACACCTGATCCCATGTTAATAACACACCACTTTATGTGATGCATTGTTCTGTTTATCTACATCTGTCCCCTGCTTCTCTCTTACCCTTTTGCCTCTCCAGTTTTCAAACAGTTGCAAGTGGCATATTGAACAACACTGAAAGCTGGTTTTGACACTGAACTCTTTGCCTCATTACTGAAGGCTTTTCTTGTGTTGAAGTAATCTCCATTTTCTCAGTAATGGACACTCGGCTTGGTGCCATAGGCCCTCTTTCAGCTCCTTCCTGCTCCAGTGATTTACAAGATTAAACAGGAGTTCGTTACTCCTTTGATGTCCTTTGTGTGCCAGATAGGCTTGCACCAGCTGAATTTACCTGAGGCTATTTGTATTACGTCCTGGTTTTAATTAGTTCCTCTATTTTGAAGGCCTCTTTTGAGTTCCTCAGGTGTCAAGGTGCTCTGTGTTCCTCCAGAAAACCATAAAATGGCACGTCTGGAAAGTCATCCCTTGGGATGACAGTGGGGAAGGGAGGACCTCGGTAGAAGCAAGTAGTATTACTTTTAAGGTAAGAAAATATATTTAAGGAAAAGCATCTTACTAAGACCTGCTAGATTCTCCTTGTAATACTGTCTGGGCTCTAAGAAAACTCAACCAATAAGCTGTTCATGAAAATAAAAATATTCCCATTAATTTTAGGTGTGATGAACAAGGCCTAACATGAAAGCAGGTAGGGACTATTCCTTAGGAAACTGCCATGGTTGCTTATGCCAGGTGACCAGCACAAACCAGATTAGACCTACCAGTACCCCAAAACCTGGCCACAGCGGTCATCAGAGAGAATTCTCACCAGACAGACTAATTTAACTCCAAGAATTAGCAGTATTTTGTTAAGGTTCTATATATGCCTTCTTCCCCTCGTGTCCACAGTAACCAGAAAGCTTGCACTGATGAAAAATCCATGGGATGTTTTCTTGAAGAGAATTAATCTAAAATATTTGGACCGAGAAATATCTAAAAGTATATCACAGTTGCACAAACTATTAGTCTTTTTATAGCCAAAGGATTGGTTGCTTCTTGGGCTATGAACAGTCAAAATTGAATTTATTTCCTTTTCATCAATCTCAAATGCACTGGAATAAGAAAACTGCCAGGATTGTTTAACTTCTGGGAGAGAGCAAATAACAGTCAAAGAATCACTTTTGTGTGCATGATTAACCCTTGTTAAACCTTCTTTGTGAATGCAGATGTCAAAATTTGTCGCTGCTGGGACTCAGACCAGTGAAAGGCTTTCACAGGGACTGCTCTGCTGTTACCAGTTTACTTCCTGCAGAAGCACATTTTAAAGTAAATTCAGCTTTCCTTCTCCATATTTCTTGACATTTTTGAGAAGCTCAGCCAGGCTGTCTGCTCCAGCACAGGCCTGGTGTTGTCAGTCATTCAATGAGTCAGGAATCCATTGAGATCCATGGCCTTGTGCAACAGCTACGTCTCTGACCATATTAAGAAAAAAAGATTAATTTAAAATATGCTTTTTCTAATTCAAAGAACTCACCCCAGCTCTGTTGGTGTCAGCCTGGTTGTGCATACTTTAGAGGATGCTCTAGTATTTCCAGGCTCCTAATCCCGATGCACACTTTGGTGACTCCCTCCTCTTTGTTGGGGCGACTGTACATTTTCACTCACCAATTCTTTAGTTTTCTGTAGAAGGGAAATTCCTTGGCACGCAAGCCCTAGAGAAACCAAGGTGCCCATGCTGGATAACTGGTGGGTCTGGACACCAGGCATGCACAGTTTACAGCCAGCCCACAGGACTGCAAGTGGCTGTGCTTAGAAGCCACAGATGATTTATTGGTAATTATTGGCCTGCTTGACCTGTTGTGGTTTTTTAGAGTTACTGGATATTAAAATGCCTTTGAACACAAGTGAACCATTTGTCAACCTCCGAAAAACTTCAAAGACCTTTTAAATGCAGTGATCTAGGCTATAGTGTTGAGATTAACTATTGCATAGTAGAACGGTAGAATCACAGAATTATTACGGTTGAAAAGATCTCTAAGATCAAGTCCAGCCATTAACCTAACACTTCCAGGTTCATCACCAAGCCATGTCCCCAAGTGCCACATCTGTCTTTAGAATCCTTCCAGGGATGATGATTCTACCAGTTCCCTGGTCAGCCTGTTCCAATGCTTAATCATCCTATCAGTGAAGGTATTTCCCCTAATATCCAAACGAAACTTCTCCTGGCACAACTTGAGGCCACGTTCTCTGGTCACTTGTTACCTAGCGTGAGAGAGTGAGCCCCAGCTCACTACACCCTCCTCTTGGGGAGTTGTAGAGAGCAATAAGGTCCCTTCTGAGCCTCCTTTTCTCCAGGCTAAACACCCCCAGTTCCCTCAGCTGCTCTTCCTAAGACTTGTACATAGACTCCTAAAAAACGAGCCAACAGGACCTCAGTAAGGTCACCTGCACTGCAGGTATCTCACCTGCCAGCCCAGAGCACAAATCCCCTCACAGCACAAGTCCAGCCATTTTCTCCAGCTCACAGGAGACTCACATAACTCCTGTGACTACACTTAGAGGTCAGCTGTTCCTTTCCCTATTTTCATTCTCAGGAGTTACAGCCACTATTGCCAGATGTCTGTATGTCAGGAACTCAGTTTCAAATTCAGCTCAGACCAGTTTCACACTTTCTGGGGGACTTCCTAGAGAAAATGTGGGGGGAGGATGAAATAAGAAGCCCTGAGCCCTATCCCATTAGCACTGCCTAGTGATGGGTCACTGAAAAACACGAGAGCAAAGTGACTGTGCCATGGCACAGCAAAGCTTCATCCTTCTGCCCCATCTCTCACAAATGTCACAGCTGCTTCCAGTCCTGCCTGTGCATGCCTAACCCAGAGGATGGAGAGGAGAGCGGTGGGGTCTGCACAAACAGCCTGCTCCACCAGCACTGCACATGGGCAGTCTCTGCTGGTGACCACTGTGTCTCTGCATCTACTGTCCCAAGGCAGTGATCCCTCACAAATCTCTGCAGCTACTCATGGACTATTCACTGGCCCCTTGGGGGCTTCCCAAGGAGACTACCAAGTGCAAAGGGAGGGCACAATGCCTGTCACACAGGCACCACAAATACACTGCTTTCCCCAGGAGGACATCAGTAGATTGTGCCCATTCTGCAGGTCCAGCAGCCTGGACCCTCCAGTTTTCTCATACTACCACATGCTTTAGTGGGCAAATATAAATAGTCCCAGGGATATTGTAATTACCTAGTGAGTCACTGGCATCTCTGGAATGTGTACCCTGTGCTGCAAACCACAGGAACTGGAGACACACTGACAGCTAAACACAGCCACTGCAGTCTGTAATTGTAGGGAACCAGTTTTACAACCAGTGCCTTCCTCGTAAAATGCTCAAACACCCTTTACAGAGTCACAGAAAAACACACAGGTCATAAAGGTTTTGGAATTTTGGTCATTTTCACATGGAGGTTTTGGAGACAGGGAAGAGAGCTGGAGGCTGAGGTCAGTCTGTGGTACAACCCATAATGCAGTTTCTGCTGTTGTTCACACACACAGCCTGTGCAACTACTTAGGAGTTAAAGTCAGGGCTTTCATGTTCCTCCCTTGCCCCATTAACACCATCCCGTGTGGGATGTTTGATGCCATGTGCTGGTTGGAATTGTCCTTCCCCAGGGTTTATTTTTCTTGGCACTCTGTGGAAATCACTTCAGGCCTTTCTTTACTTCCATGGCAGAGTCCCCTGAAACAGCAGCCAGTATCTGTTGAGGACTATTATCTCCTCTGGTAATGTTCAGGACTAGAGCTCAGCTCATTCTTAATTCTAGGGATCATCCAGATTTCTGCAACCAAATCCCATGTCCAGCAGGTCTAGTCTAAAATACAAATAATTCAGATGTGAAGTCTTAAAACCTCTAGAAGTATAATTCATTTTAAATAACATTCATATGTAGCTTTGATGCAATATTATGGCTCCTAAATAGACACATAGGTCACATCTGCAGGATGCAAAACATTATCATTGTGTTTTCCTGCTTGGTCATGACCCTTTCTTAAATGCTGATGGAATGAAAATGACAATTCAGCATAATAAGAGGTATTAGGTACAATAAGGGGGGGAGGGGAGTGTTACTGAGTATTTTAGGGCAGATGAGTTAAACCCTCTTTTCTCTTTATTTCCCTTTAAAAAAACCCAACTGAAACATAAAATGTCTAAGGACTTTGTTTAAACCATTATTAAGCATTAGTTTAAAATATCAGACTTCCTGGAAGATAAAGTGATATTCTAAGTAGATTCCTTGCTTTCTTTCAAAATTCCCTGTTGATTTCTCATGCATTCAGCGACATATTCAGTGTTATATTCTGAATTCACATGTTATGTACTCTTAAGCAGATGCTGCTTCACTTCACTGACAAAACTTTCTCAGTAGTAGAGTAAAGTTGCCTATATATTCTTGCTCATGCAACCCTATTTCACTGCAGCAGCCCTTCCTGAATGCTACTGAATGCTGGAGATTTCTTATTTAAATGCTTTGAGACCAGAGGTTCACAGAATACAAACCTCTGCTCGGAGAGGACTCAGGACCATCCATCACTGTTTGTCTCCATTAGTACTACTTCACCTCTTGTCCCTGTGCTTCATATCTCTGACAGCTTCAAGCTTTCTTCTGGTGTCTTGAATGGATGTCCTAAACAGCTGATAGTAACTTCCTATCACTGCCTTTGTCCTTCAGCTTGAGTGGTTCTCCTATCTCCCTCCTGCTGCTCTCCTGATCTTTTAACAGAGAGCAATATTATCTCCCCTTTCCACCTGCACACTGCAAGATTAACCAAACCCAGGATTTTAATTGCCTCTCTCTGGCTCCTGAACACACTAAGAGCTCCTCAAGGCTGAATCCATCTTTCCTGAGCTAAGGAGGCCTGAGCAAACTTTTCTAGATGAGCAGTAGCCAAAAGCCCTGCCCAGTCTCAGGAATTCTTCTCTTCTCTACCTTGTCCAGTAACAACCTTTGCATTTTCCCAGCTCTACAGGACAGTGATGTACAAACATCTGCTAAGACCCCATCAGTTCCCACAGGAGGAGTTTATAGTCCTGATATTGATCCATACCTATCAAAACAGGCCTTTTAAGCTGACCAATTTAGTTGGAAAAAACTCCCTGGGTTTTGGAGCCATTGATCCCAATCCATAGAGTGGAAACACACGAGAGATTAGACCTAAAACTAGACCCTGAGGGACTTCATCACTGCCTACACTCGAACTTATTACTCCCTTTCCTAGAAACTTCATCATTGTCTCCCTGCCAGGCAGTTTCTGGCTCACTTTACATTTATTAATCTCTACCCTTTTTCACTTTAGCAGTGACTTTCAATATAGTACTCGACAAAAGCAGATAGATGAGATTTACTTAGTCTTGTTAATCTAAAGAAAAGAAATCATCCACCTTTTAAAAGGAAAATACCAGTTTAGAGCATTGGCTCTCCTCCAGATCACAATGGGGTTTTTTGATGCAGTTATTTCATTCTGCATGGAGCCACCCTCACTACCCTCACTCCTATTCTCAGCCTCTGACTTAACGAAATCCCATGAATCTTCCACCTCAGCCACACCACTGTTTCCCTTTATCTCACAGAGTTCCTCCTTTTATAGCTCATTTTATGTTTCAGCTTCTATTTTTACTTCCGCTGAACAGAGTGACTGAATTCATCCACTTAAATGCAAACACAGAACTAGATGTAGGAGGTCATGATATAACTTGTATGCAGGTAGGGTAAACAAGAAAGGGCTGGAACTGGTGATGCCTTGTGTGAAACAATTGTCTGTGCCTTCTGCTGCTGCATTTCACCCAATAAAAATATAAGAAAAAAATATTTTAAAAATCCTCAGAAAGATTTTTGCTGCTCTGACCCTCAGTTCTGAGGTCTTGTCCCTCTCTGAGAAAGGAATAGGTGTTACATCTAAGAAGATTTTAAATACCATTTTCCCTGTCCCCAAAATGAGATTTACTGCAACTTCTACTCCATGAGACTGTGCTTTGTGTCCATTTATGAAGAAGTTTGTGCAAGACATAGCTCTGAAATTCAGTGTTAGGAGCCTGTTGGGCAAGGATCAATTCCAGTTCCTAGAGGAGCACAAGGCACAGGTGTCAATTAAAATCCTTGAACATATGAGGAGCCAGGTGGCAGAGGAACAGACTCCCTCAGTGCTGTCACCCACAGACATCCCAGAGCTGAACCTCCCTCACAAGTGTGAGGGAGCAGGACGCAGGCTGTGCCTCAAAGCTGAAGTGCAGTCCCTTTTGGGGTAGAACATGAAAGCCTTTCAGCACAAATCCTTTTGGAATGGGAAGCACAGCACCGTGGGCCAACTGAAATTTTCCAGTTTAGCTGGAAGAAGGTAATGTTTTTTCTGGAATCAGACCCAGGAGCCCAAAGTCTTCAGAAAATGCTATGGAGTAAGTGAGGAGCACATAAGGAGTGGAACAGCACTTTGCTCTTCTATGATCCATCTCCAGCAGCACAACAATCCTTAACAGACCCTCTGTTCCATTTTTTTTCCACGAGAGATGCACACATTTTCCTGATCACCAGTAAAAAGATGAGAAATAAATAATTTTCTCACCATATTGGAGCAGTCAGGAGCCTTCTACAATCCTCTGTATTGTTGGGGAGGGACTGAAGTTGTCACTTTTAATTAAGTGCTGTAACTAATCTGTCGTTAAGACACTGAATGCAACGGTAAACATTTACAGTGAACAGATATCCCTTGGGTCAAATAAATGACAGCCCTGAATGATCAGCCTGACCAGATGTTGCAAAAAATTAATTTCTGCTTACAGAATTCCCTAACATAGTGGGAAACAAAAAAATCACTGTGCTACTGCCCAAACTGGAACAGTTGCCCAGAGGACCTGTGAAGTATCCATCTTTGGAGAAACTGAAAACTCTATTATACAAGGTCCTGAGACATCTGATCTAACTTTGAAATGGGCCCAATTTTGAAGGAGACCCTATTTTGAGTGGGAGGTTGGACTAGATGCTCTCCATAGGACCCTTCCAACCTGAACTAACATACAGATCTAAGACAAAAAAGTCATCTTTTATGTTAACATGCTGAATATTGGCTTCTTTCCTAGGAGGGAAGTGGGACTTGAAGATGAAAGGAAAAAATACCTCAAAAAGATTACAGAAGAGCCTAAGAGTCTATATATATATGTGTGTGTTTGTGTGTATATATATACACACACACATATATAAATATTACTGCATATAGGCACGTACACCTCACTCTATCCAAAACTTTTGTGCCAGATATGAATTGGGATTCCTCTCTTGTACATTGCTCAACAAAAGACGTATTTTAGAAGTCAAATGGAATCTACTAGTTAGCACCTGAATCCAAATTCAGATAAACATGAACTAGAAATAGGAATCCACTTGTAGCTCCATTCTTCTGGAAAGAATCACATAGAAGGTGATAATCTGAGAAGGAACACAGTCCTCCTACTCTTTTTGAGCAGCAACTTCCACTGCAGATAGGTTCATTCAGAGTCAGTAGGGCTGAGTTGCTGTAAAGTTTGCCCAGCCCAGAGACAGAAGGACTTTCAGGACAGGTTAATGCAAGACCCAGCAACAGACAGCAGTTCAAAATAGGTGCTTGGGGATAATCTGCTTGGGTCTAATGATCACAGAAAATGTTACCACCCAACATTATCACAGGCTCAGATGTAATCAGACTGCAGCCAAATAACCTACCCACAGACAACACAGTTGGAGCAGATATTTTGTGCAGACAGTGAAAATCCTCCAATGAAAAAATTCTGAGTGAGTAGCAAAGCTGTCAAACACTGAGCATTTCTACTCATAATCAAGCTGCTGAAGAACCTTCAGCCTCCCACAGCAGTGACTTATGTCCTTGGGTCAGTCACAATTATTCCCAATGCAACCTTGATGGGCATCTTTTCTCTGCCAGCAGCTCAAGCAGTCTTGAGAGGCTAGAAAAGAGGCACAGTCCATGCAAATATCTGACATTAGGTCCTTCAGCTGGCTGAAAAGATATATCAGATCTCACAGAAAAGCAGAGCTATCACCAGACTGTATTTCCCCTTGATCTCTCACCAGTGCTTCGGAAAATCTTTTGTTTATATAAATGCACATATAAACCTTTCTCCAGTGGTAATTACCACTGTGCTTGGATTTCCACAACAATCACAGATCAAATAAATGGACATTAAAACTCACTAACTATGCAGTGGTGAGAAAAAAAGTAATCTCCAAGACTCTTTGCACTCCTCTAACTGCTCCACTAAGCTCCACTGGCTTTTTAATTTGATGCCATATCAAAAGAAAGTTTGTGATTAATTTGGTGTTGGCTGTCAACAGATAACTTTGGAGCCTCACAGTTTCTAATACACTTCTTCACCACTGAACATGTATTGGAATAAGAAAATTCCATCTAGGAAAGGTGTAATGAATCAGAGCATCACACAAGAAATGTACAGTTACACTATTTCAGTTCCCAGAGGGACAGCAGAAAATGTGTCTGTTTACCTGGAATCTCATCTGTCCCCCCATTGGTGTGTTTGAACCGGTCTCCTTCCACATGGACATTTGGACACAGGACATCTGAAAAGCAAAAAAAAACAGTACAAAATTATCCCAAGGAAACACATCATTTTGGAAGCTGCAGAACTAACAAAGACTGATCTCTGGGTTTTGTTCAGAACTTGCATGTGGCACCTCAGCAATAATTCCATCCCAGGCTCTGCACATCTGTCACGGTTTGACACTGGCCCAATGCCAGTGCCCCCATGAAAATATATTTTCTTCAACTAACTGCTGTGAGATGCGACCAGGAACAGAGCAGAGCAGGCTCAAGCTTAGAAAGAGAGGGAAAAAAACTTTATTAACTTACGCTAAAATAACAGAAACACACAGGAAACAGAATGAAAACCTTCCAAACGTTCCTCCTCTTCCCACCTAATTTCCACCAAACTACAGTGAGACAAAACCTTGGAGAACTGATCAAGTTATCCCCACTCTGACAGTCAATTCTCAGTCCATCAGGGGAGAGAGGAGTCTCTCTTGTACCACAGTCCTCCTCACAAAACACGGTTGAAACCTCCCATGTTTCCTTGTCACACATGGCACCGCCCAGAGAAA